>JALHBY010000247.1:4969-543458 GCA_024340155.1 Tolypocladium pustulatum | reverse complement strand
CCGCAACGACCATCCCCCCCCCCCCCCTTCCCTTTCGCCCGGCGTCAACCGTGGGCCACATGACCCTCGAACCTTTCCGAAGGATGCAAATCTGACTCGGCGTATCCAGAAGCCACATGGACAACGTCGTGTTGTTACTTGTTGCTTCCTTGTCGCCGTCGTTTCCGCCAGTCATGCGTGCATCTGATTGGCAATGGATCCCTGTCCTCAGATGCGCACAAGGCCGTCATGCACCTGCCATTCAAGTCCCCCAAAGCCGTCTTGGCATATCCTGGTGCCACAACACTCCTCCGCAATCAAGCCTCATTGTCTCCCATCTTTGGAGGTGTGCTTGATTGGGACAATGTTGAGGCCGGCATGGGCCACGCCGTTGGCTATGTGAACCTTGCCTCTCATGCTTGTCTGTGCGGGGAGGGCGATGTGCATGCATCTCGGCCAGCTCGGCTCAAAAAAAAGAAAATAGTACAAAGATGCGGCTTGAGACCACTTACTTCACCGTCATCACCAGCTCCGATCCTCTTAATTGCAATACCAAATACTCTGTGGAATACTCGCCTCTGATGAAGATCAGCCTCAATCTTTTCGCCCTCGCCTCGAGGGCTGTGGCTCTTCCTACCGGCGAGGGAACAAGCTTAACGGCCCAGAGTCCCGAGTCCATCGTCGACCAGCTCATGTATGGCATCTCCTTGCCCCAATTCACTGCTCGTCGCAACAAGAAGGATCCCCCTACGGTGGATTGGTCTTCGGACGGCTGCACAAGCTCTCCCGACAATCCGTTCGGTTTTCCTTTCCTCTCGGCGTGCCACCGCCATGATTTTGGTTACCAAAACTTTCGGATCCAGAAGCGCTTCACCAAGGGCGCCAAGGCGGACATTGATACAAAATTCAAGGACGAGTACGTCGAGGAATCACCGCATATCGATGAACCCCTTAGACAACGTTCACTGACATCTGCATCTACAAGCCTGTACTATCAATGCCAATCAGTCTTCGCCAAGGGTGCTTGCGAAGCACTAGCCGAGGTGTACTACGCCGCTGTGCGTAGATTTGGCGGCGGCGATGCCACGAAGCGGGAGACGCAGCAGGAACTCGACAAGGCCTACGACGACGCAGTTGTCGCTTACAACGAGGCGGTAAGGCAAGCGCAGGAGGAGGGCCTGCTGCCTGTCTTGGACTGAACTCGAGGCGTTGCGCAGAAAGGCACGAGCAGGCCTGGTACATATCTTGCTGCGTTGGCTTTTTCTCTTGCTTTTTCATAATTGTTTCAAGCAAGCATAGCTCAGTGACGACGAATACGACTACAAGGTATCATACAAGTCATACGAAAATTGTGATTGAGACAAATTACGCATTGCCACAAGCTCGCCGGATCGCGTTGCCATTGTGATCTACTGCAATTGAGTCTGGGGTGCAGGGCTTAACTTATTACGCGTCTGAAAGCGTTGCCGGGAGCTACCATCCCTTTTGCTCCGTGCTGATCCAAATGTCGAAGTCGGGCAAAACATCAGCAGCCCCTCGCCAAGCAAGGGATCTTGACGGTGCCCTTACCCAAAGGCTCCTTTGTCTGCGTGATGTTTCTGAATTGGGGCAGGGTAAAGGGAGTCTTGTCGCTCAAACTGTGTACCCTACCAATCAGCTTCTCTAGGTGTCGCAACGCCGATGCGGGCGCGTAGCCTGGGCCTTCGTGCCCGGCCAGCTGCGTCACAACCAGCGTCAATCCGCGTTCGTGATGCGTGGTGCCAACTACGCCGGAGCCCGAGGGCGAGCCAGATCCGTAGTAAGGGGCTTGGGCCGAAGGATTGAAGCCCCAGAGTGGCACGTAGTAGGGGTCACTCGGTGTTGTATGGAAGCCCAGCTTGCCCCCCCAAGTCATATTCTGGATGCCCAGGAGCACTCCATTAAGCGGTAGAATAAAGTCCATAGCACCGTGGGCGAGGATGACATTCTTGGTCTTGTCGATGACATTGGGCAATTCGTACTTGCCCGGTGGCGCTGACCCGTCGCCTTGCGACGAGTTGAACACCCCATCAACACACTGGGACCACTGGACATCCAGTGGCGCGTTGATGGCTCGCTTCACGTCTGGACGATTAAAATACGGGTTCTCCCCGAGAGGATCATAGACCACAGGGCAATGGTCTGGAATGTTGTAAATGTTGAAGCAGGGATTCGCCACCATCGCCTTTGCACGGACGAAGTCGAAGAGCGATGCGCATTCCTTTTCAGCCACAACCGTGCCGTTGGGGGACACTTTGACTCCAGGCGGGTACCGTGGAGCCGGTCCTGACGGCGGGTAGGTAAGATACTTTTTGTTCCAGTCGGTGAAGCCGCAGCGCTGGGAGATGTCGTGAATGCTTTGCATGGTATTGTCGTCGAGCGGCATGAGGTCGTAATGTTGCTGCACAAAAGGCTCCATGATCACGTTGGACTGGACCATGTCGTCAAACATGATTCCGTCGTAGACCAACAGGCCTCCAAGGTTGTTGTACTTGGTGTCGTTTGAGTTGACCATGTGGCTGCTGATGTACGGGCCGTAGTATCCGCCATAGGATTCCGCGGCGACGTACACCTTCCAGCCGTGCATGCTAAAGGTGTCAATGAAGTTCTTCCAGAAGCCGAGAAACTGCTCTGCTAAATCGTCTTCATTTTTGATAGTCGCGTTGCCTTGGGAAAAGCCAACGGTGACGGGCTGCTCAATCCAGACGACGTTTGTAAGCTGGTGCCAGCTCCAGGGGTTAGGCACCGGCTTCAGAGTTCCGGCCTGCCATTGGAACGGGCCGTTTTCTTGCAGGAACCCCAGGAGAGAGGAGCAGCCGGGCTATCAGAACCTGTCAGTATATCACCTCGCGAATGCGCCGCCGCTCAAGCGACCTGGGTGCAACTCACGCCTCCATTGAGCCAAATGACAATCTCCTTCTTTCCCTTGTGCTCCTCATTGGCGGTAGGGAAGAACCAAAAGTAGAGGTGATCCCTTTCATTCGGCTTGCCGCTGATGGGCAGCTGCCCCGCATACGACTCGCCGACATCAAAGTGGACGTCGGGCAATCCGGAGCCATTCACAGCAAATTCTTGAAGGTCCAATTAGCGATAGAGCAGAGCACTTGGGTTGAAGAGACCCACTAGAAGTCTGTTCGTTCAGAAAACGATGCCGAGCGTTCGATCGTCGATGAATCGTCGGCTCTTCGACCGCTTCGTGGAGGGTGCTGCGGCTTTCATAACCGTGCAGCTTCTTGAGGAGGGGATCAAACCCGGTGCGGCGTGCCGCGAACCCTAGTCCGACTCCCCAGAGCCCAACAAGGTAAAGAAGCAAATTGTTTCGCATCTCGTCAACGAATCAAGGCCCAGAAATGCCAATTGCCGCGAAAGTGCGAAATCGACGTCGCGCAACGAGATGCAGGTTTTGCTTTGCTGGGACCCTGTCTGCATTTATACCATCGTCATTGATCTCACGGCAACTTCTGTGTACGACGAGTACGACGTTGAGTGCTTAAGGCAATGGAATGCTTGAGGCAATGGAATGCTTGAGGCAATGGAACCTCCGCACAGCCTTGTCCTAGTCAAGGCCTGATCGTCTTCTCTGCAGCACGTTGGGTGCAAATTCGCGCACCTCGAGCCGGACAGCTGCCTTTGCATGGAAGTTTTGTTAGGTATCGGCAGTGTAGCCCACATTCTGATCCTACGGTAATCGGTTGAGCCGTGCCGATACTTCGAGTCACTATGCTGACCGGGCGCGAGTCAAGCTTCATCGCGGGTCGGCAGTTTGAGCACTTGCCTAATGCAGTAGATCAACGGCAAAAAAGTCCCCAGTCCACATCGCGGGTACAGGTTCCCGCTCGCAATGACGCAATGCGATTCACTGATCGCGACGAGCTTGCGATACCGCGTAAGCTAAGATTCGTCGCAGACACAAAGTCTCCAAATCTTGCGAAGTACCGGCAATGATATGTGCTTGATTATGAATAAATTTAGCCTTGCACCCAAGAATGGCAGCCGAGCCTCCTGTGCCTCACCCACACTTCCCTGGCGTTGTCCAACATGAGGTTTCCCAGACGGGGTATAAGGCGACGTCGTAGAACACACTTTGTTGGTGAAGACCCGCCATGTAAAGAGCTCAACGTTTGCTGGTACGCAGATGCCGCCGCCCGAAAGGTAAGCATGCGATATGGCCGTGCGTCAATAGAACCCGGTACGACCTCCGGCCGATTCCACGCTAAGCTTCGGAGAGCGAGCATTCGGCATGCTGCATGATAATTCGTAGGTGTTCCATTCCGCCCGGGTGCAACCTAGGCCGTCGCGGAAAATACATTGGACACGTCGTTTGCCGAGTTCTGCAGGCCGAGAACGATGGACCCACACGTCATCCTTCATACACAATGAACATATGACTGTGTTACAAAGCTCTTGCGACTGAGAAGATTCAAGCGGATTATCTGCAATCGAAAGGGAACCAGTGGGGAAGTACGACTTCGACAAAGAAAGCAAAAAACCTGGCCTTGGCTTATAAGAGCTACAAGCGGCTACATACTGGTTCTGATGGGGTACACTCCCAACGATGGAATCAGTGTGCGGTTCAAGAGAAACAGGCGGACCTACAAACAGTAGAAGGCAGATACCAATGTTGTAGGTTGATCTCAAAGGGCCATACAAATAGCATGTTGCGCGATACCCATCTTTCCCGCATCATCTCACAGATTCAGACTTTTCCATCATATTCGTGCTTCAACTTGAACTCTGCTGGCCCCCACGGACCAATCTGCCTGCCAAGCGGGGTCATGTCAAGCAGTGCCAGAGTCGGCATGACCTTGTCCCCGCCACGGGCAAACGTCGAGTACGTGTGGAAAATGTCGCCACCCTTTTTGTAGAAGACGCTGAAGCCAGGCACATCACCGGTATACCAGCCCTTACCAAAAGCCTCCGTCTCCTCTTTTGTGCGAAAGTTGAGTTCCATGGGGCCCTTAGATTCATCGTTGCTGGCGTGGAAGTCGTAATTGAAGTTTGACCCCTGGCTCGAATACCACGGCCAGGTCCAGCCATTGAGGGCCTTGTACGCCTCGAGTTTCTCGGGGGGGGGCTCGTGAGATGCATACGAGGTTGGTATTCTTGAAGCGCAAGTGGCGGACGTCTGGCAGGGCTTCGCCAGCATGCGAGCACCCCGGGCAAGCCTCGGCGTCTGGCGCGAACATGAAGTGGTAGACGATGAGTTGGTCCTGTGCCGCCAAAAAGGTCATCCAGCGTTACTTTGTCGTTGGTTTGCGACTTGAACACATAAGGCCTTTCCACCTTGACCATGGGCAATGCTCGGCGCTGGGCGGAGAGGGCGTCGTTGGCTCGTGTGAGCTCCTTTTCCTTTTCTAGGAGGGCTTTGCGAGCGACCAGCCATTCATCCCGACTGACAACCTACCATGTGTTATGATTCGAACTGAATTGGAGGGTTCAAGGGTTTGGATGGCTCTTTACCTCTGACATCGGTTCAACAACAAGGGTAGTAGACATTGTTAAGTAGCGGAGTGGTTATCTGAAGTTGTCAATGGTGGGGCGATTGGTCTGCAAACCAGCAAAGCCCATCTTCTATTTATGCTCAAGACACGAGTCTTGCCGTCGCTGAGCGCCAAGTACTGATGTGATCATGACGGAGGCAAACGTGCAACATTTGCTGAGCCCTTTCAGCCAATGCGACGCCGCAGCGACAGCCGCAGCCATCGACGGCCAGGCAGGAACAGCGATCTCCAATGGTAGTGGTCGCACCTTTGTGGTGTCTGCCTGGTATGAAAACGCTAGCCACGGCGAGTAACTGGGGATAACGCCACAATTGCTCTGCGGCACCCAATGTCATTGAACCCTTTCATGAAGGGCGGCACATGTCAACCCGGGCCGTACAGTGAATATTTGAAAATGGGGGGGGGGCAGGTCCGCTTGTTCGGTTTCATGTCGTTAAACGTGGCAAGACTACTCGACATCCATTTCGGTTGCTGCAATGCCGACGTCGTCGGGAGGGATGGCAATGGTTTGGCTGAAGCCTTGAGAAAATGTTCGATGGATAGTTTCTGATTATGTGATACAATGATCTGGAATGATGTGTGATTGAGGTCATCTTCGGAGCACGAACATCCACAGCCGCCTATGCATCCAACTTGTGCAGCGATGCAAGTAAGTCGCGTACGTCAAGTTCACGATGTCAGTGAATGCCGGCACAAGCGGCCCTCTGCGACACCTTACTCGTAGACAAGACTTGGTCGCCCGCCACGACAGACCATCCACTGGCTGCCCTGACGACGCAAGCCGATTTTTCAATCGTTACCAACAAGTCCCAAGCATTCGACGATTGCATTTGCAGGGATAACACTCTTCGGGCTCCTCAGGTACTTGCTGCGAAGAGAAATCGGCGGACTCACTTCATACAAGTAGTCTCAGCCCTGCCTCGTGGGGCTTGGCGATGAAGCTCCGGTATAATTGGTGGCACCTCGCTTTGCGATACTTGAATTTTGCCGACTAGCTGTCGGTCATCTCGCGCACACAACCCCACGACCTTGGTCTCCCAACACTCGCCAAGCAAGGCGCTGACAGCGCCCGGCAACGTAGAGCCGCTGTTCTTGAGCTGGTCGTCATCCTTGCTGGCGGGGCTCTGAAGGCGACGTACATGGTGCTGTCGTGCGCGTGGGTTTGTAGTCACTTCATCACCCAAGCCCGGCCCTCGGTCCATCGAGCTCCAGCTCGGGGGTGTATCAGGATCTGTGGCCCGGGGTCGCAGCCCGCCGGGGTCCACAAATCCGGCGCGGGTCGGGTGGACGGAGTACACAGGGCGACGTGAGACGCAACGAGAACCTCGACACTCACACTTGACAGAGTATCGAACGACTTGCATGTCATCAGATGGCAATGAGGACCGTTGAACTTCTTGCTCTTCATCTTTAGCCCCAACTTTCCAGGAGCATTACCTTGGCTATTGCAGCGCCGTGGCCGTCAAGGAGCCATGGGTTTGACGGCCCCAGAGGCTGTGCTACAGGACTTTCGTCTGTAGGGCGCCTACCCGGCCGCTTACAAAAGTCAAGCCCCGGTTCCAGGCTGTGCCGCAACACGATGGTATCTTATGGAGCAGGCCTAAATGCCCTCATGAGTCGTTTAGGGGTTTCTACCTATAATCCCTTCCCGCACAGCGTGCGCCTGCTGACCGCTGATGATGGCGTTGCGCGGGAACATAGAGAGAACCCATTAGATTGCGCTTGGTGTAAAGTAACGCCACAAATGTTTCCGCACTCGAGAAGCTTGGGAGTCACTACCTCTATCTACAGTCGATCATTGCTGGGAGGAAATGTATCTGTCATTGGCGACACTGCATCTGTCGATACAATTTAAAGCGCAGCTCCTCACAAGGCGCTCACAATGACGAGACAGCTGCTGAGAAAGCACCACGCAGAGCGAATGCAACGTTCTTGGGGCCTGGAGCTATCGGCCAAGCCTTCCAAGATGCGGTGAGTGGGAGCCTGCGCGGAATATTTTGACAAATCGAGAAGGTCGCATAGGCAGCGGGGATGGTACTTGTTACACGGCGGGCTGCAGGTGTAAGGTGCGGCACGCGCGAGCATTTACCGGTCCTGGCGTCATCCGGGACGCTTTCGTCTTTAGGCTCAGACAGATGGTACTTCAAGGGTCAGAACTGCTCCGTACTTGAACTATATTGGTGTCCGTGGTCACAGGCAACTAGGAGCCTCAATTGAGGAGCTGTCGATGCTTTGCGTTCTGCTGCTGCTCTCACACTCAGCGCCACTTCGCCATTTGACTGAGCTTCCCTTTCCATAGCAACTAGCAGCGACGCAATGCTTCTCTCTCTCCGCAAATCTGTGGCACTACAGGCGACGCTGTGGTTGCTGGCCTTTGCCATTGAGCCGCCGCGGCTGCCTCGCCAGCCTACCGGCAATGGCAGTCGCTTGCTCTCCTACAACGAAACTGTCATTTCGCACAGGATTAAGGCGCCTTCACTATCAGTCCGTTGGGTCAATTTTGGTGATGATGGGCAGTACATAACCTCCAATGATAACAAGGACCTCGTTCTGAACAATATAGTCACCAATGACACCAAGATCTTCGTGTCCGCCAAGCAGCTCCCCGAAGACATGCACGAGTACTGGATTAGTCACGACCAACGTATCATGTTGATTTCCTCCAACGTGACAAAGCAGTATCGCCACTCGTACTTCTCCGACTACTTCATCCTTGATATTCGCAGCGGCCAAAAAGTTCCTTTGTTGGACGACCAAGTTGGCGACATCCAGTACGCCGAGCTTGCGCCCACGGGCAACTCCATTGCGATTGTGCGAGGCAACAACCTCTACCTTCGCGATGGCGACACAAAAGTTCATCAAATCACGACGAACGGCGGATTCGACATGTTTAATGGCATACCCGACTGGGTCTACGAGGAAGAGATTCTCAGCGACCGCTCAGCGTTATGGTTCTCGCCCGACGCCAAGTACGTTGCATTTCTGAGTTTCAATGAGACAGGCGTTGGCACTTATACGATCCCCTACTACATGGCTGGCAAAAAGGTTGCGCCGCCGTACCCAAAGGAGCTCAAGCTTCGGTACCCCAAGGTCGGCTCGAAGAATCCCATAGTGCAGTTCAACATCCTAGACGTCGAGGCCAAAAGTTCTCGTGCTGTGCCAATCGAAGCGTTTCCCAAAGATGAAGCCATCATTGGAGAGGTCGCGTGGGTAACCGGGGGCCACTCGTCCGTCATCTACCGCGTGTTCAATCGCGTCCAGGACAAGGACAAATACGTTATAGTAAACCCAGAGACCAAGACATCCAGAGTTGTCCGAGAGCGCGACGGCACGGACGGGTGGTTGGAGAACTCGATGGCAATACAGTACGTGGGCAACCTTAAAGGCAGCTGCAACAAGACGTACTACGTAGACCTATCGGATGCATCAGGCTGGCAGCACATTTACCTGTACCCCGTCGATGGAGGCAAGCCCACGCAGCTGACTTCTGGCGATTGGGAGGTTGCTTCCATCCTCTACATTGATGTCAGTCTGAACCTCATCTACTACAGCGCGACCACGCGTCATAGCACTGAGCGGCACATCTACAGCGTCTCATACGCAACGAAGGAGATTGTGCCGCTGGTCGACGATACAATTGCGGCGGTCTTCTCGGCCACATTCTCCTCCAAGGGTGGCTATTATGTCCTGTCCTACAAAGGTCCAGATATTCCTTACCAGGAGCTCTATGCCTCGAACAGCACCAAGCCGCTGCGAACAATTACGAGCAACGAAGACACCTACAAGGCTATTGCCAAGTACAGCCTACCTAACATCACATGCTTTGAGCTCAAGCACCCTGAAGGCTTCTCCTTGAACATCCGGCAGATTCTTCCACCAAGTTTCAACTCCACAAAGCTGTATCCCGTATTATTCAACCCGTACGGAGGCCCCAACTCGCAGTCCGTGGACAAGACATTTCAATCGTACGGTTGGAACGCCTACATTGCGTCAGATCCCGAGCTAGAGTTCATCACCTACGTTGTGGACAACCGAGGCACTGGGTTTAAGGGTCGTAAGTTCCGGTCCGCCATCGCAGGCAATCTCGGGCGCCTCGAGGCCCAGGACCAGATCTGGGCGGCGCAGCAGCTCATCGCGCAGAACAAATTCATCGACAAGGACCACATCGGCATGTGGGGGTGGTCATTCGGCGGCTACTTGACCGCCAAGACCATCGAGGCAAATTCGGGCGTCTTCACCTTTGGCCTCAGCACTGCGCCAGTGTCGGACTGGCGCTTCTATGACTCCATGTACGCGGAGCGGTACATGAAAGCGCTCGGCGACAACGCGGCCGGATACAACGAGACGGCTGTGCACAGTTCGGTGGGCTTCAAGACGCTTGGGGGCGTTTTCTCGCTCATGCATGGCACTGGCGACGACAACGTCCACTACCAAAACACGGCGGCGCTGGTGGACCTGCTGGTGGGCGACGGCGTCTCGCCCGATAGATTCAAGATGATGGCTTTTACGGACAGTGACCACGGCATCAGCTTCCATGGTGCGAACGCCTACATCTACAAGTTTCTCACGGCGCGCCTGTGGGATGAGGTGCAGCGAAAGCAGGCGAAGTTGGTGCACCAGTGGAGCAGAAAGGGTGTCACGACGTCGGGGATAGTGCCGAACTTGCCATCGACACACATCAAAATGAATTTTGCATAGATTGCCCGCTAATTAGTCAAGCACCCAACTTCCCAACATACTACGAGTAGCGCTTTCCGTTTACGCATGCACCTCATTGATGTGTCACTTGACGGTCCGCTGGGAATGGGATGTAGGACAGGAACGTTGGCAAAGGACGAGTGTTGTAGTAACTAGTCATAGTTAATACAGCACCAGGCTCTCACGTCAGTTTCAGTAATATGTCATATAGACTCATGCGCAGGCACTGAGGGCGCCATACAAAGTTGGGATGCATTTATTCTGGAAGGAGTAGCAGCGTGCAATAATATACTTTTCGTACTAGAAACCGGAGATCTGAACTCAGTAGCCTAGTTCTCTAATCTTAGCATCCTGTATGCTATCTCAATCTTGAAAGGACCGCAACATCTGGCTGACTTGACAATAGTGTACATGTCTTTTTTTGATCTTGCCGTGCACAGCCCTGCCAGCCGCGAGTCTTTACTTCAACTCGATCAAGAAGCGCTATGTAGGGATATCTCTGAGAGGCTCGAGTTCAGACGCCTTCCCCATCCAAGCTGTGGCCACGCTGATCTTGGGCTTCTGCTTGCCGGCTATGGCGCCGGATACTACTCTTACGTGTGGTCGGTATCGTCGTGATCCGAATTTTGGGAACAGTGCTGATCAAATACCGTGTGTAGTGCAGAGCTATTTGTAGCGGACCCACTCACTTCAAACCGCTTTTTCCAAAAATCCGCAGTCTCGAGAGGCGTGTGAGCGGTTGCGTCGAGGATCCTGGAGCCTGGAGGGAGCGGCAATGACCTTGAGATGCTGCAAGACTTCCTAGGCGGTCGTTCGCCTGATCCGAGAGCGTTGCTTTCCATGCTAGGCATATCAGCCAGGCCATCCATGAGGGGATAGTAAAATTGTAACGGAGAGATGCTCCTCGGTATGCAGACGTGTAAGGGCGCGACAAAGGTGACAATGGCTGACAATGTTGAAGGAAAACATTTCTATACATCGATGTTGGCACCATGTGAAAGAAGAAGAAGCACCAGTGTCTCCGAATTGATGTCCGCAGCAATATGAAGAGCGGCAGTATTCCACATGTCCTTCACATTCACGTCAATAGAAGACTCCTATAGCAGCTTCATCACACGCTGCATCTTCTTCCTGTGCAAATAAAGCCGTGCGACCCATATAGTGAAAAAAAGTTCGCTACGCTCGGTAAACTCAATCCTCAGCTTATAGTTGGAGGTGTCCACCAAAGTACCGCTTGGCCATAGCACATAACGTTCAATCACTGCGAAGAGGATGCTTATTTCGCTCCTCACTGTAGATACAGGACTCAACCAGCATTTGCATTGCATGGTCCTCGCTGAGCTTTTACAGTACAACTGCATCACAATCCTTATGTGGCCTGCCTCCGGCGTTGCGCGATTTTGTGTAGGTGTCCATAGTGACGTTAGATGGCGATGCGTTGCGGCAAACCTGTTCTGCATATCCTGTTGGCTGGTCCAGAAGGGCTCATGGGCCCATGAGCGATCTGAGAGCGTTCGCAACATGATCTAACCATTCTCTCCCAACAGGAATATGTCAACAGCGCCTCGTATCAAGGAAGGCGGTTTCAAGTATATTGTACCAGCTTACATGTACTGTACAACTCAACAACATTTCCTTGACAGTGTTTGATGCGGAAAGCATCGTGAACGTCCGGCCGCTGTCGGAAGTGAACACTGACGGCCGTATGCCTCGTAAATTCCTCTCGACTGCTTGGAGTCCAACGAGCAGCAAAAAGAGTCCCTTGGCACAGGCCCGATGGTGCGGCGTGCATGGACACCGTGCTGGTGTTGGCTACTCCGTCAGGGGGTCAAAAGAGTGGTGAGCTATCTCTGCGCGTTGGATTGTGCGTCTAGCTGCCCCCACCGGATCAAGGGACACTTTCGCACGACGCATTGCCAGCGAAACCTCCTCGACTGGCCAGGTGCCATCTCGATTTGGCAGAGGCCATCTGCGCACGGTGCTATTGTTGGACAGCATGATTGCAAACAGTTTAAAAAATAGGGGGATGGCGAGATCATCGTGATCGGCCAGTGTATAAAGTGGAAAAGCCCAACACAGCGGTTCGCAATTGCCTCCACCCGACAGCACTGGAAGATAGAATATGCTTCAGAGTAGGAAAAAGGCACTTAAAAAATGCTCTTGCACGCATTCGTCCCCGCGGTCTTGACCGGCCTAGTCTTGGGAGCAGCGCCGGCTGCGGCTCTGGCTGCCTTGCCCCGTGCCGACGCCTCTCTGTCTCTCGCCAACTCCGGGCCTCTCTTCACCTTCGAGTATTCCACCCCGAACCCCGACTCTAAGAATTGGATCGCCATATACGACGCCGACACAGGCGGCGGCCCTGACAAGGAGAAGTTCGTGTCGGATTCCCTGGCATGGGCATACGCCCCCAAGGACAGCGGCACTATCGAAATACCTTCTGCCAAGCTCAAGGCTGGTCGGTACAAAGCCTTCTTCCTCGCAACTGACGGATATAAGTGGCTCGCAGATCCCGTCTTGGTCAGTGTCCCGAAGAAGCCAGATTCATACCTATCTCTCAACAAAGCCGAGAATCTCTTCACGTTTGAATATCAAACCGACAAACCTGATCAAGAGAATTGGATTGGCATATACCCCGCCGCAGGAGGCGGCCCTATCGAGGAGCAGCATGTGTCGAACGCTTTGGCATGGTCATTCGCCGCCGGCAACAACGGAACAGTTCCCATACCCGTCAGCAACGTGTTGGCGACCGGCAAGCTCCAGGCATTCTTCCTCGCAAAGGGCGGATACCAGTGGCTTGCGCCGCCCATTGAGATCGAGGCGCCTGGCTACGTGTACCCCATGCGGTTCCTCGTCGACTCGTTCGCCACGCAAAACGGCCGCAAAGGCGACCATTTCGAGGCCAAGCTTTGGGGCCTCTTGGACAACAACCCGGACGCGAATACCACTTTCACAAAAACTGCGGGCGCCGAGTGGGTTCAAGTGTCTGATGGCGGAGTACTTTCCGGCGTCCCCAATGAGGCTGGCGAGACGCACGTAACCGTCCAGGCGACGGCTTCCACCGGCGTCAAGGTCAAGCTGCAAGTCGATATTCCGGTGCGCGACGCCGGCTCTCCGCTCGTGGACAAGTTGAACGTTCTAAGCTTGAATATCTGGGAGGGGGGCGAACGCGTCGAAAACTCGACACAAAAGCTGGTCAGCTTCGTCATGGAGACGGGCGCCGACATTCTCGGCGCCCAGGAAGTCAAAGACCACCTCGGCAACTTTCCTTTGGCCGACGCTCTGGGTTGGTACACGTGGCAGGGGGGCGACGTTGCCATCACCAGCCGCTATCCCATTGTCGAAGTCTACCCGCCAGCGCAGCACGGCGGCGGCGTGCGCATCCAGCTGGACGGCGCGGCCAGCGAGGTCATTGTGTGGAACGCACATCTGAGCAAGGATCCGTCGGGTCCCTATGGTCCCTACGACTTTTGCTACAGCAAGATGGCCCAGGACGAGGTCTTGAAGCGAGAAACGCAGTCTGGTCGCGTACCGCAAATAGTCGAGATCCTTGGTGGCATGAAGGTTGCCATCGCCAATGCCTCCCAGGTGCCTGTCATCCTCACCGGCGACTTCAGCGCGCCCTCGCACTTGGACTGGATCGATGCGACGCGCGACCAGCACTGCGGCGTCGGATACGTGCCCTGGCCGACGTCGCTGGAGCCCAGCAAGGCGGGCTTGATCGATTCGTTCCGCGCAATCGCCAGCGATCCCGTAGTGGCGCCAGGCAACACCTGGTCGCCCGTTGAACTCTGGAATGACAACTACAAGAAGAATGAGACAATGGACCGCGTTGACTTTATCTACCACAAGGGCTTGGAGGTGCTCACCTCTGGGATCGCGACCGTGGGCAACCCTGCGCCTGTGCCGCACCAAGGGCAAAACGACTGGCCATCAAACCACGCAGCCGTCAATACCGTCTTCACCATCGGCACCGTATAGAAGTCACCATACGAGCATGGTAGCAAGGCAGCCAATAGTACCGAATGAGTATCCTGAACTCTATGGAGGTCATCGCCGGGGTGTATGCCGTTCAATTCCAGAGAAGACTTCAGAATCTGACAGAAGGATATCTGTAGGCAATAGGGTAGATTTTCGGTGAGGAAACGTCGACATAATCGAAGGTCTGTTGCAGAGACACAGGACGTCTAGAGACGTATGAGCAGCAGCAGGGCGATTGATGAAGCGTAAGGTAGGGATTGCTTGAGTGTTGCCCATCACCTTCGGAACCAGGCGGTCGCAGTTGCGAAGTCTTGAAGGTGCACATTCCACTGCATCTCAGTCGTCTACTCGCATCGAGTTATCCGTTGTCGGAGCAAGCGATCTGCGTCTGGTGCTATGTATGGGACCCCGAGGACAAGGTGCTGCTCTGCGTGCGGAGAGCATAATCAAAGTATGTCCGATATCATCAGTCAAGCATGCAAAGGCTTTGAAGCGTCTCAACCTGAAGTGATTGAAGCAAACTGCTCCCAGCCAATAGAGCTACTCCTCCTGCTACTCAAGTGAAACGGAAGCACAAATGGCACGCTTTGTGAGAAGCTCGGAAAAAGTTGGCATCAAAATAATGTAGAGGACAAGAGGACCTGGCGATGTTGCTGAGTGGACTTTGGGCAAAGCCGGCCCGAGTGGACCTTGAACCTTTGTGGCGCACTTTGAGCCGCCCGACGTAACTTTCTACCACCACTACCACTGGAAGAGCTCATACGCCGATTCTGGCCCTTTCACACGCCAACAAACCCAACAATCCACTTGCACACCAAGATATCGCGGTTGCGCCATGGACGGCCTCGATGACTTTGAAAAGACTCTCGCCGCCGAGAAGGCAGAGCGCGAAAGATCGGAGCGCCATCGGGAGGAGCGTCGCCACCACAAACACCGGCACCACCATCGGCACGACGAGGAGCGGGATAGAGATGACGACAAGGGCAAGGACAGGGACAGGCACCGCCATCGGAGGCATCGGGCAGACGATGACGATGGCCACAGGCACAAAAGGAGCCGCCATTCGCGCGACGACGACCACGGCCGATCGCGAAACGGCCATGGCGACGAAGGGCATCACAAGAGGTCTGATCCCAAGGAAGACCTGCCACAACCCGACGACGAGAAGCCATCGAGCGAGAATGCAGTCGAATCATCCAAGTTGCTTGAGCGAGACGCGTGGATGACGGCGCCGTCCGCGCTCGACGTCGAACACATCCATCGACCTAATCGTGACAAAGCCAAATCCCCCCCTACCAACGAGGCACCGCAGCGCGTCATCCACCGACGAGAGCTCAACAACGACCACTTGCAAGCGTTGAACGACGGTGTCCCTGCTGAACAGCCCCAGTCTTCCTCTGAGCGGACGTTGGACTACACGTTCGGCGACGCAGGCTCATCTTGGCGCATGACCAAGCTCAGGGCAGTGTACACCGCGGCCGAGGAGAGCGGACGGCCGGTGGATGATGTTGCTGAGGAACGGTTCGGGACCCTTGAAGAGTTTGACGACGCGCGAGAGGAAAAGAGTGAGCTAGAGAGGACAAAGATGTACGGAGAGGGATATCGCCAGAGGCAAAAGCCAACGGGCGAGCTGTACCGCGAGCGCCTGCGCAATCGACCGGCCAAGCAGCCATCGCCAGAGCCTCAGCAGGGGACAGTCATACCAGAGCAGGCGCCGCCCATGGATCAGACGGCATTGAACAGACTCCGCGCTCAGATGATGAAGGCCAAGCTCCGTCGCGCGCCGAACGCTGCTCAGCTAGAGGAAGAGTACAACCGGGCGGCGGCGGCATCAGCAGCAGCAGGAGCGAATGCCTCACGCTCGGCTGCACCCGGGGCCGTGGTCCTCAGCGTCATGGACAACCGCCAGCTTGCCGGTGTCCGCGGCGAGGTCAAATCCATCGACACCAAACGCGGACGCGAGAGAGGAACGGTGGAGGAGAACACCGACATGTCCATCGACGACATGGTCAGAGAGGAGCGGCGGACAAAGGGCCAGGCCGGCGGAGAGGGGTTACGACTGGCCGAGCGCATCGCCAAGGACACAAAGTACGACGACGACCTCGACTACATGGACGAAAACGCCGAGAAGCTGGCCAAGCGCGTGCACAAGAGCGAAATCAACCTCAAGAACATGGCCGTCAGCGAGTTCCAGAAGCTCAACCGCATTCTTGAGAATTGCGCCCTCTGCCACCACGAAGACAAGGGGCGCCCGCCCCTGGCCCCGATCGTGTCCCTCGGCACACGCGTCTATCTCACGCTGGCCACAGAGCCAGAGGTCAGCGATGGTGGCGCCGTCATCGTGCCCATCACGCACCGGCGGAACCTGATCGAGTGCGACGACGACGAGTGGGAGGAGATTCGCAATTTCATGAAGAGCCTGACGCGCATGTACCACGAGCAAGGCCGGGACGTCATCTTCTACGAAAACGCCGCCACGCCCCAGCGACACATGCACGCCGCCATGATGGCGGTCCCGATCCCGTACGAGGAGGGCGCCACCGCGCCGGCCTACTTCAAGGAGGCGTTCCTGTCGTCGGACGAGGAGTGGTCGCAGCACAAGAAAATCATCGACACGGCGGCCCGGGCGCGCGACGGGCTGGGCCGCATGGCCTTTCGGCGCTCCATCGCCAAGGAGATGCCGTACTTTCACGTGTGGTTCGGCCTGGACGGCGGGCTGGGCCACGTTGTCGAGAACGCCGACCGCTGGCCGAGGGGGGACCTGTTTGCGCGCGAGGTGATTGGGGGCATCGTCGGCGCGGAGCCGCAGGTTGTCAAGAAGCAGGGGCGGTGGACGAGGGGGGATGCGAGGCTGGACGTGTGGACGAAGGGCTGGCGCAAGTTTGACTGGACGAGGGTGCTGGCGGAGGGATGAAGGGTGCACTTGTTTGTCCCTTTTGAGCCGTGACAAACATACCTAACATGCCTTTGCGCCCCAGGAGGGTGATGAACAGAGCTCGTATGATGGTCTTGACGTCCCTGTGACCATACTAGCGGCGCCGGAAACTAAGTCGGCTGATGTCAAAGTCTTCTAGCTGCTCGCTATCGTTGCTAACCTCAAAAAGTATTGCTCAATGTAAACCGTTATATAAAAGTCTTCTTTATGGCCTTATGGCTTAATTGCACCCAGCACTCTATTTGTGCTGGCCGTGCTTATACTGTCTATGATGCTGTTGCGCTGCCCGTGACGCTGCTAAGCCTGCAGTAGTGAGCTCGCGCATTCCTTCCTAGCCTTCCTTCTTATATGAAGATATATCACCCACCTTCCGTAAATCTCTCCTCATAGGCGTGCTCTAAGACGTAGATCGTAAAGCGTAGGCTCGTAGTCCGTAGACTCTTTGCTTAATCCGCCGTAATATCACGATTTCTTTTTACTATTGCATTACCTATAACGCCTGCCCGCTTGCCTGTACTGGTGAGCAGGTATGCTTTTTCCGCGGGCGGGAGCGTTTTCGACATCATACTACGCCTCAAAAGGTCTTGCTCTAACAATCCGATTTGCTCGCCGCGATCGTAGCGTGCTACGAGATTTGGCGACTATAGCCGTGTTGCCTCGCGGCAACTTTTCGTCTTCTGACAGGCTTGCAACCAGTTCTAATATCGGCCGCGGGCCTAACAGTGTCTTGTCTTGTAACACAGTCACACTAACTCTGTTGGAAACCCCCTTCGGGGCGCGAAGGTATCCATAGAAAAACGAAAAGAAGATGTGAATCTACCTTTCCGAACCTTCGTTGCTCGGAGTCTCCAGCGTTTCAAAGCCGCCGAAGCCGCCGAAGCCGTCCGAGTCCCAGTACTCCGACATTTCCGCGTATCCCAAGGCCTCAGTTTCCCCAAATGCCTTCAAATATGGGGCTGAACATGTTTCCACCCATTTCCTTTCCTTTAGACTCAGCTCTGGTAGCACCCTCTTTACCTCTCCTTCGCGTTTCCTCAGCAGTAGCGCCATGGTCTCCCTCCCATGTGTAAAATAACATGAACACCGGCTAGCCCTGATTCCCTCCGCGGTAACTTTTACCTCGGCCCCGCGCTCCTTCGGCAGCACTGCAATCAAACCAAAACCCCCCTATCGGAGCTTGCCGCTGCTTTGACAATATCTTCCGTGATAAGCACTTGGCCTTTGTGATCCTCGAGAAGCCAAGTAAATAGTTTGTACCCGTGAATGGGGTTCCGTGCCATCGCTAGGACGGTTTCTTCGGTGGCTTGGATCTTGTTTCGGCTATGCTCGAACAGCAATGCTACCAACTCTTTTCCACCCCATGCCTAGGTTAGCAGCCGCGATCTCGAGCATCCGTGGTCGTCTAGCCAAAGCGCCACATATCTCGCGGCGGAACTAGGCCCGCACCCGCGTGTAAGACGGGCCGAGATGAGACTCTTAGCATACTACTTCGTGATAGTGGCTGGTTGCTTGCGGAGTTGACGCGGGGGAGCTTGCTGTCCATTGGCAGAGGCAACAAGGACGTCACAACTTGCTGGCGGACAGATTCATACCTAATCAGAAGATTGTTTACCGCGTTCTATAGCCATAGTAGAAAAAGCGTTTCTGTGTCTCTATAGGCAATGAAATAGGGATACCTCGACAGTGTCGTTGAAGGGAAGCGATTCTTTGCCTCGGGCCTCCTCTCAACTCATCAGTCTACCTAATCGGTCTGATCTGCTACCATCACACATAGCTCTCTATCCACGCTGACATGTACGAGCAAAACAAGAAGCGCCCAGTGTTGTTCAGAGTTGTGCGAATTAAGCATTATTCTAGGTATTCAGGTGGCCTCTTGTCTCAGTCCCACCAGTCAGTGACTTGAGGACGTAGCATCATATACCGCCGCACCCGCTTCTCGTTTCTATTACATTCTGCATCATGCCCTCAAGAGCCTCAGCTTCCCGCACGGGTAAAACGATGCTTAGTGGAGCAACGCAGTGACACTCCAACGCGGATCCAACGAAACGTTGGGTTTCCTCCAGTTTCAGCGGTGTCCAACTCATATCGTACAAGGCGCCTGCCGACCCCATGTAGGGGAAGGCAGGCCAGGCTTGGGTATCTCTTGTTTCGGAAGCAGTACACGTCGATGCTCTCCCATCCGTCCGTGTCGTGGAAAAGGAACTTCGGCTCAGCGGCCGTTCAGCGTGCCCCTCCTTCCCCTCTCGCGCTCCTTGCGTCCGTCGGCGCCCGTCGCCCTCATCCAGTCTTCCCACTCCTTGCTCATCTCCATGAGGACCGATCCCATGACGGCTGCGCTCGCCATCAGGCCGTGGCCCTCACCCTCGAGCACGCGCACCTCACACCGCCGCATCGTCTTGCCTAGCCATTTGACATTGTCGACAGGCACGCGCGTGTCCCGGCTGCCGTGGTGGATGACAACGGGCCGCGTTATGTCCACGTAGCGAAAGCCTATGGTGTGCCGCCGCTCAAGGCAAACGAGCAGGTCGACGGCGGGGTTGGCACCCGTCGTCGCGAGGTCCCAGATGGCATGCGTCAGGCGCATATCGTAACTCGTCTGACGCTCCTTGTCGGCCATGGCATTAGCCGCCGCCGCGGAGACCACGGAGCTGCCGTTTATGGCGCTCTGGGGCGGGTGCATGCGGTCCATGTTCTCCGTCGCATTGGGGGGCTCGAGGCCGCCATCAGCGTGCTGCTGTGATTGCGAATTCGCATCCTTGCCGTATACTGCGAAGCCAACGTTCTCCTTATCCAGCATGGGCATAGCATTACGGCTGGGAGTGTTATTGGGTTCCTTGCCGGCGGCCTTCTTTTTACTTCGCCGCGGGTTTTTTGGAAGGGAACTGGTGATGGAGCTGCTCGTCGCGGTCATGAAGCTCGAGTTGGCCGCCTTGAGTATTGGCGTGGGCAGCGCTCGGAGGATCTTTTGAGACGTCGGGATGGCATTGGTGGGCGGCATGCTCTGCGATGTGCCAAAGACGTTCATCTGAGAGGGCGGAATCCAGGGGGCCAATAGGTGGATTCTGCCGCGGATGTGCTGTGGCATGCGCAATGCCGTGGCGAGGGCGTAGATGGCACCGGCTGAATGGGCCATGATGGAGAATTTGGTTATCTTGAGTGCCTGGCAGATGGCATAAACGTCGTCTGAGCGCCATGTTAGCAACATGGAACATCTTTCACCATGGGAACGTGGCACTCACCGGGCCAGCCAAGGGGCGTGGCTGTGCCGTCCGCATATGGCTCACTGTCACCCACGCCAGGTCGATCCGGGGTGATGAGTCGTAGCTTTAGCGTCAAAGCCAGCTCGTCGTAAAAGGCCGTAATGTATCTCGTCAAGCCCATGCCGACGCAGCAGAAGACGGCGGAGCCGTTTGCGTCGCCCACCTCGGAGAAGGAGATGACACGGCCCGTTTGTGGGTGCCGAATCTGCTGAGACAAACGCGGTGAGCAGAGATACGACTCGACGGCTGAGTCGATGGAGTCGGCCGAATCGCGCCGCTCGTGGCCCGTTGACCTCGCCGTCTGGGTTGGATCCGGAGACGTGGCGCTGGCCCGCGAATCGCTACGGGGGCTCAACGGCCCGACGGAGAGCCGTTTGAGGCGGGAGTTGCTACGCTTGAGCTTGAGAGCCTCCTTCGGTCCTGGGCTCAGCCGCCCAGATAGACGGCTGGCGCTACGCTCGGCGCTGTGATCGCGACGGCGCCCACTGGATATGGCGGGAAAAGGGGCACCATCTTCGTCGTACTCGGCGGTACGGCCAGCTGCGCCGTGTTCGTCAGGGCGGACGCTCTCGCGCGCCGCCAGGCGCGAGGATGCCGTGGCTTGGGGCGGAGTGACCAGCTCATCGGGTCCAAGTAGGAACGACTTTGACGCGGCGATATTATGGCCAACATCCGCTTCCGACCCGAGTCCCAGATTGGAGGCGTCGCGGCTGCGCTTGAGCTCGTCTGCCTCGGGAATGGCATCGCCGACGGCGCTTTCGCTCTCTCGCCTGGACCGGCGCGCGCTGGTCCGCTTTCGCTGAGAGCCCATCTTGCGCAGACTCGAGTCCCGCGTTGGGATGGTTTGGGGGCTGTCCATAGTCTTGTCTCTGCCGCCGTCACCGCCTGGGTTGTCGCTGCCGGTGCCGGACTCTTCCTTTATGGTCGCCTCGGCGAGAAAGGGGTCGGGCCTGCCGCTGCCGCCGCCGCCAACGCTGCTATGTACACTGCTGCCGCTGGGTCCTGGGGCAGCGACGGTGCTGGGGATTGCGCCCGAGGTGCCGCCAGAGATGCGCTTCCGCTCAATCTCGCGCTCGCGGAGGCGTTCCTTGGAGCTCATGTACATGAGTTCCTTGGTGCTGCGGTTCGTCTTCTTGCCCCAGCTGTCGTGGGAGCGGTGGGGTCGAAGCTCTGGCCTGGGCGCGGAGCCGCGTTCGATGGAGAGGTTGCCGATGCTCTGAGTGTCGTCATTCTTGGAGCCGAAAGAGCCACCCGACGAGGGCCTGGAGGCGTTGGCGCTGGCGCTGCGGAGAAAGGAGCGCAGGCCGGAGCCGCTGTCACGGCTAGAGCTGCTCTTGGGGGAGGTCAGGGGGGAGAAGCCGCTCGGAGGCTTGGAGGTGCGAACGACGGGCGGGCTGGCGGCAATGTCGTCGAGGGAGACGGGTTCGCAGCTCTCGGCATCGAGGCCGGGGCGGTTGTAGGCGCCGTAGTCGACGCCGAAGCTGCCTGCGGAGGTCGGCGAGGCCGTTGTCGAATTCCGCGTCGCGGCGCCAAAGGTCGGGCTCGTGGCAAGGGGGAAGCCGGTCGCGGAAGGGGGGCCGTCGAAATGGCTGCTGGCCGGGTGGGAGAGGACGCTGAGGCTGGTGATGAGGTTGGAAATGACCTCGGGGCTGGCAGGCGGAATGGCGCGCCTGCCGGGCGAGTGGCGCCGGGGGCGGGCGGCGGCGCGTAGGTCGTGATGCTGGGCGTGGGCGTGCTTGTGTTGGCTCTGGTCGGTGCCGAGGAGCTTGTGCTGCGGCTGCGGCTGCGGCTCGTGATGGTGATGGTGATGGCGGTAGTGGTGGTGGTGGTGGCGGGTCGGGATAGGGGGCACGCCGTCGGGGCTCCTGCTCCTGCCGCCGTCGTCCATGGCTCTGCTCTGCTCTGCTGGAAGCGCGCCTCTGGCTCCTGACGCCGCCCTTGAGTCGGTCGGCGCGAGAGTCTGCAGGGAGCACGATCAAGAGGTGGAGCGGCGAGAGATTGAGAGCGGCCTGGTATTCGTCTCGGCGAGAGCTGGCATGAGGGCACTCACTCGTTGGTGGTGGTTGCCGTGGTGCTGCCGCCGCTATGGTCGCTGCTGCCGCTATGGTCGCTGCTGCCGCTGTGGTCGCTGCTGCTGTTGGTGGCCACGGGCTCGGCTCCAGCTGCGTCCCAAGGTTCGGGTTCGCGTGCAGGTTCAGGTAGGATCGCGCCGGCGAGAAGCTCCTTAGTGCGCGTCTACGACGGTAGTTGTAAGGTACGGTAATTAATACCTTGCGCAGAGACGGGATGGAATCTGGGGGACGCAGCAACTGGCCGACGTGTGGAGCGTCAGTCAGTCTCCCTTGGTTCCAGGGTCGCTTCGCTTCGCACAAGGAGAGCACTGGCCTCGCCCCTAATATAACGGAAATCATAAAGCACCCAGCCAGCCTGACGCAGATGCGCAGGGGCTGGCTGGCACATCCATGGGCTGTTTGCCGATGCCGAGATGAGACTAGCGGGTCATGGCTTCGCGGGAACTGGTGGGTTGCCCTGCTTGGACGACTGGATGATTGGGTCGAGCTTCTCTCCCTTGAGCCCGGAATGCGATGTGACAGGAAACACTCCTACTCGTGGTTGGCGAGGCAATTACAAAGTAAGGTAGGGCGTGTCTCGGGAGTCTGTCCCGCCATCGTGTCTCGGTGCACCTGCAGCCCCGAGCCGTGGGCAGGCGAGGCCAGGCCCAGACTCGGCATGGCTTTGACCAATCTATCGATCAACTATCGAGGCGTTTTATCCACCCAGCACGGCCGTCGATGTATAAGCTGCCTGGCCCTGACTAGCCATCGCTGTCGGCCCCGAGACTCCCAATCTCAGCCGCAGCGCACCAGTCATTAAACTCGGCATCTCCGCAGTCTGTACGTCTATTGCGCGATTCGATGTTTCTAGCTTCTCAGCGGGCTGGATACCTGGTATTTCGAGGCACATCTAATGCCACCACGATGCATCGCTCCCGCGTGGCGCCCCCGTGAATTCGATGGCGCGGGCGTTGTGCATGAAACGCTTCCCCGTCGCGCCCCAACCCCGTGCGCATTGCGCAAATTGCCCAAAGTAGAAACACCTGCCGCCGTGATTGGGGGGCGTGGGGACTCTGGTCCTCCTGGCTGGATCTGGACCCCCAGGTACGGACGGTTGGTGCATTGCCAAGTCTATCAAGGGTCGGATATGACGCAAGGCAGGTAGCATTTCTGCCTCTGTCGGCAGCTTCATATTTAGACTCGGGCCCAAGTTCGAGCTAACCTGCATCGTCGGCACTACTTTACGCAGTTCGGCTTGTCCAACGCTCATGTAAAGAGACCATGTTCGAAGCAGCGCAAACTTTAGCTCTTGCGGCGACAACTGGCGCGGCGCGGCTCCGTAGTCGCTCAGGGGGATAACGTGACCCAGCAACCTCCAGCTGGCCTCGACGATGGAGAGTGCTAGAGGCTGAATAGTGAAACGTTCTCAAACGATCCCTAGTCGGGGGGCTATTTCCAACAATCATGAATGCATGCTTTGAGCTGGTCTACTTGGACAAGATGCTGACGAGCCCGAAGTGGTATGGTCCGCGGTGGCCAGACGTGGAATGCTTCTAGGCAGAGGTACACATTGAGATTGCTACAAAGTCTCGTTGTCATCTCCCCTTCTATTTACGGCCCAGCCATTCTGGTAAGCCTCATACCCAGCCATTACCATTTGGTGCTGGTAGCTCCAACAATCAGGTTGCCATTGCCATTAGCCGCTTGGAATCCTATGTTGCCTTAGTTACGCCACTCAAAAGGTTGCAAGCATAAACTTACCAGCACATGACTGATCAGGGCGAGTGCAGTGGTCGACGGTATACAACACTGCACCAGCCACATCGGAACTGTAGTTGATGGTTAGTAGAAGAAACCAAGACGGCGATAATAAAGACAGGTGGGTTTCTTACCACCACGAAGAACTGCCATCTGCATCAATAGCTTGCCCAACGACGTGCGCACTTCCTGCGCGACAGAATTCAGAGGTCCCGTAGTTGCCCCCGACCGCGCAGTTCTGGTGGCCAAGGTTGCTGAGATACTGGTAGCATGCGATGATGTCGTTGACATTGGCATACGCCGCATCGGCTGGGCCGCATTTCGGATCAAATCGAGCAACGAGTTCGGGGATGTGCACTGCAGCAGTCAGCATGTATACTTGCTGAAATCTCAATGCTCTTCTCATACCTCCTTCAGGCAGCGGCATAGTGTAAAGTTGCACAGATGTGAGGCCAAGTTCAGCCAAGGTAGGAAGACCCGGGCCAGGGATGACTTCCGGGTAGCTGACAGCAAGACCTGTCACCATCTTGAGAGAGGCAAGGGCCATAACAACGGGAGGTAGTGTTGCCGCAATCATTGTGACTGTAGGTGTAGATTGAAAGAAAAACCTAAGATCTTGTGTTTTGAAGTAAAGGTGCTTGAGAAGACGAGCTCCGTTTGGCTTCCAGAGGGACGGACATTACCATTTTATACCTCAAGATGCTCTGTATTGGTTATTCTGGCTGGCTATAGATGTAATGCAGTTAGGCTGTAGCAACTTGCCGTAAAGTGCTCATGCCAAGCATGACCGTGTGACTCTCATGCAACAGCTTCCTTCGGGATCTTGACTTGAGGCTCAAGGTAGTACAACAGTTACACTTCGTATCTAGCCTTGTGACTGAAAGGTGGATATACGACCACGAAGGGTAGTGGCCGATGCAGACTTTGGAGTGGTATTAGCTTACAGCCTTAACAAGCAGCAGCAGTACTCTGTCGTGGTTGAACAAAACCGTCCGATTCGAAGGCAAATATGGATACCACTTGGCCATGAGGCTTGTCAGTCATCATATTGACTCCACCTTGTAGGTCCAACTTCGTTCTGCTGCAGCATGTCAGTGGCGTGTCTGCAAGCAAGACGCAGTGTCTTACTGAGATTCCGTATTTGGCAGGTTGGCATGTCGTTGAAGTACTTACTGTGCCTTGGCGCTACATGTAGCCAGGATAACAAAGAGAATGACTTCGTGATAGCCTCGGGTGTAAGTTACACTAGGTGTTAGATCGAACCATACGGCAGCATGGCGATAAGGCATGTGGTCTCATCCGTAATGACGACGACCTTGCCCCTCGCGCAAGGATGTTCTTCCCCCGCTCTCGGCGCGGCGTTGGGAGAGACGACCGTCCAACTCAGTGCCGGCAGCTCGCAATATTGTGACCTCATCATTTTGTCCGTCCTACTTAGCTGCAGATGCGCGATGAGGGGTCAGAACGGGTCTTTCTTTTGATGGAAGTTGAAGGATGTGGAGTGTCTTTACTGAAACAGGCGAAAGTACATCGCTACCTACCTCACTTCTGTTACAGTGTAGGGATTTATACATGTATGGCAGCGGCACTTGCAAATTATACAGAGACTATGATGAGTCTCTTGTCAACACTCGTCCTGGTCAGTGCTTCAATTGTCATACCGCTCACTACACCGCCAAGTGCCCTGCTTTGCTTTGATACATCCTAACTGTTGCGGCTCTTTGTTGATGATAGTGCTCAAGCAGGTCACGGTTGGAAGGGGAGGTGCACTCGGTCAGCCAAAGCCTCTTGCAGCTACCTGCCGCAATCCTCATTTCGGTCGCTGCTATAACGGGAATGGGTTTCTGCGGTCGATTCCCCTGCTGGTAGTGGGCCATAGTAAATGTGGACTATATGCCCAAACTCACGGTTGTGCATATCGGCATATACCTTTTCGGCACCGAGAGAGTGCTCGACGACAAGTGGCCGGAAGCTAAGGCCGCAAGAAGGAGTCGCCGGCTGGGAAGCAGCGGCCGGATGCCTTGCGTGCGCCTGTGGGGGCGGCGGGTCCGGCGCCGAACGATGCGGTTTTTTCAATAGTGGTGCTTTCCGGAGTTTCACCCGCATCAAAGCCGACAACGTACATGTAGGTGGGCCACCAACCGACAGCCGACAGAAGAGGAGAGGGACAGGGGGAGAGGTCAACTGGTTGTGAAGAAGCATTGCTGGGTTGAGGGTATGATGGAGTACAAGAGAGACCATGCGGCTCCTTGAGCAGTGGAGACATGGGATGACTCGTTTGCCAACAAAGCACCTGCATATGCTGCCTTATAGCCAAGAGTCGAGACTGAGGCGGCTGAGGCACGAACTGCACGTAGTCTTGTGGGGTGACAATGGGCGCCCAGATACTAGGCGAGTCTTCAGACTGTCTTGTTAGATGTGCGATGGTGGAGCCAGGAAAGTCGAAAGACGATACATGCACTGGGACAGAACAGAACCGAACCGGAGCGAGAGCATCCCTCTTGAATGGCATTACGGCATTTTACGGCATTGGTAATTAGCATCAGCTGTACACCCCGGGACCGATGCCCGACGCCTTACTTGCGCATCGACTGTTGCCATGGACGTGCATGTAGGTTGTGTGGGGGTAGTGGAGCGGCTTTTGGTTCCGGTTCGTCCCATCTGTCGGGATCTGTGGTTCTGGATCTATGAGAGAACGCGGGCCGGTGCCATTCCCGCTGCTGGGGCCGATATCGCCAGTATTGTCCCAAGGTAGCGCTAGCCACGTCGCCATTGCACTTACATAGCCATGCTGGGTGGTCAAGCTGAACAGTGGCGGCGATGCGATTTGCGCTTTGCGTTGGGAACGCTCGCACAAAGTACAATCACGGGCGAGACAATATCTAGACACTCCGGCAGTTTAGCTGATCCGTCAGCCGAGTGCTCAGTGCTCGCAGAAGGAGTAGAGGCCGGCCGAACATACTTGTACGCTGCCGATGAGTGAAGCTTGGAACACTCTCGTTGCCCTTGCTCTTTCACAGATATTGCCGGCGATATCCTCAAAGGTCGGCGAAACGATACCCACAAGGATCCCTTTGTCGGATCAGATACAATGCCATCGTGCCTATCGACCCATCGCCCCGACCATAAGTCCGGACATAATGCATTAGCTCTGGCTGGCCGGCCCAATCGTGGCCCCTTACCCTCAGTGGCAACATGAACACAGCACAGACGTCCGCATTCACGCTTACCCCAGAGTAGATGGGTTACTCGCCATGCGGGCGATACTGTAGTCCGCACAGTCCGGCGACTACCCAAAAGAGCAACGCCCTGATTATGCGGCACGCGCCGGGCACTTCGGGGGCATGTTGCGGCTGGGGTGGGCCCTGGCTGGGCCATTTCCTGAGCGCCTGACGAGCGTTCAAAAGTGCCTTGTCTATCGGGGAATCCAGAAGGCTTCGCGCAGTGCAGGCGACCTGGCACTTCTACGCCTGTCGTGTCCCACCCGCTTACCACATTCTGTTACCTGCCAGAGGCTGAGGAGCCCTTTATTGGCGGTGTCGGACGATCGGCCAGGAGGATTTCCTTTGTAGCTTGAGCATTGCGGACAGCCAGCCAGCCCATCCAGGTTCGAGACTCATAGCCGCCGACCGGCCGGTGCACAGCATGGGCGTCGGCGGCTGCAGCATCCCTTTCACCGATGCAAAACGAGGTTCCCGGTTTGCCAATGATGTCCTGCGGACGGATCACATGCGCCGCCAACGGCGTTGCACGCTCCCCCTCCCACTCGCGTGCGATCCAGGGCTGACTGGAGGGCCGGAAAGCGATGCTGACGCTTGCTGGCTCAGAACTTGGTAAATGAGGCCGGCAATGCTTCTAACCGGAAACGTATCGCACTCGCTTGCACGTACTTGGTAGTAGGCGAGGGGAAGCATGTCGTCGGATGCTGAGGCGATCCTACTCTTTCGACTCATAAGTGACTGACCCAACAAACACTCATCGTTGTTCATGCATGACTATCGTGCAGCGCCGCAATCGCTATACCATCTTGGCATCGCCTGTTTTATCCCCCACAATGCCTGCCGCGCTTCGGCGCATCTCTACATTCGGAAGATGAGGTCACTCCTGTCGCCAGTCGGCGTTGTCGCAGCGCTTCTATCGACGGCCATCTTGACCGCCGCCAACGACGCATCTCCGTTCTCTCTCGACTCTGAAGGTACGAAGTTCTGCTTCTCGCTTGTCCTTGCCGGATATCATGGCGTGTGCTGAACGACTCGCTCAGATGCCATCAAAAAGAGCGCCAGCACCCTCGCTGGGGACATGATGTCGTACTACAAGGGAAACCAGTATGGAGGCACCCCGGGGATTCTCCCTGGCCCGCCGCCCCAAGGAGACTATTACTGGTGGGAGGGCGGCGCAATGTGGGGGACTTTGATCGATTACTGGGCTTGGACTGGCGATGCCACCTACAACGATGACATTATGGCTGCTATGCAATGGCAGGTTGGCCCCGGGAAAGACTTCCAGCCTCCCAACTACACCATCTCACTCGGAAACGACGATCAGGCCTTCTGGGGCATGTCTGCTATGCTCGCTGCCGAGACCAAGTTTCCCGACCCGCCGTCGGACAAGCCGCAGTGGCTGGCCCTTGCTCAGGCCGTCTTCAACACCCAAGCCGCTCCCGAACGCCACGATAGTTATTGTGGCGGCGGTCTACATTGGCAGATCCCCCCTACCAATGCCGGCTACAACTATAAGAACAGCATCGCCAACGGCTGCTTCTTCAACCTCGGCGCCCGTCTGTACCGCTATACGGGTAATAAGACGTACTCGGACTGGGCTATCAAGACCTGGGACTGGATGGAGAAGATTGGCTTCCTGGATAACTCGACGTATGCCATCTACGATGGTGCCAACGTTGGCACCGGCTGCACGGACATTAACAAGGCGGAATTCTCGTACAACAACGGCGTATTCGCCCAGGGCGCTGCGTTCTTGTACAATGCTGTAAGTGTTCGGGTTGCGCGACGGTAGCTCATGCACTGACCTTGATAGACCGAGGACCCTGTCTGGAAGGAAAGAACCGAGAAGCTGGTCAACTACGGCCTCAAGACATTCTTCCCCGACGGCGTCGCCGTCGAAATCGCGTGCGAGAACGGGGGCACCTGCACGACTGACATGCTGACCTTTAAGGGGTTCCTCCACCGCTGGTACGCGGGCATCACCCATATCGCGCCTTCTACCGCAGAAGTAGTAAACCCAATCCTCAAGAAGTCGGCCGCAGCCGCCATCAAGCAGTGCACCGCGGGTGCTCACGATCGCCAGTGCGGCTTCAAGTGGGCTAGCGGCACCTACGACGGCAAGACGGGCGCCGGGCAGGAGATGAGCGTTCTCGCGGCCGTATCGTCGCAGCTCAGCGGCGCGGGCAAGCCCCCCGTCACGGACAAGACGGGAGGTACTTCCAAGGGTGACCCCGATGCCGGCGCCAGAGGCAACGACTTCCAAAGTCACGATCGGCCCATCGGCACGGCCGACCAAGCCGGCGCTGGCATTCTGACATTTGGTGTTCTGGCGACGGCGTGCGCGGGGTTTATATGGGTGAGCTGCGGCGTCTAAGAACATGAAGGCGGTTGATGTACATGCGTGGCGTTTTTGGAACACGGACATGACTTTTACACTAGCAATGACTTTTGTAACATATCTGCGGGCAGACTTTCGTCGACTTGCAAGTATCATGTGTATTCAGACCCCCCTGACGGCTTCGTCCGCTCATACAAGTGCCAATCTCTCCAGCCTCAGACTTCGGGCGGTACCCCTGTAGGAAGACTTCGGAGCAATGATATGGTAGACAGAGACTTTCAGGTTATCGACTACCAACTATGGTGCTTGATCCGCCGCCTTCAATCTTCGCAGAACTTCTCGCCAGCTGGTGGTTGACGGGGCAGCTGCAAGCACGTGCGCCAGACACAGCACAAGACTCCCCAACTTCGAGGACCAACTTCGAGGAGCCGGCTGCGAGCTCTTCTGGTTCTGAACAACTCTCTCGTCCTCACTGGTTGGTAATGATTCACGCCGTCCAGTTCATTCGCTCCTGTGCCCACTCCTCCATTAGCAAAGACTTTATCCTGAGTCATTCCTCTCTTCATGTTTGTGAGCCTTCCTTGACTTGACCATCCCGCCTTTTCTCGAATCGTCCACCACACCAAAGCCGTCCTCGCTGACGACACTAAGATGAAGATAAAGGCGACAGAGACGACGCATAGGTAGGCTCAAGAGAAAATGGTCTTGATTGTAATGCCCAGGGCGTTGGTCTATATATATAGTCGTTTATCGTTGCCTGTATGCCACGCGACCCATTTCACCATGCGGTGTATGCCGTCCCGACCGTCTATGTGCGCAAAGCAAGCACCTCGTACAAATATCACCTCCTCACCGGCGAAATCCCATCCTCGACGTCAGCTCCCTACGCCCAACCCATTTTCCTGCGGAACCAAGCCAGCGTCTCCAGCCCGCTCTGCACGCGCATCCCCATGCGCGCATCCAGCGTGTAGGCTTCCCACGCCTTGACCTTGTCGAGCTGCGCTTGGCACTCGTCCAGCTTGGCCCGCCGGTGCGCCGCGACGTCGTCCTCGGACGCATCCGCCGGCGGGCTGCAGCACTCGGTCCAGGCGATGACGCCGAGCTCGTATGTCGCGGCCGGGAGAACGTAGTCGTCTTTGTTGGTGCCCTTGAAGACGGATCTGTTCACGTAACGTCAGAATCTGCTCGGCCTCACGTTGTATACTCGAATGGGTGGGAGAAACGCACCGATCGTGTGCCAGGACATTGTCCTCGAGCACCGCCCTCGCCTCCTCAAGCCTTCCCTGGGCCCTCAGCAGCGCCGACATGCTCACCGCCCAAGTTGCCATCTCGTCCTTTTCCGCCTTTATTTTCCTCACCGCCGCTTCATCCGTCGTGCACCGCTCCCAGCTCAGGTTCGCGATGGCCTGTGCCAGCTCCCGCGCCCCCATGCGCTTCTGCCCATTCCACATGTAGCACATCTCGACCGCGGGACTCGTCCCGACTGCATCGGCCAGGTCCACGCCCAGCTCCTTGGCTCGGGCCTCCCACTTGTGCACCTTGCGCTGCAGAAACGTCTCGAGAGGAAGCTGGCGAGCCATGAGGCGCTTCTTGCCCGCCACCTTGGGCGCCTTGCGCAGGTACTCCTCTGCCTTTTTCTTTTGCCGGCGCGCTTCGGCGTCGCCGCCGCTATGGACTGCGTCGCGGTAGAGCTCCAGCGACGCGCATCCAGCCACGTAGTAGTACATGGCGGGGCTCCAGTCGTTGACCTCGAGGCAACGCAGAAAGGTGTCCCTCGCGAGCACCCAGTCCTGCACCAGCATGGCGTCCACTGCGAGTTCAAAGTTGCTCAAGGCGGCGACCTGCTTGATCTTGGCCTCGCCTCCGCTCGTCAATGTCGCAATGGCCTCGTCCAGCCGCCTTTCGTTGCCCAGCAGCCGCGACTCTTCGACGCGCCATAGTTGCGAGTCCGGGTACTTGGCCCGCATGTCGGCGAGCAGCCGGTGGCACTTTTCCAGCGGCGGCCCCACGGCCTCGGCGTCGTCGTCGTAGTCGGCCTCGCACGGCACGATGTCGACGGTACCGAGTAGGCCGTTGTAGTAGCCCAGCAGGACCATGCCGGCCAGCGCACCGTTGATGTTGTGGTGCGCGGCGGAGCGCCACAGCATGCGCACGCCGCGCGCGCGGTCACCGTGGAAGCCCACGACGGAGAGGATGCGCGAGAAGGCGGGCGGGATGAGGCTTAGGATCAGGAGGATGATGCCGAAGCACATGTTGGCGCCCGAGTGAATGAAGACGTCGATGGGGTCGTGGAGCGGCAGCAAGGGCTCGTCCAGCAGGTCCGAAGACTGCAGCTTCAGGGACGATGCTGGTCGCGAGCCGTCGACGCTGGCGTTCTCTGGCGTCGTCACCGATGTAGACGCTTCGTTTTCGCCGACGGGCGTTTGCAGGCCGGACGTCTTGTCGTCGACGACGACAAACTCCTCAGATCCGCTGCTCTCGGGATCCCCCCGGCTCGACTCGGCAGCAGCAACACCGTCGGACGACTCCTTGTCCTCACTGGCGCTTTCCAACGAGAGCACTCCATCGCTCGCCGCTGCCGCCGCTTTCGTCTCGGTGGCGATGATGCCGTCGAGGATGAGATATGCCTTGCGTAGTTTTAGGAAGCTGCGCATCGCCTCGACGAGGCTCTCGTGCAGCACGCCCACGACGGCGCCCATGAGCTGCGCTTCGGCGCGCACGAGCTCGTACTCGGTGCCTGGGGGATATATCTTGCTCGTATCCGTGCTATGCGCCGCGGCGTGCTTCTGCGCGCGCTTGAAGTCGGCCCAGGCGCGCGTCTCGCAGTCGGCCAGCTTCGCTGACGTCTCGGCCATGACTTGTTTCTCGAAGCCCAGCACGGAGCGCATGAAGAAGGTCACGGCCGAGCCGAGGTTGTGAAAGGCCGAGTCGCCGCGCTGCAGGCCCTCCCATGCGCCGTCGATGTCGTCGTTCATGATGAGTGCCGTCCACGAGAGCGCGTCGGTCAGCTGAAGCCGCTCCTGGGCCGCCGTCTCGGCCGCGCTCTTGCTCTCGTTCGCATTCGCATTGGCGCTGTCCGCGCTGCGGAACCATCCGCTGAGGGGCCCCATGGTGGTGTAGTTGACGGCCTTGGCATCCGCGGCTCATTTGCTCGATGCAAAAAACAATCGAGACGTCAGGCCCGCGGACTCGACCGTGGTGCGTAGCCCAGCCGTTGCGGGATGACGTCGTGGTTCGGGCTCGCGGGACGTAAGCGAACCGCCGTGGCGGAGTTAAGGTTATTATGTAGGAGGCGAAAACTCAAGTAAGGAGGGCTGGTGTCAAAAGATGCGCTTCGCGACACTTGCTAGGCGCATATTCCTCTGTGGTGGTCACGCCCGCTCTGCTTTCTTATCGTCGAGGTGAGCACGAGACCGTGGAGGAAAGGAAGCCAACACAGACGAGGACTTTGATCCGGATTTTGTCATGCCGATGAATGGATTGAGTGCGGCTCAGCACCCGTACAGCCGATAATGCTTAGCGCTGACAGGCGCTCGCTCCAGTTATTGCTGACGCCTGCTATAACCGACAATCCGGCCTGGGATGCACATTTGAGCAACGAGTTCAGGTCCGCATTCCTGCAGCAGCTCGGATAGAGCTGACATCCTGGATCCTAGATGCCATGATAGTTCTCTTGCTTGAATCAGTATTGTTGTATGCTGCAGGCATGCTTCCAAATGGCCAGCGGGATTTCGGATAGTTGTATGCCTCTCGAGTCTTTTAGAATCGTCAATGATGGCTTCATCTCACAGCATCATTCGGCTCTACATGCCAGACACGTACATCCAAGAACTGCAGTTTTCATACTTTAGAATGACATAATTAAAGGAGCATTTTCTGTTTAAAACGACAAGAGCTACGCATGACTGATTCCACACATCGCCACGGCACGCATTATTCAGGTGTCTACCCTACACCACGGTGACCGCATCCACCGGTCCAGCATTCTTCCGCCCCGGCCTCTCCCCAAGCACGTCTCCGGTCCCAGAGCGGCAACCATCGCCCACATCATCAACCCAGCGCCAAACGACACGGCGCCTCGCATCCCGCATCTTGATCCAAGAGACCCTGCCCCCCTGCCCCCCTGCCCCCGACAAAATCACGCCTTCCCTCCAGTTGCCTAGCAAGCATCTTCCCGACACAACCGCCCATCATGGCCTCCGCAGATCCCAAGCCCGAGGACACCAAGTCCGCCGAGCAACCCAAGCCCGCCGAGCCAAAGACCGAGGCCACCGCCCTGGGCGAGGATGACGAGTTTGAGGACTTTCCCGTCGACGGTGCGCTCCTGACCTCCACCATAATGCGCAACGTGCGCCGCGTGGGAGAATGGACGAGCATCAGATGCTGACTGACGGCAGACTGGCCCGAGGACCAGACCGAGGCAGCGCAGGGTGGCGACGAGGCCAAACACCTGTGGGAGGAGAGCTGGGATGACGATGACACGAGCGACGACTTTTCCGCGCAGCTAAAGTGCGTTTGCCCCTTCTGACGTTTACCACACTTGCGAAATGAGAGTCGAATCGACCCCGCCGTACTCGCGTGTTGACGTCAATACTGACCTATACTAGGGAGGAGCTAAAGAAAGTAGAGGCGTCGAAGCGGAGGTGATGTCTGTGCCGGGGAGAGAACGCCACAAGGCGCATGGAGCTGGGAATACGGAATCATAGATTTGGAACATTCATGAATCAACCACGTTACGCATAATAGGCCATCACACGCTGATACCCAGGCAACTTGGACATGTGATTTGTCAAGACTTCACTGGAAAGACACGAAGCTGGCATAAATTATGTCACCATTTTACTTTGACTCAAGCCAACAGGCCCTATAGCTGAGACCGTCCATTTCGGCCTTTTGGACGCCAGTCATCAACCGGCCGCGACTTTGGGTATCGAGGCATTCGTTTACTTACTCGACAGGGCAGTGACGCCGGGCAGCTCCTTGCCCTCGAGCAGCTCCAGGCTGGCGCCGCCACCGGTTGAGACGTGGCTGAGCTTGTCCTCGACGCCGTACTTGGCCGCGACGGTGGCCGTGTCGCCGCCGCCAATGATGACAATCTTGCCGTCCTTCTGGCAGCCCTCGACGACGGCGTCGAGAGTGGCCTTGGTGCCACGGGCAAAGTTCTCAAACTCGAAGACGCCGGCCGGGCCGTTCCACAGGATAGTCTTGGACTCGCCAATGGCCTCCTTGAAGAGCTCAATAGACTTCTCGCCACAGTCGAGCCCCATCCAGCCGTCAGGGATACCGTCGGAGTCGGTAGCCTTGCCAGTCTTGGCGTCCTTGGCGAACTTGTCAGCCGTGATGTAGTCGACGGGCAGGACGAGCTTGACGTTCTTGTCCTTGGCCTTCTTGACCAGCTCGGGCACCGTCTTGGCGCCGGCCTCGTCGAAGAGGGAGTTGCCAATGGCCATGTTGTCGAGCGTCTTCTTGAAGGTAAAGGCCATGCCACCGCAGATGATGAGCGTGTTGACCTTGTCGAGCAGGTTGTCGATGAGCTGGATCTTGTCCGATACCTTGGCGCCGCCGAGGATGGCGAGGAAGGGCCGCTTGGGGGACTCGAGGGCCTGGGCAAAGTAGTCGAGCTCCTTCTTCATGAGGAAGCCAGCGGCTTTTTGGGGCAGGTCGACGCCGACCATGGAGGAGTGAGCGCGGTGAGCGGTACCGAACGCATCGTCTTGAGGAAGCAGTCAGCGTCTGTTCACCTCGTCACGGGAATTCAGGGAAGCTCACTGATGTAGATGTCGCCCAGGGCAGTCAGGCCCTTGCGGAACGTGTCGACCTTGGCCTTGTCCGCCTTGGTCTTGTTGCCGTCCTTGTCCTTGGCGCTGCCCTCCTCCTCGATGTGGAAGCGCAGGTTCTCAAGGAGCACGACGGAGCCGTCAGCCGCGCCGTTGACGGTGTCCTCGACCTCGGGGCCGACGCAATCCGGAGCAAAGGTGACCTTCTTGCCAAGCAGCTTCTCGAGCTCGGGGACGACGGGCTGCAGCGAGTACTTGGAGTTGACCTGGCCGTTGGGGCGGCCGAGGTGGGACATGAGGATGACGGACTTGGCGCCGTGGTCGAGAGCATGCTTGATGGTGGGGACGGCGCCGACGATGCGCTGGTTGTTTGTGATCTTCTTGTTCTCGTCGAGGGGGACGTTGAAGTCGACCTGCCGAGGGGTTAGTTCTGCGTCCAACGGTAGCTTCTCCTTGCCGTGGCGGGGGTTGGACCCGGACTCACCCGAATCAGGACCCTCTTGCCCTTGAGGTCGACCTCAGTGATAGAGAGCTTGCTGGCCAGAGACATCTTGACGGACTGTGGCGGCGCAGATAGAAGTCGGAAGGTTCGGAGCTGCGGTAGGAAAGCAATGGCTGATTAGGATAGAGGTGGAGAGGTGAGGTAGGTTGCTTGTTTGCAAATGGAAAGATTGCTCGCGTTGCGAGGAGGGGTGGTGGGGTGTTGGGGACGGTGGGCGTAGCTTCGGCGGGGTCCAGCGCAAGAGTGACGTTAGCGACCGGCCGTCGGCTGTGCCAGGCCCACGAAAATAACTCATGGCTGAAAGATGCATGACATGCCTCTCCTGCGATACGAGCTCGGCAGCTACGATAGCAATAATTCGTTGTACAGCCAATCGAGCAGGACAAGACCAGCCGGACCATCGCTGGCGTCGGGTGGACACGTTGCACGCTGCAAAGCTCGACATAAAGTCAAGGAAAAGCTCACGTAGTTTCAAAAGACCTCGTAGTCTAGGCCGTATATACTCAAAGCGACAAAAGAAGACCATTTCTCCAAACTCCAAACGGTGCAGAGCCCAGTAGTGGGCAGATACAGTAAAGGCAGCAGTGCAATGCAACCAGCCGACGCTGCGACAGAATGTCCCTCTCCGCCTCCTGGGCACGGGGCGGGTGGTCACGGCCTCTCATGTCGTCCAGCTCTCTAGGAATGAAGCTCGCTTCGTACGATGATGTTTAGTCGGAGGCGTTTGAAAGGGACAGATATGCCGTCCAGGCGATACCAACGGTCGACACAAAGGGCTACACATGGTCAGCATCGTGCACAGGAGCGAGCCACGGCTCGTCCAGAGACATACCAGTTGGAACATGACGGGCATCAAGCGAAAGTTGACAATCTGCACGGCCGGCCACACGAGGTAGTTGGCCTTGAGCGTCGGGACGTACATGTCCCGCAGCTTGTGGGTGATGGCGCGACGGCCGCCGCCCTCGGCAATGGTCATGGTGACAAAGAACAGGCCGACGCCAAAGGGGGCGTAGACGAGCTGGTCAAAGACGACGCGCTTCATGGCGGGTCCAAAGGCACTCGTCTTGGTCATGGGGAAGGCGGTCGAGAGGAACTTGAACCAGCGAAACTGCAAGGGCGCGACGAGGAAGCCGTAGGCCATGAAGCGGGTGAGGCGCTCAAAGTCAAAGGGCGGCGGCAGGAACTTGGAGTCGGGGATGAGGTCGCGGTCGAGGAGGGGGTTCCTGCGGTCGAGTTCGTGGATCTCGATGGCGAAGGAGTCGTCCTTGTTGACGCCGCCGGGCTTGCGCAAGGCGCGCTCACGGACTGCGGTGATGCTTTGGGCGACAGTGTCGGCGATGCCACCGAGGATAGAGTTGGTGACCATCATGGTCATGACTGGGACGGGTCAGCAAGGGGTGGGCGTTTGGGACCGCAGGACACGCACGCGGACGCTCCTCATAGTAAGCGTTGAAGCGCGCCGTCAGGCGGGCGACGAGGGCCATTTCGATGAGGAAGATGACGGTATGGAGCAGCGGCTGCGGGAGTGAAATGTCAGCGCCGTAGACGGAATGCAATGTCTGGCCTGGGCGCGACCGAAGGCTCGCTGTCACAGGCAGAGCCGAGGAAGGCGGCGGGCCACGGTGGAGCACAGCGGGTGCTACCAGCGGCGGCACGGCCGGACGGCGGAGGAGTCGACGGCAGGGCAACTTACGATGCGGCCGAAGATGTATTTGCTGTTGACGGTGCGCGAGAGCCGTCGCCGTGACAGTTCCCAGGGCATGGTGATGGCGCGTGCGATGGGATCGTGATGGCGATGGCGGTGGTAGGATCGATCTGGGTCGGGCGGTATCGGTGGGGGTGCCGCCTGAATCAAGGCAAAGGGCTACCTAGCTGGCGCGGAGACGGCGTGGCCCTACGAGTAAGGTCGTCGCAGGGGGCCCCAGCTGGCGATGACGACACGGTGGACGAACGGTGCGGCGCTTGCTTCGACGTCGTTTCGCACCCACGGTGACACGGATGACAGTGCTGGCGATGCTGGAGAGAATGATGATATCTGGACCGTGCGACGGGGATGGCTGGAGGGGAGAGGAGAAGAGGCGATGGGGGCGGCACCGGTGAGAGTGATCCATGACATCGGGGCGCCCCAGACGCTTTGTTAGGTAGGGGCTGAATCACGCTATCCCAGGCGTCTGCCTGCCTTGGGCCCCTCACGCTGGAGGGTCACAGCACACCTGCGGCTTGCTGAAAGGCCCCAGATTTGCCCGCCGTCTTCCCTCATCGCCTCGATTGACGTCAACACGTCCATGATGCCCGCGTTTGCTTCTGGCGCAGGGACCGTATCCGTGACTCCTCCGCCATTGCTATTACTCGGATGTCAAGTACTATCGCGTCATGCCCGGGCGACAACCAGCCAGATACACGCTGCAGATGCACCATTCTAGGTCCCGAAATGAACCAACAGCTGCAAGGTGACGCCGTTGCCCCCAGTGAGCTTCAACGCTCCTCCTAATACCAACTTGGCTGAATCATTGCGCGCCTGGCAGCTCCTATGAAACCCAGTAGACTTCGCAAACGTAGGTCCTCTCAGTTCCAAGCCCGTCTTCTCGACTCGGCAACCCCCTTTGCCGACGCGTCAACCTCCCCCTTCTGCCTCTGCCGGACCTCGACTCCCTCAGTGACGTTGAGCTGGCTCGCGAGAATGAGGTAGCTTGGCTCGCGCCGCAGCGTCGCCAAACGGTGAAATCGAGCCTGCCTCCATGGCCTGGCAAATGTGGCCGTGTCCACGGCGCCTAGCTGCTGCAGCGGACGTCGAGCGTCGAGGGCGCCTCGTCCGTTCTGCTCGAGCTTGCCGGCGCCGAGGCCTGCAAAGCGCTTCAAGTGACGAGAATACCACGCGCGCGCTGCGCTTTGATGCATGGGTTCGCTGTGGCTGTATTCTAGGCAAGCGTCTGTTCTCCGTGTTGTTCATGTGAGACGCCGAGGACGATCGATTGCGAGCGGCGTATTATAAAGCCTCGAATAGCCCCGTTTGACGAATCTGGACCCTTCTCGCAGAACGCACTCCTGCGTCAAGGCATGCTCATGTAACATTGCATGGTATCCAACAATCTACAAGAACTCGGCTGAGAGCGTCGTCTGTGGTTTACGAGACTTGGTTGCATCAAGCTGGCCATGCTTCTGCTAGCCGTCAAATCCCGAATTGGCCACTTCCTCTTCAGCTGAGCTGATGCCCTCCAGGCCAAGCATAGATGTAAAGACTCCGATCCCTGACGCTCGACCCAGGGCCAATCACCACGCTACAAGGCGTAGAATGCTTAATTCGTTTTGTTGTGAACATGCGGCGTGTGTAGCCTCTGCTCCCATCTCATGGCACTGCGTTTATTCCTTCAATCACGGCCATATACATGTACACTGGCTCCTTCTTCCCTTGTTTCGATTGAGCCAGGTGCCTTGCTGGTTCTTTCAGTAGCGCGATCAGCTTGGTTCAAGCTGGCTTCTTGGTGTTGGCACAGGGATGATCATGGTTACGGTGACGATTATGAACCTTGTTTTCTTGAGTAATGGCAAGTTGAGTTGGTAATGGTTAGGAAGCTACACCATGAGCCGGGGTAAAACTCTCGGCAATTTACGAGATGAACGCTGGGTAAAGTCGTGTTCCAAGCTTCACCCTCTGTTTGACAAGACATGGAGTTGGATCGATAAGGAGCGGCTGCCGTGCGCTGGCTTTGAACCAGAACATCGATTGCTGAAACAGCCACCCAAGTCTGAACCCTTGTAAGCTGCAATCAAGCAGTTGTCATGCGGATATACAGTGACTCAGCACAAGTTACGATCCATTTGGGTCTGGTTTGCAAAGCGAAAGCGGATCGTTACTTTTGCAACCCCACTGTAGAAGAGGAGCACTGAGGCGGTCTGTCGAACAAGACGGACAGGCCACCAACTACATCTCTTGGGTGTTGATGGCCCTTGTGTCTGGACCGCCCTGGCCGATAAGACTCTCGCGGCCTGTGATCGTACTTGACTGCAGCGGCACGGGTCGTTTGGCTCTCATCTGCTGTCTGTGTAAGACACCGCGGCCTAAACGGTAGCGACTCAACAGCGGCACGGCGGCCAGTTGGACCCCGCGTCATGATCTACGGCAGGCATGCCGGACCTGAATGAGTCGACTGCCCATTGGCCCAAGATCGGGCTCTTGCTTCTCCTTGAACTCGAGACTGTAATTCCTCGTGCTCAGGTATTTCTACGTTCCAAGTAACATCGTTAGATTGAGGTTTGGGCAGCGGCTTTCATCGCGCGACTGGCAATCATCGCCACGCCGGCTCAAGTATTGTAATCATTGGCCCATGGTGAAACGCAATGTATTAGAATGTTTTCAGGACATATGATTTGCTTTGAAAAATCCTGCCGGACCTGGTCCTGGTTTCAAATGCAGGCGAAAGAGAGCATTGGTCCTTGAGACATGTCAGTACATGTAGCCGCGTGGTCGGACGGACCCGTCCGTGCATCGATATGAGGCTTCCTGACAGTACGCAGCAGTCGTGCAGATCAGATGAGCCAGCTGTACAAGGGCTTCTTCCAGAACAGTATGCTCGGCTCGTACCGACTTGGCTGGCGAGGTCGTACGGGATGCGACCTTGTCGCAAAGACTGGGCACTGGCTTGGTTGCATATGAGGCGTCCGTTGCGCTACCGGCCCAGCGTAAACGTATATGCGGCCCGAAAACGATGCCTGAGCGTCACGGCCAAGAAAGCTTATAATTGCAGTGAGATCTTTTGTACATGGCCTGCCCATGAGGTCAAGGCCGTGACTACGCAGATGACTTTAGAATCTGATGAAGTCGTTTATCCGGATCTGACAGAACATGTGAGGCAGATGAATGAATACATTTTCATGAAGTGAACAAAGTAGATGCTTCGCATACCTTTAGGTCTTTTTAGGAGATGCGGGTGTTATTGTTTGGCGTTTGTCAGTGCGTTCAGTGCTTGGCATGCCCTCCGTCCGTACTCCGTAGATGAAAACCAGTTGCCAGCAACACCTTCTTCTGCAAGAATTTTTGTCGGCATCGCGGACCGAAGCTCGCTATTGATGGGCCCGCGCAATGACGGCGGCTTGCATGAGGCTAAGCATGTGCGGCGACTCGGACCCTTGCCGTGCTGGTTGCACCTCTGCAGCTGATGAACCCGCCCCTACGCAGCGTCGCCAAAGAGGTCCGAGAGTGTCCCCCAGAACTTGCACTACCCGGGGGAGATGAAGGTGACGATGGCAGCGCGCAGCAGTGCAGGAAGAACCGGCCGCCTCTCGAGGCCACTGAAGATCCGGCATTCAGCATTGAGGGCCCATTGGCTCTTGAGAGATGTCCATTCCTGGCGCCCTGTCTGGATCCTCGTCCGCCAATCGACCGCGCAGATGTGAAGCTTCCCAAAGCGACGCTCCGAGGTGGTAACTGGGACCTGGATTCCACCCGCAGATGGGCAGACCGACGCTTCCAAACCCTTTACGTATGAGACGAGTCTCTGTCGACATCGCTGGCCGAAACCATCGTGGCCGTAGAGGAGGGGTCAAGCTGCGGGCTGCCATCCGTCCATCTGTTGCGTCTTCGACAACCAGCGCTGCGCGAGTTGCTTGGCTCCACGTCAGTTATAGGACGGGCCGTCGGCTACCAATGCAGGGACTGCACACCGCTGATTCTCCGCGGCACGTCGATCTTGTATGGAGGAGAACTCTTTGCTTGGGGCAGAATCCGTGCCTTCAAGTGCGTTTTGATGCTGGCGCGGCCGACGTGGAGACTCGATGCGAAAACAAACTTCAAGTTTTCGCCCTGCAGTGTTTTCTTTTTCCCCCACCACCACAGGCACCGAGTAGCAAAGCCCACTTGACTTGGCAGCTCTTTCCGCTGCCGTACATGTTTGCCTGCTGCCGCGAAGGACGAATAGAGACGGTGCATGCATGTCTTGGACGAGCACGCCACTAGAGTCCGTGGTGGAGATGGAAGAGGGCCTGTCGGCTGGCGAGTTTGATCTCAGCCCTCGGGGAAGCGGAAGACGTGGCTGGCCTGGGGGGGGGCACCTGGAATGCCTGCCGCGCTCGTATCGTATCCTCTCGAGATCTTTGCGAAAGGCACCACCGACTGCAATACGAAATACGTAGCATGGTGGCGTCGTTAAGTTGAAGTAGTCCTGAAGATGGGCACTCGAACTTGGCGACCAAGCGACGTTTTAAGGTCTCATGTCGGCTTCTGCATAAGGTAAGACATGCCTGGATCACCCGTTGTGCCTGCTAATATGTCGCGGCTTATCAGTCCCTGGTGGAGCCGGTTCCGCGACAGGCCGTTGAATCTCGCCCGGGGGGTGCGAACTGACGATTCCTGCAGCGCGGAAAGCTATAAGCATCATTAGTGTTTCTACGGCCGCAGCAACCCCACAGGGCCAATCTGATCATAATCTCGCCAGATCATCACATCGAGTTGTGGTGCATCTCAAGTTGAGGGCCAGTGCGCGCTTGAGGAACGCCACCTTGGCTAAGCGGCGGCGGAGCGGGCCGCTTCCGTACCTATATCACATCTAGCTTTCTAATCTTACGGCTAGGTTCTGCAGCAGATCTCGATTGCGCGTCGTCAATCTCGCATGTACATGGCTTTATGAACCCCCCACCCCCAAAAAGTCAAACGTCACGGCCCTTCAAGAGTGTATGGCTACACCGGTGAATGCCAGCTCAATCCTGCCCTCAGATGCCAGGAGAATAGCCCGTAGATTGCTGAATAAAACTGCAAGGGGTTTGGTTGCTGGTGTCTCATATCCCAGCGGGGCCGCGATGTGCCAAGCTTGGTCTCGGCGACGAACTGAAAATGAAGCGTGCTATAATCCCCTATGCTACGACCGCCTTTCGGGCTCTCAATCGGCATCTTGACACGCGACACGAGCACGGCCTGCTGCACACTGGCATGGATATGCCTTTGGCATAGGGCCAATCAATAGGGCCCCGTGCTGAAACCGACATAGTCGGGTCTCGGTAGGAAATTTTGTGGCATAAAGTCATCTCTTATCTTCACAGGTGATGGGGGTGTAGGAAGGACTCGCATTTGATAGCTGCTCCGCAAGCCTTGCTACTGCACGCTAACAAGTGGTAACAGTCCTTGTTACGCAGGCTTAGACACGTCCGTGGCCGCAGCTACCCACCTGCTCAAGTAGCCTTGTCATCCCGGGCTTTTGTCTCTCGACGCTTGGTGAGTACTTGTACCATCATTTTTTCCTCGTCTTCAGCTATAACTCGTGGCCGTCATTTTTGCTAAAGGGCCCCAATCCATCAGAACATAAATGGCATGTTAATCTCGCTAGCCAGCCTTGATTGTGGAAACGACCAACGCCAGGCCCATGCCCATGTGTATCGCCGAGCACAGAGGTGCGAGTCACATGGACGACGTGTCGGGCCCTGGACGCCCGCCTAAGCGGCTCAGATTCCCAAAGACGTTGGCAGCTCCCGAAGCAATCGACAATCCGACTATGGCCGCCGTTTGTGATTATCGCGCGATTTGGCCGTCATCGTCGCCGCCCCTCAAACCCTCAACTCTGAAAGACGTCTTTCCAGAAACGGCTGCACTTGGCCGGGCTTCACCTTTTCTGGGTAAGTATTTGCTCCCCTTCGTCATTCATCGGACATGAGTCGCGGGGAAAATTGGCATCTCTGCCTGAAGCTCGTGGCTGCGGTATAATAATGACCTGTCGTCTGAGCCCTGCCAAGTCCCAAATGCCAGGCCCATCCTGGTCCACTCTGAGATGCTTTAATCATGGCGAAACCATCACATCCTAGGACCTTTTTCACTGTTTCTCGGTGAATACTAATACTAATGCGAGCTATGTTCTGCTCGTAGGTCTCGATGGTTCGATTGCACCTCTTGTCGCTGGTCCTTGACGGCTTCTAATTGTGTAAAAGTCTTTCTTTCTGCCCAGTCACCGACGAGCTACAGCTACCAGAATGGGTTTACCGCGGAGAGTCCATTCACGGACTGCCGCGACTCGTTCGGCGAGTCTCTTATCCCTCGATATATCCCACCGCCGTCCGAGGTGAACAGCTTCGTCAAGTTTCGTTGGTCGCGTCGCAACACCAAGGAGGCACCGCCGCAGCTTTCTCCACTGATGACGATATCGACGGCTAGCTGTTCCCCATCTCCCCAGGCTCTGAACTTGGCCGGTAGCGGCCTGACATCCCCAATAACACCAACGGACGCCGTCATGACAATTCCGCCGGTCCACTCTGCCAATACCAGCCCTCAAGCGCCGCTACGATCGCCCATATCTGTTCCAGCAAACAATCCTCAATGGCTGCCGCCCCATTACGGCATGACGGTCAAGCTGGACTCTATAGACTTGCAACTATGGAAATTCTGTACGTCAATGTCCAGCGGCGTTTGTTCTCCCTCTCTCACTGTGCCAACCACACTGGGTTAGAGACAGCCAACTGACCACGCCTTTCAACCAGATGTTTACAACTGGTGCCCTGGGAGAAGTCTTCTGCCCGAAACGAATTTTTGGCGGAACGACTTGGCAAGGATGCTGTCAAATGACGGCATAAGGGCTGCTCTCCTTAGCCTTTCAGGCGTGTACATCTACGACTACCTGCCAACGCTGCAAATTGGCAACCGCGTCAATGTGCGATTCTCCGATGCCGACGTCCGCTTAGTTGCTCTACTCAATGACTGGACTGGCCTGGACTCTGACCAGATTGACGAACTCGTCAACATTTCCATCATTTTGTCTACGCGGGATGTGAGTCATTTTCTGCCCTGCATAAGGTCTCACGGCAACAGCTCTTTAGCTGACTCGCCATAGATTGTCTTTACCGAAAGGCGACTGAAGTCGCCGCATGACCCGCGCTGGCTGCGAGGCTTTACACTAGCCGAGCAATTCCTAGGAATGACTGATGCTGGCTCCCGATTCTGGCGATATCCGAACGAGTTTGTAAGCTCACTTCGCATCTCGCAGTCCGTCATTGTCGGAAATGCCGTCATCTTGGCTCAATGCATGATGGAGCTCCCGGTACTAGGCGCAATAGGCCCCGACGGAGACGTTGCACGATTCGGCTGGCTGCTTAGCGGTACTAGACGGGACATATACGAGATTCATGGCACTTGCGGGTTTTCGAGAAAGCTCTTACATATGATCAGCCAGATCACATACTGCGCAGCGCGACTGCAACAAGATGGCAATAGCCCTGTCATCCCGATTACAGCACAATATTTGCTCCGCGAATTGGTCGAGATGAGACAATGGAGCAGAGAGAGCACAAGTTGGGACATTGCCAAGTCGGAACCAGCCGTCATCGAAACTGTCCGGTGTTTGCCGCAGGGCTATGTCATTGACTCGTACGAGGACACGATAGCCGTTACAGCTGAAGCATGGCGAATTGCCAGTATAGTCTATCTGCAGTGCCGCCTTCTGAGGCAAGTAGTTCCCGGCGGCGCAGACCTGGACGGTCACTGACATGATCACAGACTACCTCGCAACAGCCTGGAGGTTTTAGCCAACGTCACCGACCTCGCATTATGTATCCGCATATTGCCAACCTCGGGCACCATTTTCACGGCCTCGGCTCCCTTGCTTCCAATCTTCATACTCGGTGTATTGGCAACTACCCAGGAGCTAAAAGAAGTGTCAATGAGCTGGTTTCAGGAGGTGCTGCAATCACCAGTGCGGAGTGTAAGTCGGGTTCAACGACGAGGCATTGCCAAAGACTGACTTTGAGCGCAGAGCGTTCCCCCTTTGTACGATGCGCTCATCCGAGCGGAAAATTGGATTGATGCTGAGATGGAACTTGAGGAAGCGTTGCACCCTTGTATTGGTGCGAGGCGTCCGTGGTGGGAGCAGTTAGTTGGACGCTTACAAGAGACAGAGGAGGAAGTTTTGTGTTTCACATAGACATCGGGAAGCCACATGGTTGGTTCCGGGCGCGATGACGTAGGACTATTATGAAGTCAGTTTGATACTCGAGTATGGCCACATGACGTTGACTTCTATAGATTGACAGGGATACGTCTCTGCTTCGGCTGGCGCCGGAAAATGGGCCTCGGAAAATAAATAGCGGCCTGCTGCATTGCGCCACGCCAACATCCCCCCGGGCATCGGAAGACCACCATCTGTCAGCGTTAGTCGGAAAGTGTTCATCAAGGCCCTTTAACCCAAGCTCGTTCTAGTACATCGAAGAAGTTAGCAAGTGCGAGGGTTCCAAAGACGGCATGATGTCAAGACTCCAAAGACAAGTCCTTCACATTAAATGCATAAGGAGTGGTTGGGCCTGTTGGGGCTGGGTAATTATTTTCGCCTATTAGATCTCTTATCTCGGTTATCAAGTGCTCCTCATTGTCGCATATATCCCAAAACTTGGGGCTGAGGTAGGGATAGATCCGTACCGTTGGCTCTGCAAGTGGGGATCCCAATTTATCTATGGGTCGTATTTGTCTGTAAGGAAAGGCTAGCTCCTGGCATTTTGGTACTGAAGCTGCGAAGGATTACAATACGAGTCTGCTACAAGGCTAGAGAAACAATGCCATCATTGTCAGCCCCTGCGGCAGGAATTAGAGGTCGTGGCGGCCTCTCGTGATGGCTCATAGAGGAATAACGCTGCAATGGATTTGTTACATAACTCGGTTGCTCAGATTTCAGAACGAATGTACAAAAAGACTCTCCGTAAAAACGGGCGACTCTCAAATTCCTGATTTACTGAAAAGAGTGAAATGGTTCCAAAGTCGAACTACTTCTCGCGCCCTGAGCGGCAACTTCCGTCTCCGGATTCCTTCTTTCCTATTTGTGGTGTTATACGGGCGTGGCTTGATCTTCATAGAGCTGCCGCGGTGTCGGAGTGCTGGACACGGCCAAGCGAAATCTATAGCATCCTTTCACGTCCAGTCTTGTGAGAGCTGTCTACTCCTGAAGCTCGGAGATAAGGTATAATGGAAAAAGGGCTTTATCCGCATTATTGCCTGCAGAGCTCTATAGAGAGAGTTAGTTGCATGTAATCCCTATCTGCGTAAGTGCATTATGGCTAAAGCCTACTCACCCTCGCTTTGATCGAGTTGATCACATCTTCACTCACGCTAACCGGAATTGCATCCACCGGCAAGCCTCTCTTACTGAGACCAGGGACATCTTCGAAGGCATCGGCGGCAATCAGGTACAGGACGCCCAGGGCTTTGTCAGCTTGGTTTGGTTCGGCCTGCTGAGACGGACCACTCGGGGCAGAAGCTGCAAGGCTACTGACGAGGGCAACGACAAAGATAGAGAGCTTCATAATGATATTCTCGGTCTGTTCTGGCGCCTGAAATTTGCAAGTCTTTTTGCGAAGAATGAATGTCTTGAATGGCTGTGGGGTAACCTCAAGGCAGTTTTACGAGGGGTGAGGAGAGGCTCAATTTATAGACACCAAGAACACACATCAAGAACACATTGAGGTGCTGGTTAGGACAAATCCCATCACAGTCAAATGTCTTCATACGTTTGTTTGCTTAACGAAAGCATCATACCTTGTGTCAGCTTTGCTACCAGTGTCAGCTTTGCTACCAATGAAACAATTGAACCTCGGTGGCCCAGGGATCCTATGCAATGATGCCATCATGAGCATGCATATGGGTAAGGACCTTCCACTTCAGAGCTCCGTCAGAGGGCGGCAAATACCATATGAGTCAGAGGACAGAGCCATAAACGCAAGAAACCGACGTGTAGCAAAAGGCCCCTGTCCTGGATGGCGAATCACGTCATCCAGGGAGCCAATAGTCCAAGTCACAGGCATCGCCAGGTTCGTATATGCAGTTGGGCTCAGCCTTACAAGACACAAAAGGGACAGTGAGATGAGTGCTTTCCATGTAAGCTGCCGCCGTCGGCTGCTCGATTCACGGGAGAAAACCTGTTCTTCGTTCAAAGCTGCCAGTACATTGTCAGGCTCGGATTTGGCAGAGTCTGACTTGACGGGCATGGCCGCGTATGCGTAGCTTGAAGTGCGAGCCATGATTAAGTGTAGCCAAACTGTGAGCCGTCAAACGTAGGGAAAGGGGAAGCAAGGCCAGTTTTAGAAGTCCATATCGTATACGAGGGCCTGGGATCGGCCGAAGTGAGTGGAAAGGATGAGGGACCTTGTGATGGCTAGTTCTTGCGACTTCCACTTGCAATGATTCCTTGACCCGTGCTAGTGCTTATCAATACGAGAATCAGCATGCATAAACGAGGTACAAAACATCTAACTAGGCAGGTCACGAGGCCTGTCAATCACGTTCGTCATTGTTCACAAAATGCAAGTTGTCGTGGCTTCATTGGGTGTTCACAATTCGTTTACATGTGTAGCGCGGCTCTCAAGACCCTAAGTTAAGAGGTAGGAGGGAGGGGGTGAAGGAGGGTGCATAAACGTAATGAGACGAAAGCTTCCCTCGACACTGAAGGCGAGCGAAATGCCCATATATGATTTCTTTTCACACTGAAAGCACAGGATCAGACCATTCTATAATATTTTGTCTTCACCGTCATGTCGCCAAGTCGCCCCAAGAAAGAACCCATCGCCAGAGATAGCATCGAAGATGATGACAATGGTCTTCTGACACATGATGGCCAGAGTTTATTGAGCCATCCAGTTCTTTTTCACCGCTCTGACTCATTCCTTGCCAGACTTCAGCGTCATGCCTTTCACACAGCTCTTGTCCCTTGGGTGCTCAGCTGCATACTCCTCCTGTCACTCGTCCTAGTAACAATAGGCCAATCCGCAGCCAGGTGCAAGACGAGTCCCGATGACCAAGGAGGGCTTTACAGTCGGTGTTAACTTGCGTACCACTCGGAATGCTCTTCCACAATCATTCTGACACTGACTCTTCCATTCAGGTCCAGCAGAAGATGCGGTAGACTATGTGCCGGTTGTCTTCAGGCTGGGAACTGGTCACGCCGTCTCTCCATACCAAGGCTTTCCCACTGATGAAATCGATCGATTATGGGAAGAGCTATATGCTGGTAAGACAATTCCCACATTCCGCCCTGCAACAGTCCTATAATGTCCAATAGATGGCGCCTTCCTACATGTAAATGAGGAGGCCGAGAATCGTCTCTGGAACAAGTCAATCAAAGCGCCAGTCGTTGGTTATGAGAACGACATCATGGTTGGTCTGGACGTCTTCCACCAGCTACACTGTTTGGTAGGAGCACAATCGACACAGTGGTCCATGAAAGTAAAGTTTACATCAGAGGCAGAATCAGATTCGAATGGCGTTCTATCCCCGACGATACAACACGTCTCTGATTAATTCCGACGGCACAGTAAAATATCTGCAGTGGTTGCATTTGGGTGAGAGCACAGTTGCTGAAGACATTTGGTATGAAACAGCTGATTGACGCTAACGTTACAGACCATTGTATTGAATCGCTGCGCCAATCCGTTATGTGCCATTCGGACACCAGTTTGATGACGTATAAATGGCTGGAGCACAAGAAAATTGTAGAACCAGAGCTACAAAATGTTCATATATGCCGAGACTTTGACAAGATCCGGGATTGGGCCTCTGAACGGTCCATAAATTTTGAGAATAAAAGGCTTCACGTCGAGGATGGAGCTGTTGTGGATTACACGAGTTGGGGACCGGATCCTGAGGCCGCCTTGGCAGATCATGTTCCCATCGGATGGAATTATACCGTAGAGGATCTGTAACTTTGTACCAGAGTCTTGTTCACATTTATCCCGAAACTCAGCAAGAGTAGTTGGTTCGCAAAGAAGTCGGTGACAAACTGACCCTCGTATGTAGTCACTGGCTGCGAAAGCATCTCAGATACCAGCTGCGGCAAGTAGCCGACCTCGTGACATACACTAATCTAGCGTGGTTGTATGAGCTCACCAGCGCTGAGTAAGATATTTCGACTTACCTTTGGTTCGTCTTCTTGGGCTCACATCTCTTACACGGCTTCTGTTCAGGAGGCGTCTGCCCTACAAGGTCTATTAACAGCACAATCCCAGAGCCAATCGGCCACTTCTTGCTCGATTCTTTGACTTTCTTCATGTGGCAGGTGGCGACTCAAGTTATGGTGCATGTGCTCGTAAGAGGTCGTATACGAGCCTATAGTATCATTTTCCTGCATACCGACGGTTACGTAGAAGCAATCGGAGACAACTTAGGTACGAAATTGCGCTGCATCGGCGTGGCTGGACTCTGTATGCGCCGAATACTCTTGGCTGCTCACTTGCTCCCCTGATCCGGAAAGGCTCTGTTGGGTCTCGCCTGAGACTCTTCGCTCGTTTTCCAGTCGGTAAAGCCGCGTCAAGTACTGTCGACTGGTGCTGTTGATTCTGAGTTATGCACAGCACTTTGACGGCCCTGGTCACTGCAGATCAGCCGCTGCACCACCTCGGGCCTTTGTGCTGGACTTCCGCGGGGCCACGTCAATCATCTTCCTTTCTCTCCGCAACGCAGCGCAAGCCACACTCAAATCCTTCATGCCCCTAAAATAGCCAGTATTCCCATACATGGCGAAGAGCGCAATGTCGCCAGCGACCTTGCCCCCGGAAAGAACGCCAGAGTTCTCAAGTCAAGATGAGCATTCGCCTCTGCTCGCGACAGACGATCCGAGTGAGCGGCAAGATGACGAGGGGACCAGTTCCCCTCATTCAACACTACTGCCCGTCGTCCTTGCCATCCTCATGCTCATCATCCTCGAATCCGGGGCGATGCTCCAGGCAATTCCCTTGAACCAGGTCCTAGAGGACATCATCTGCGGGAACGTCTATGCGAAATATAGACTGGGTGGACCGCCTTCAGAGGAAAATTGCAAAAACAACCAAGATGTCCACAGCGAATTAGCAACCCTAAGAGGCTGGCAAGGAACTTTCGACATGATTCCAGGCGTGTCCATACCTCCCCATGCTTGACTCTTAACGCAGTTGCAGGATCTAATCATAATGGTGAAGGTATTATTTCTGCCATTCCGTATGGCTTCCTGACCGACAAGTACGGGCGCAAGCCTGTTGTTTGTCTTGGGCTCTTTGGCATCATCCTAGCGCAAGGGTTTTACATGATCGTTTGTGAGTGCAAGGCCCATTTTCAAGCGTCATTCATCTTTACTTTGCCTGACATAAGATAGGTTTTTGGCCGGACATTTTCCCCGTGAGGTTGACGTGGTTATCGTCTACCTTCACTCTTATCGGCGGCGGCCCCGTCGTGATAAATGGTATCATCTACGCCGTGATATCGGACCTAGCTCCAGCGGCGTATCGGTAAGAGTGCCGCAACATGTGACCTGCATTGGCTTACCAACCACTTGCCCAGGTCAAACATATTCTTCTACATGGGGGGAAGTGTGCTGGCAGCCGAGCTCGCCTCGAGTCCTCTGGCCGTTGCTCTAATGAACATAGATCCATGGCTCCCAATCTTCCTCGGCTTTGCTCTCTATTTTCCTGGACTGCTTGTCGCTTATTTTGTACCCGAGACACTGGATCGAAAGCTGATGGACGATATTCCCTCAGACCTGAATACACAAGGGGCCGAGTCCGGCGCCACCCCCACGCTCTGGCGTGAATTTGCCAATGGGCTTCGGGGCTTGCAAACTGCGACTGTCTTCTTCATCTGGGGAAACAAGTGTGTTGTGGCTCTCTTGTCGACTATACTCTTGACGACACTTGGGAGGCATGCGCCGGATATTCTCCTCCAATTTGCTCGGCGTAGATACGGATGGAGCTGGGGTCAGGTAAGCAGATGATGGGTATTGGTCATTTCCCACCTGCCGACGTTCTAATAAAATTTCTAGGCTGGACTTCTTTTGACTCTGAAAGCGGGTGTTTCTGTTGTACTGTTGCTTCTGCTTCTTCCAGCGTGCAGCACTGCTCTGACAAGATGGTCCACGTACTCCGCTAGCAGTAAAGACCTCCTTCTGGCGAGGACCAGCTGTGGCATCATGCTTCTCGGTGCCGTGATGATAGGCCTCTCCATCAGCGATGTGGTCATGGTGATTGGTATGCCCTTTTGGTGCTTCTTATATTGGCACCGTCACACGATGCTGACATGGATTGCTGCGCAGGATTCATCATTTACTGTCTCGGCTCAGGGTACAGCATGGTCTTGCGCAGTCTTTTGGCTGCGGTCGTCGAACCACACCACCGCGGAACCATGTTCAATACTGTAGGTATTCTGGAGGGTGTCGGCGCCGTGGTTGCTGGTCCGTTGCTTGCTGCTTCTTTTCGCCTAGGTTTAAAGCTTGATGGAGTCTGGCTTGGACTACCATTCCTCGCTGCGGCCGGTCTCTTCTCCATTGCTATTGCTATTCTCCTCGCTGTTAGGCTCCCTGCGGCCTAAAGCGCCCTACTTGGTCAGGTGTTGGGCCACTGAAGATGATGATCAGTCGGTACTACTGCCAGCTCCGCGAAGATAAGGGCCCGCTGCCTGGCGCTTCGAGGATGATAACGAGCACCTCGCCGCATAGGCGTAGCAAAGGCGTCAATCTTGATGGTGCACCGTGATGTGATGTGCCTGAAGCAATCCCGATCCGGCTGTAGGTGCGAATTGCCACTCCCACGAAGCGTAGGTCCTCTGTTGCGGACATCGTGCGTAGAAGGCGGGGCAGAAGTCAGTTGGCAATCTTAGCGTCTGGCTGACGGCTGGCGGTTTTGGCTGCTGACAAGGAAAAACTCCCCTCATAACGCCGCAACGACTTGGTCAGTTCAGCCGGTATGCGAGGCCACAAACTGCAGTTAGTGTTGAATTCCCTTACCGAAGTAGGAAACCTTTGGTTTTGTAACAAGTACGGGCTCCAATCGTGCTCGTTGCGGGCAAGAAACTTTTGTGATGCCGCCTTGGTCGATTCGCGGATGACGCTAATGCGCTCCAGCTGGCAGGACCCGCTGAAGATCGATCGCACCCGGGCGATCAGACCGCACGGCCCCGCATTTCCAGGCATCCAAGGTATCCCTACGGAGTGCCTTGATGAGCCGACACCCACGCCTCGCTTGCTCGCGGTGATCCTCTCTTTCTTCTTTGACCCTCCGCCGCCAGCCACATCGAGAAGTGACTGCCCGCCCGCGCCCTCGCCTCGCTGCCATCGCGTCGACAGGCCATTACCTCAATCCACCCGCCCTAGATGCCGCCATATGGGGCCCCGCTCGTGTGGTTCAAGGCTACGGGGTGGCCTGTCTACCGGCTATGCACGCTGCGCATGGCGGGCGGCCCGCTGGAGGATAGCCGCGTTGCGGTAGTGTCACGGAAGAAGGGCAAGAAGTGGTATTCCGGCTGGCAACATTAGCCAGTGTAATTGTTTCAGAAGGTCAATGGTGGAATAAAACTGGCAATATGCTCTGATATGCTCTGCAGAGCCAACCTATGTGGGTATCTTGATGATCGTGAGCACCGCCGAGGACCACGCTTGTCCCACCAACAGTCATCATCGGCCCCCCAGGCTACTCGTCCTCTTCCAGTCCGTACTCAGCGTCCATGTCGGGGTTGTCGTCATCCTCATAGCCTCCCTCAAACTCGCCTCCACCACCACCACCACCAAATTCCTCGCCCTCGCCATATTCCTCAGGCTCCTCATATTCCTCCTCTGCCGGCTCCTCCTCGCCAGCAACGCTCTCATCTGGCTCATCCTCTGCATCCTCGGCGCCGAGAGTACTACCCGCCAGGCTGGTCTTGCGGCTCGTGGCCGCTGATCCCAGGCCTCCGGCGTTGGGTATGTCGAATATGCTGCGGATGGCGTCATAGTTGATCCTCTTAGACCATGCCCGATCCTTGGCCACGTTAATGGCCGCCTCGGCCGCCGAGCTGGCCGGGCTGGTTTGGCCCTCTCCCATTCGCGCCCGCTTCCTACGGCGGCGCGTCTGTTTTGGGCGCTCTGCTTCCATCTTGCGCCGGAACACCTTTTCCTGGTGTTGTCGGAGCCAATCCTTGTTCTGATTCACCCAGATCAGCTCCTTGATGCGGGCCTCGTCAGGTGACAGCAGACAGTTCAGCACTTCCGGATCGTCGGCAAACTCGTCTTCGGCAATATCCACCGCCATGGATACTTCCTTCAAGGGTCGCTGCTTAAGCGCCCAGCTGGTGTGTATTCTGGCCCGCTGCTCGGCATTGGAGTAGGTGAGGGCATGCTGGTATGTCAGGGGGTCGTTGAATATTTCCTCAATCTGGCCCTCGAGTTCCTGCTCGTCTTCTTCCCATTCCTCATTGATGGGAAGCTGGGGTTTAGCGGGACCACGTCGACGCTTTCCAGAAGCGCCTTCAAGAGACTCTGGGTCCTCTTCATCGAGGGCGTCTCCAAACTCGTCTGCCAATTTCTCAAGACCTTCATCCTCTCCGTCTCCGTTTTCTTTGTTCACCTCGGCTTCAGGATCATCCTGGGGGATCTGAGACGGAAGAGGCGGAATGATGAAGCCGTCAGCGTCGCGACGAAATTTGATGGCTGGGGCCTTGGACAGGTCGGCGCCGGCGTCTGTCATTCTCCGCTCGCGTTTTGTCATTTCCGGTTCGAGCTCTGTCGTAAGCTCTTCACCCTCTTCCCCATCTCCAGCATCGCTTCGCTTTCGCTTTCGCGATTTGTCTTCGACCGCTTTCTGGTACTCATCTGACTTGCGGTAGAACGAGGGCGGGTCGTGAGAGCTCTCTAGAAAGTCCTGCTTCAAGAAGTCCTCAACCGACATTTTACTCGACTCGGTGTAGTTGAACTCTTGCAGTCGGTTTTGGATGGTGTGATTCGTGACTTTGACAATGTAGACGACCTCGCGCACAGTCCGTCGGAAGTTGTGCATGCGAGCCGCCATGAGCAAGCAGGCGCCGCAAATGCCAGAAGGACGTCGTCCCATGACCATCCAGTCGCGACTCATGCGCTTGACAAGTCTAACGGCGTCCTCGGCCACCTTGGCCGTCTCCTGATGAAATTCCATCTTGGTCGCAAATCGCCAGATCAGATCCTCGGGATACACGGGGATCAGGCCGTCGTTGCCGATGGGTACTACTTCATTGAGCTTCTTGAAGATGCGGCCTAGCTTGAAGACGTTGAGCTGGACCAGGTCGGCCAGGTCGATGAGCATGACCTTGCACGGCGGCTCGGCTCGGCAGGCGGCGTAGAGACATACGGCGGCGACGCTGGCGAGGGTGCGTCCCTGGATAAAGTTGGCGCCCGAGGCAAGCTTGAAGACCTGCGTGCCAGCGGTTACTAGGCTGTCACTGACGTTGAGCTGCTGAGCGTAACCCTGCATGAGGCCACGCGCCTCGCGAATGCTCTTCTCCCTGTCCTCGGAGCCGCCGACTCTCCGAAAGGCGGGGCCCATGCTGCGGACTCCGGCCTGGTCAGCGCCGACAAAGGAGCCCTGTACCATGGCAGCACCCGAGGACGTCTCGCCGAACTGGACCTCGGCGACGATGTTGCTGTCGTCGGCGACACGACCGCAGGTCTGACAAGTGCCGTCGACGACATTAGGCTTGGGGCAGGCCTTGTTGGGACATTGCTGGCGGGCTGGGGTGGCGACGGAGCCGAGGCGGTTAGCAGAGGCGGATGAAGCCTGAGACTGCTGCACTGCGGCTTGACGACGCTCTTCACGCTCGCGAATGGCTCGGATAGGATTGGGCCTGGCGAAGCGCGGCTTGGGCCCTGCGCCCGGCGTGGGCTTCTTGGCCGACGTCAAGAAGGACGACATATTGCGAGCCTGGTCCCAGTGCAAAGATAGCGACGATCAAGGGATGCAGATGAAGATGAAGATGAGGTGATGAGAACAAGCGATTGCGGTTTTGATGTGAATGGATGGATGGGCAACTGTCGAATGTGCTGCGCGTTTGGCGTATGTAGCGAAGCCCTTGTCCGCTCTCTTCAAGGGTCTTCGAGACCCCAGTGTTTTGAACGCCCCAGTCGAGACGAGTCACGGTGATGGAGAGCCCTCGTGATAGCTATTCGAAGCAGCCGCCAACGAAGGCGACGATGGTTGATGCGATGCTCGTTCTGGTGGAGCGGGTGTGGTGCGGGAAAAAGTGCGAGCAAAATCGTCGGCGGGGGGCCCTGACGCTGCGGTTTTGGCCGAGTGGGGAAGCACCAAAACTTTGCAGCGACTGCGTCTGCCTGGCGGCGCTGACTCACCCGCCGGGACCAACGCAGCAGCCACGGTTCGAACCAGCTCCTCGTCAGGAATTTTTTTCATCCAACAAACTGGGGTTTTGAGTGAGACTGATAGTTGCGTTCCAAATGCCTGCCGTCTTAATTTCAACAAGTGGCTGCGACTATGGTCAAGCTGGCTCGTCTCTGCACGTTCTGGTCGCCGCCGAGTCTGTTACCCGTAGTTTCTCCGAGTCGCACTACGAGAACCGCGTCGAACTACCGACCCTAGCAGCACGCTTCGTCGGATAAGACTACGTCAAGATTACGTTGAGCCCGGCTGACGCTCAGATACCTAGTGCTTATAAGCTGCTGAGAATCTTACCGAACGTGGTCAACTGGCCATGCTTGCAGACATGACGGCAAGATAGTATACGAGCGGTCGCGCACTGCCTCCTTTATCCCAACCTAACGCCTCGCCAGCAACATGGCCAGCCTCTGGGTACAAATGCTCGCCGTCGTCGGCGGCTCAACTCTCCTTTATGCTGCATACATCACTTTCGACTTCCTCACACTCCATTTCGTCAAGCCGTCGCGCCCATTGAGCTCATACAAACGCAAAGGGCCAGATCCGACGTATGCCCTCATTACCGGCGCCAGCGCTGGCATCGGCCTCGGCGTCGCTCAGGAGCTCGTCCATCAAGGCTTTGGAGTCATTCTCCTCGGTCACCTAGCCGAAGAGCTCGCCCAGGCAAAACAATTTCTGGAACAGGCCTCGCCCGGTGCCGCAGTTCGCATCCTCGTCATGAACGCGCAAACAGCCACGCCCGTCGAGATGACGGACCTTGTCAGGTCACTCCATGGACTGCAGGTCTCCATCCTCATGAATAACGTCGGTGGCTGCCCTATCGAGCTGCCGCCCATGCGTGAGGTGGCAACGTACTCGCCCGCCGACGTCGACGCCGTCATCGACATGAACGCTCGCTTCATGGCTCGTTTGACGGCCATGATGCTGCCCGTCCTGAGCCGCAAACCTGCAAACCCGGGCGAGCGCTCGCTCATTATTAACTCGAGCTCGGCGGGCATGTTTGGCGTGCCATGGCTGACAATGTATGGCGCGACAAAGGCCTTCAACCTGGCCTTCAGCCGTGGCCTCGCACGGGAGCTCGAGACGTCCCCTGACACGAGCCATGTCGATTGCTTGGCCATTGTCCCCGGAGACGTGCTGTCCCAGGGAAACTGCAAGGGTGTTCCTCAAGGCGCGCCAAACTGGGACGACTACGGGCGGTGCCTTGTGCAGACGGCGGATGGCGCAGTCAGGCGCAAAATGAGGGACGTGAGCCCATATTGGAAGCACGACATCGAGAACAGGATTCTTCCGTGGCTGGACGAGACTACGAGGACGACGGAAATGACGAAGGCCATTGCAAGGAAGAAAGACGCTTGGGACGCCTACTATGCAAAGGCTCGGTAAGTCTTGCCATGACCGGCTCGAGATGGTACATCGTTGCGTCTTTGGTCTTTCTTCTGGCGCACGGGTCATCTTCACTGCCTCTCTCAGATGAAAATAACACAGTAATTAGCACGCCAAGTTCATGTCAATCTCGGGTAAGTATAATTTGTGCTTTCCAAGGGAACTGCAATGATTGTGCTTCTTCGTTGACGAGGCGGCGTTTACTGCTGCCTTTCAACGACCTCGCTGTACCACTTGCGACTACTTCAGTTCGAGCCACACACATTTCACTTCTTTGTTGACGTGATGTGGTGATCATTTGCTGAAAAGCACTCTTTCCCAGCCACCAGGCCCGTCAATGAATGCTGATCCACTGGAACTTGACCGCCTCTACGACAGGCAAGACCCGGCCCCGCCCATCAAAGCCATGATTGGAGAATTTTTGACGATTCAAGAGAGCCTAGAAATACGTCGACAATTCCAAGAGTCATTCATCCCAAACCACCAGATCCTATGGAGCGGTATGCTGCGGGAGGTCGCCCAGCAGTGGGCCGACGAGCACGAGATGCAAACACTGACAACTGCCATGGGCCCTCTGATGAACGTTGACGACTCAAGATGCCCGCAGAGAGTAAAGACTCATGATGCATGGTCAAAGTACGTTCACGGTGCCTCGGTAGTTTTCGCATGGTACATCGCCGGAAGCGATATGGTCACTGTGCTGTCGCAGCCTCCCCCGCAGCGATTCAATCCATCAGGAGGGACGAGCTACCAAACACTCGAGGAGCCGATAATCCTAGGCAGAATGGGAGCCCGCGCCGTGAAGCGAGTAGTTGTCGTGCATCCCACGGTCCCTGCTGCTGCAAACTTCCGCTACCAGATATGGCCGGTCGATGAGACTCCCTCGTGGACAGCCGCTTTTGATATACAAAGTCATTCTGTCTCCTGGCGGAAGACAAGTACCAAACAGCTAAACCTGGTGACAAAAGTCCGTATTACGTGCAAGAGCTGTGGAGGCAAGATGACACGCTAATGCTGGCCACAGCTGTGTCCCGACACTTCAAAGGTGCCATCCATCTCTGTCACGAAGGTTGTTCAGTCCTCGAACGGCAGCGATCAGCAGAAGAAGATTGTAAGGGCGGAGATGAGGGCAAAGGAAGCGAGCACAGTAGAAGAGAGGAAGAGACGAAAGGAAGAGAGGAGAGTTCAAGAGGTGAGGAAGGCAGAGGAGGCAAGGAAGGCAAAGGAGGCGAGGAAGGCAAAGGAGGCGAGGAAGGCAGAGGAGGCAAGGAAGGCAAAGGAGGCGAGGAAGGCAAAGGAGGCGAGGAAAGCAGAGGAGGCGAGGAAGGCAAAAGAAGAGAAGAAGAGAGCAATGGGAGAGAAGAAGAGAGCAGAGGAAGAAAAGAAGAGAGCAAAGAAGGAGAAGAGGTCAGAAGAGGTAAGGAGGGCGAAGGGGGAAATTAAGACTAATAAGACGAAAATCACTAAGAAGGGAGTAAGCAAGGGGAAGGGAGCAAAGGAGACGACGAAAGCGAAGGGGAAGCGTCGAGCGTGACTGGTTAATAGAGCACAATCAAGGAGCAGAGAGCATCTTGGCCAACGGTACTGGGGAACCGGTGCAAGGCAAGAAGCCAAGTGAGATCTGGAAGGAAGGTTTGTTAAAAAAGGAGTCCGTAGTGAAAGTAGCCGCACAAAAAGGCCAAAGAACGACAAAGGATTGGCGAATGAACCGAAAATTTAGGAGACAGAGACGATATCCGTGTAGCGTGGTTCGGCTACTGCCGAGCCGTCCACTGCGTGGTCATTGCCCATTAGGAGAGGAACATCGCCTGCACAAGCGAGTGCCGCTGGAACATGACGGCCGTTGCATTCTGGTCTATGAATAATGTTGCAAGGCTTTCGTGCTAGGAAATGTACATGATGAAGACGGCTTCACTGTACCACCTCGCTCGACTCCTCCACTTTAGTGCCCAAGTACGTGAGCCAGTCGTCGACGAGAGTCGACAACCCCTGGGCAATCGTCGAGTCCACAGCGTCATCCTGCCAGCAAAAGTCGATGTTTAGCTTTCCGCCCTTCACCGCGATGGGGCAAACAACGATCGCCGGCCCCGCCTCGTCAGCGCTTATTGTGAAAGCCGCGCTCTCAATGCTCCACGCGCGGTCATTCTTCTCCGTTCCGTCGATGCTGCCCGCGCCGTCGAGCACGCCGAGGTTCGTGACGGACCACGACTCGTGGCGCGGCTTCTTGGCCTGGTTCTTGTTGTGTTCCCGCCAGTCGGGGATGAAGCCCATGACGCCAACGAGATTATCCTTGACGCCGAGGCTCATACTCTTGCTGATTTCGTCGCGTGTCGTTTTCGCAAAGGACCAAATCACCTTGGCGAGCGTGGAACGGCTATCGCCTTCGGCCGAGGCCTTTTGGATCTGATCTCGCACGTGAGCGACCACGTCGGCGTCAAAATCGTGGTGCAAGATTGACACGATGTTGGCCATGGTCCCGTCGGGTTTGAGTTTCGGGTATTGTGGTGGTGAAGCTGGAGTGTGTGGGCGCATGTTCATTGCTGTTCGGCCTGTGAAACCGGGGGCCTCTTGCTCTTGCAGTTGCGAAGCCATCGACACCAGAATTATGCCGTGCAGCAAACCCGTGAGTGTTGTCTTGTGCTTGCGACAGGCGATGAGGAGCATCTGCAGCGTGTTGTTCTCGACACTAATGCGACAGAATTCGGTTTTGAACGGCCCTGCCCGCAGCGGCGCCCACATGGCATGCATGTCGCTGGGTTTCCCGGGCTTGAGCACTTCGTTCCACAGGGTCGATACGATGAACCCCATCGATATGGGATACTTGACCATCTTCTCCTGCGGCGGAGGGAAGTTTTGCGCCGACCCGGACACGTTCAGCACGCAGCCCTCCAGTATTACTTTGTCGTCAGCGCTCGGCGTCGAGTTGAGATGTCGCAGCAGCGTCTCGTGGAATATCTTGCCGCTCATGCCATCTCCGATGGTGTGGTTCCAGACAAACATTGCCTCGACTGACTTTCCCTCCTCGCGCCGCACCAGAGCTAAATTCCAAGGGGGGCGTGTCTCGACGTCGGGATATTTGGCCTCGACCAGACGCTTCAGAATCGCTTTGGACTCTGTGTCGTAGGCTTGTGGCGTGCGGATGACGTGCCATTCTACATGGTTTCTGAGGTCGACCGTGTCCAGCTCAATGTAGGAGGGCTTTCTCGACGCTTCTCGATATATGCCTACTTGCAACATTGGATGCTGGCGAATCGTGCGCGCAATGGCAAGGTCGAGAGCTTGCTGTAGCTCGTCGTGGTGCGCAGCATCTCTCAGGTGCTCTGGGACGACGTAGTTGCAGGAGACGCCGGTGCCATTGTATTGGTCCAACACTTGCAGGGCTGCGTGGAACAGCTCACTTGCAGCAGGTTAGAGAGAGTGCAGAGACACGACGATGCAGAGTGAATGCACTGACAGATACCCAAGCTTGCGGATAATTCGTGGTTTTTGCTGGCCGGCGGGTGCCCTCTGAGAAGTTTTTGTTACCGCCATGCTGGCGCGCAACCTGCAAATCGACGTATAGCGATGAAAGAGATCCGCTCCGTCTCAGAAAGCTCAGCCAGCCCCCACTAGCTCTTTGGCGCAAGAAAAAGTGCAACAACTTTAGTAAGATCAAGCCTCGAGTTCATGGCAGTTGACCGTCGGAGATCAAAGGAAAGACGTACGAATTACCGTCCCGAAAATGTTGCATAAACGAACTACGAGTGATAATCATAAGACAAGGGAGAATTCTGCTCGTAAGCATCGTATCATAAGTCTCGACTTGTCTAGTTCTACTCATAAGCTTGCCTCGTGCTTACGTAGGAACGCGCTAGCCACACGAACCACGTTCTCGGGAGGGTCTTCGGACATTGCTTGCCTGGGATTCGGCCGGTTGATACGGCCAGCGGAACGGCGCGTGGGCAAATGGCTCTCGGGAAGCTTCCCGGGCATTGACAGGCGCCATTCAGAGTGGCAGGGGACCAATTGCCCGTAGGGCTGCGTGGCATGTGAAATGCGGTAGCATGATGCTCGTTTATGGCATTTCAGCGGACCCAAGATTATTTCGGGCATGCTGGGATCATGAGTCGACCGCAACTCCACTTCTACAGGTACTCGACGGGGCTAAAGATATTTAGAGTAATGAGCTCTGGCCCTTTGATCGAGTTGCTCCAAGTTCCTGAAGCAAAGGATAATGTACGAGGAAGGTCTAGACAGTTGAACAAGGTGCGAATTCAAGAGTATGCTACGATTCGTCGTGCAGCATACGTTGTACCCCAGCAACCCGTGTAGCTCGGGAACTAATTGTGCTGCGACACACGGATCTCATGCCCCACGGACACATGATCAAAGGTCATAACCAATTCGAGTTTGCAAACGGAGAAAAAGACAACTCATTCTTGCACGATGCAAGATTCTGGCTATTTCGGGTAGGGTTGTGCATGTGAACATCGAAATGCATCCCATCATTACCTCTTTTTGCACCAATCAGAGCTCCCTCGTTTAATCTCTCCTTTAACACACCGTTCCACCCAATCCCACACAACTCGGTGCCACTCGAGCGAGTTCTCGGGCGCCTCGACCCAATGCCCCTCGTCTGGAAACGTCAAAAGCCGGCTCGGCACGCTCATGGCCTGTAGCGTGTTAAAGGCTGCCAGCCCCTCGGTGATGGGGCATCTGTAATCCTTTTCGCTGTGAATGATGAGCGTCGGCGGTGCGTTTTTCCAATTGCGCAGCAATTCTGGCCGCGCGGGATTGAACCTCTCCATATTGTCCAGGGTTTCCCAGGGGTAGCGCGAGTCGCCGTAGTCGCCTGTGTCGTAGAGGCAGTCCTCCTGCATAGCAAAGGACGGATTGCTGAAGATGCCGTCATGGTTAACGGCGCAGCAGAACTAGAAAAGGGATTAAGTCAGCAAAAGTCAAACAATGAACGGACGAGGCGCGCAGCGGACCTTTTTAATGATATCGTGCCCCAAGAACCAATTCACCAAGTAGCCGCCGTAGCTGCCCCCCATGAGCACGGCTTTGCTTTGGTCGAGGAATTCAAGATCCTCGAGGTAGGCAATGAGGTTAAGTAGGTCTTCGAACGGTTTGCCTCCCCATTGGTTGCGAACTCCTAAATTGAATCAGCTCGAGTTGTGGCTTCGAATGTATCATTAGAGAACTTACTCCGAGAAAACTCAACCCCATAGCCGATACTGCCAGAAATGTTAGGTAACACGACGACGTAGCCCTGTTCCGCCCAGGCGGCAAAGTTGGCCTAGAACAAGATTAGTGTCTCCATCAGAGAGAACAGTGCCATAGCGCGTCCTAAACTCACCAGCACCGACCAAGAGTCGGTCCAAGATGCAACTGGACCACCATGTGGCCTCAGTACCCAAGGATACGTCTTGTCTGGGTCGAAGTCGCTGGGCTTGATCATGAAAGAATGCACAAACACGCCATCTGATCCTTCGAACCAAAACTCGGAGACCATATCTGCAGACAGCCGAAATCGATTCCCATTCTTAGTCGCAGACGACACACTCAGGATCTCCGGTTCCGAAACGCGAGCAATTTGCCAGAGACTGCTGTCGATGAAGCTGGAGCTCGTCACCAGAAGCTGTTCCCAGTGGTTATGCTTCAATGGGTGGAAAGCACTAACGATCCCTCCCTGGAAGAAGTTCTTTGTCCGACCCGTGCTGAGGTCTTCGTGATCAAGCACTGACCTACCGCACTTCTGCCTATGAACAATGAGCGAGCCAGAAGAGCCAGCAAACTCAAAACTCCCGGGTGGTTCGCGGTCGGGGTTTAGATGGTGTATCGTCACATGGCGCACGTCGGCGGTATCATCTGGGTCGACGGAGGTCCAGCACAGCTGCGTATTGTAGCTATCTCGTATCTCGACGTTGAGAAATGCGATGGTCAGGCCGTTTGGTGCGAATCTGATATTGCTGGATACGCTTGGGCTCGTAGCTAACGGACTCAAGATGCGTACTGGTCTCCGAGTTGGCGACGATCTGAAGGATTCAATCGGCACGTAAAACTGGACAGAGGTCGAGGATTCGTGAGGTCGCTGCCTTGACACATCTCTGCCGATAAATGCAATGCCTCGGCGGCAAATGTCAAAGTGATCGCCTGGATCTTCGGGCCCGTACATGCCTTGCGGAACTTCGACATTGGGGTCGTCGATGAGTTTGAGCAGGTCTCCAGACAACTTCCATTTCCGGTCCTGGCGCTCGAGGGTATTGTACCAAAGCGTGTATCTTTGTGGGCGATACAGTTCGTTCCACTATAGAGACAGCTGTGAGATTGACGGCAAGCTGGTAGGAAGGGTTATTGAACAAAATCTCACCATTCGAATATTGGGCGTGTCAAAAACCCGGGCAGAAGACTTTCTCTCCACAATCGTTTCATTATAAAGCAGTCCGTCTTCAATCAAACCAGTCACAAGGAAGGCGACACTTCCGTCGTCCAGAGACCTGAGCTTCACATTGGCTACTGGAGCGTCAAACTCTGCCGCAACGTAGTGCTCCGTTGCCACGTCGCTACCATTCGCCACGATGACCTGCGTACGACCCTTGTCACAGGCCTTCAAGAATAGGATCTCGTCTGCAGTACCAGGAATCCAAACAGCGTCATGAACGCCTTCTTCGTCTGAGAGCGTAACTGCATTTCCGGTGGCAATATTCATTACTCGTACCAAGTTGTAGGTTTTATCGCCAAACACGTGCGTTGACACAGAGTACAACGCAAGTCGCCCGTCGGAATTGGGCACTGCCGGGCCGCGCCGCGGAGCGCTGATGAGGGCTTCGGCCGTCAACTTTTGTACGACGACCATGATGCCGTTCGCTTTTGAGAAGATGTGTGCAACTCCTAAGCAAACAACCCGCTCGCGTAGATTTGGAGAGTCAATGTGCTCCGTATGGATTAAGATATGCGGTTGGGCAATAACGATGAAGAAAGACCCCGCTCATAACAAATTCTAGGCAACACCGGGTAATCGGGTAGTGTAACCGCATCGTTGCTGACATTGCTGACATCTCTCCTCGCTGAGCCAATAAACCTGCATTGGGGCTGTGCTGCTGCATCTGCGGGAGACCAAGCTTTCATCTTGTCATTGCCATTGGTTAGAATATAGTTGGCATCTTCGAATGTAGCTCCGAAGGAATAGACTTGTGTCGATGGTCCTTCCTCTGGACTGCATTGCCACCGCGCTGAGGTTAGTGTCATTGAGAGGCCCAGATCCATGGTGAACGTGGTGATTATGGCTGTGGTCCGGACGAAGTCGGCCTCAAGAAAGACAGCGGCCAGTTGGAGAGAGAGCTGAACCACGGTTCTATCTATTTCAGTTATGATGGAGCTGGGGTGGGGATCACAGTGCCGGCAACTCTTGACAGCATATTTGGCGGTACAATACAGCTGTCTTAGGAACTGACTATTTTAGTCGCCTGTCTGGCTATAAGTACAGCTGCAATGTTAATCGCCCACTAACTGTCCAGGTCTATTACATGTATGAGGCGAGTGCTGAGGGACGAGCAAGGCACATTGAGATCGCTAAGACAACGTAGCAATTAATTATTCATCCGTAACGGGGGGGCAGAATGCCGCCTGGGGTCTGATGCACCAGGATTGAACTCGCGGAGATGGGCAATTTGTACTCGGCCTTTAGTATATTCTTTCGTCCTCAATATTAACAAGGTAAGAAGGTAAAATTTGCGCTATGGGAACTATAAACAGCTTCTCATAAGTATAACACATTAGGAAGCATCTGATTATAAGCATCAATCCGCCCTTCTTATATCCACGGCTTGTCAGACCCCCCTTTCCATAACCTTCGCTGCTGTTGACAAGCACGGTAATTGATCTTATATATAGTTGTCAAAAGCGTAACCGGCCGCTGCGGAATTGAGGATCTGTCCGTTCGCCCTAACCAAGTTCTTATCCTGGGATGATTGATGATATTTTCACATTGATCCGCCTAAGAACTTCCACCTTGCGAGTGATAGAGGTGTGAACGTCTGGGTTAAAGAGTCTCCAGCGGCAATCAAAGGGTCCCTTATTTCCGCCAACTTCCTCGGCCTGGCAGTCGATGTGCTCATTATCAGCCCCGGTTAGATGTGTCGGATCCTCGCCGCTAATCCGGAATACCATGCCATCATCGCTGATCCCGTATGTCATAGTGTTTCTGAAGGTATAATCCCCTTTCGTTATAAGGCCATTCAAGTGGGCCAGGAAATCCGAGTCTGGGTCAAGCTGCACCGTAGAAGTCTTGCAAAATCCACTAACGTCCCAGGGATCACCGCGGCATAGTCTGGCAAGTTCGGTCCCGTAGTTTGGGGTTGCCAAAGTAATCAAATGCTTCACCCTACTCCTCAGGCCTAGATAAGCCATTGCGTATCGAACTACTAGCCCGCCCATGGAGTGGGCTACAATATCAAATGACCCATCGATATTGTCGTTCATCAGCCAATTCACAAGCCTTGCCGCGTTATATTCGATGGATTCGTCGGTTGAACTCGCGTAGTCGAATCTGTAGACGTATCCAAGGTACTCTTTATCGAAATACTCTCCTGCCTTATCCCACACAGCTGGACCGTCATGAAGCCCGTGAACCAGAATTAGAGTAGGGTAACTGGAAGTTACGTCCATGACTCGGGTAGGAGGTTCCATGTCGGTTGTGTTTCCCTCGGCTGCCGGCCGGGCAGCAGCCGGCAGAAGCAGGGTGCTGAGGGCCATGAGAGGGGCCAGAAAGGTTGTGGTGAGCCGCTTCGCCATTGTGGAAATGGTGCTCAAGTTTCTAGGGCGCTGACGGCGAGATTATCGACAGGATATTAGCGTAGACGTCGAGCGAATGGTGCCAGGCTTGCTAGTTGACTTGAGCCCGCCTTCTTATAGCCTTCTACGGTAGGCGATCTCAAGCTGGGGATGTACGCCATCCAAGGCGTCCTCCTGACACACACACATGGCTGCATATGCAATGCAGGCCGATCCGCCATCATTGCTGAATATGGTTCCGCCAAACCCTTTCGACATGGTTCCAGGTTCGAGCTACCTAATCATTGCCCCGAGAAACGACCAGAGCAGAAAATTCTCCTCACCTGTTACCTTTTCCTTGAAAAGTGTGAGGCTAGATGGAAGGTATTTCGCCTCTCGTCTAGCACTGCACCAAATGCAGGAAGACCCGAGGTCTCTCGGGAAGCAATCGGCAGCTCTAGGAAAAGTTCCGACTGCACTCACCCCTTCAAGCTCCGAATTCACAAAGGACACCAAAAACTCTACGCGCGACGGCAGGAAGCGCGGTATGGAATTGGGCGCGGCATCCGCTGGCCGATCTTGCTAAGAAAGGCCTTCCGTGTTCCGTGCGAAGAGCTGACTGACGAAGAATCCAATGCCAATTGAAGGGCAGAATGCCACAATCTGCAGCGTGACTAAAAGCTCCGACAGTCGCTCATGCCATCCCGCAGCGAGGCTCACCCTGCAAATTCCGCACCGGCTCGCACCTTTCCCATACCTCAGCTGTCCAATGCCGATGATCTTGGCCTCGCCTGGCTTTTATTAGGTTCAACTACGACGTTAAGCCGCGTCTCGCAGGAGCGGCTGCTCGATGGAACATATAGACCAGATAATCATTGGCCGATAATTGCCATTTCTGAAGCCCGTGCAGCGCACGAAACCATTTCTCGTAAGCCGAGAATCTGGCTCTATACCGCTTCCGCTGCGCGCTAATCTATTCAGTATGATCTACTCCGTACATCATGACTAAACAGCTGGAACGCACGTTATGCCCATGCGACCTCAGCCAGCCACCCAAAGCCGTCGCAATGCATTTTTATATTCATTACATGCTTATCACCTTCTTCATGTCTGAACCGGAGGATCATTTTGTTTCCCGTACGACAGGGGCTCTCAATGGCCCATGGAGGACTTCAGGGTTGCCCACTACGTCGAACAGCCCAACGTTCCCTCTATCATGATCCCCTTCTGCCTGTATCGTCGCGATAATCTACTACACCATCAAGCTGCTAGGCGGCAGGCAGCTAATCTGTCACGTAGACGATATATTCGGAGCGAAAATTGGTTGAAAACGTTGACACGCTTATGATGAATCGCATGCCCTGTCTCACTTCAACCTGCCGTTATGTCCTCTTGTGGGCAGGGGAGAAGAGCGCTACGTTGTAGGACCTCGTAGACAGAGACCTATGCATGGAACGGGTGGGCACCTGGCCCTTAGTTGGGCCACATAGTGACACCTCGACTGGGGTTTTCGTCGTATTTGCTGCATGTGATTCTTTTGGGCAGCCTTCCTTGACCGTAACATCCTAGCATAGCTGAAGGCATATGGTGAATCAGGTACGATGGCAACCTAAAAAAGAAAGTGCATATGCTATTACTAACTCAATATTACTCTAACTCGTTTTGAGCCTTATCATCCGGTATTCATATCCATAGCTACTAATTGGTGCCTACGATTGGGTGATTCTCGTATGACTGACATTAACAATACCAGCCGAGACGCGACATCAAACGACGGTATTCGCTCGCCGTGACGGTGAGGTGGCATCCATCGACGACGATGCTGGTCTGCCCGTTCTGACACCAACGAGCCTGGTGTGGCGTGACGGCCGATGTGACGACCAACCCAACGTAATCTCCATCAACCCAAGGCGTGGACTCAAGGCGTCTCTGCCCTTTGATGACCCCAGTAGCGTCGTCTGCTGGGCAGGACTTAGCCTTCCCTCTTACCTTGGCTTCCCTAGCCGGTCTTTGGGTCCGTGGATGTGTATGGGCTCAATCTGGAAGTACTGAATCATGCCCTTCGCAGAAGAGAACGTCTGCACTTTACACGGTTCGCAGTGGCCCATCTTGTGGGCCCGCATGGGCGATACGCCAAGCTTATGCGTTGATATATGATCTAGCATAAATTTCCAGCGGATGGTGAAGAATCGACAAATATTGCAACGGAATGCATCGTGCACCTTTAGCCCCCGAACTGCAGGGACCGTTTCCCGAGGGACCATGATCTGCTCAGATGGTCGCAATGGAAACCTACTTAGCTTGACCAGTAAGCGCCGATAGTCGCTGCCACTAACACGGTGTTGAGTCCTGATATGCCTGTACTGGGATCTTTTGCCTGATTAGACCATCGCTTCGCACGCAATAAAGATAATGATTCTACATTGATCGTTGAAGATGAACCTATCGGGAGGATGAGGATTATTGTTAGAGGAACCTCCAGACTGTTTGATATGTTTATCCCATATCCTTTTAGGAGCATAGAAATCGTCGTCATCTCTTTCTTGCCGCTTGTATTCACCGATGGGGATGGATAGCTTGCTGAATATGGCCGGCTTGTCACCTTTAGCGGGCGACATGGCCGACTAAGGTCCTGGGATGGACGATACTAGGAGTTCCAGACCTGCCAAAAGGTAGACAGATGGCGGCACATCTCCAAGAGCTCTCTGCATCGTGAAGGCAAGGCTATCGATCGCGTACGCTATCAGTAGCATGTATAGGTGATGGCCTACGGTTGCTTGTGCTAAGGTTAGGTGCTTCTTGCTATGCTGCGCACCCAGGTCCGGGAAGAGAAACTCGTTACGGTTACCTCGAAATTGCGGCAGCTCAAGTCGATTCGCCAGAAAGTAGAGAAATGGTCGGATGTATGACAGCTAAGTCAGGATGGAAGAGGCTAGGTCCTGGGGAAGGTAGCGCGCGGTATAGAATGGGTGGTTGTTCGAAGCGCGAGATTTGCTGTAATTGATGACAATGATTATCAGCCCCTCGTGGACAGAAACATTCCTGGTCGCCAGCTTGGTGTTCCGAGGTCTAATACTTGTGATCTCGGTGCCTCGGCCCGGTAAGCCAGCCGTCAGATGAATTGCGACGAAGGTCTTCGTTGCAAGCTCGATGCCCGCTTCGAGACAAGTCAGGTAGGAGCAGCTTAGCCATTGGCCCGCCATGGCCAGCGTCGCGCCGCGGAAGGAAGATGACCAGGCGCGACGTGTCATGGCCTCGTATTTTCCCACAAGGCTACTCTCTGCGCTGTCGAGGAAGCACCATCCAGCACATTGTTCGTAAGGTCGTCGGAGATGGCGGACAGGCCCTCCATGGGCTTCCATCCAAGCATCATCTCATCGACTTGCTCCTGTACTCGCCAGATGGCATCACGATGGGCGGCGCAAAAGTCGGACAAGTGCGCTAGACCCTGAAAGAATAAAGCAGCCTTCTTGACATGCACTGGCCATGCCACAATGAGAGTTTTGCTCGGGTACCTGTAGTTCAGTTACTACGTCGGGAAGCTATGAAGACGTCTCAATGTCACAATCCACACGCGCTTTGCTATCAATCCACTACCGTCGCAGCATCCATACCTGTCTACGCCTCTATCAGGGCTATCGTGACAAAAATCCAACGACGTTGCATCTCTCTGCGCATGCATCGTTCCAGGCGCTAGTGCTCCCGTGCGACCAAAGGACGCCTTGTTTTCTTGTCAACTCGCGACCTGCGCATCCGTACCCGTCGTTCTTGCAGTTCATCTCGGCAGAAACCTGTGTTGAGTCTAGTACCATTGAGAGGGGCACATACATTGTGGACGTGGCGATTTGTGACTTGATCGAACTGTAGTCCGAGGCGAAGTCGGCATTAAGAGACTGCGACCAGTTAGACGGAGAGCTGAACCACAGTGCTATAATTCGGTTACGATGGAGCTGCTGGGGAAACCCACAATGCCAACAACTCTCGACCGCATACATGTATTTGGCGGTACAATACAGCTAATTTATAAATACAGCAGGCCATGGTCATGGCTCAACACCTGTCCATATCAATCACGGAGCGAATAGTAAAGCAGATAACATGAAGCAAGGCACATCTTCCAGGTGAGGTCGTATAAGGCAACAGAGCAATGGAGTGTCACGAGAGGCAGCATGCCACCTGGCGTAAGCGTTTCATCAATCATGGCTAGCTCAGCCATGCACCAGGATTGAACTGGTGGCAATGGGCTGTGCGTCCCAACGCAGCCATTCCGGCCTGATGACTGCTCCACATCTCGTCTTCGACACATGTCCATTCATCAGCAACACCATCTAGAGCCTTCTTCAAGACCCAACCAGGCGCCAGACAGGAAACTCCGCCCTCGAGCGGCCCTACCCGACGTCATTATTAATGGTCCCTCGTTGACGCTCCGCCTTCGGTAGCGGCTGGGAACATAGGCCCGCAGATCCGGCAACCCGCTAAGCAGGCATAACTGGCTTTCGTGGGGTCCACCGCACGTGTATACAACGTGTCAACGACGGAACTCCAGTCCTCCCTGGTGACACTCATACAAAGTACAAACCTCAAAAACAACGTTATATAAAAGGGCAACATCCTCTCCAACCTCTCGGCTTCGATAGCATTCACACATCGACGTTCTAAGATCATCACCATGGAGTCGTCTAAGCTTCGTTTCTCGGCCGACGCCAACACCGACATCTGGAAGAAGCCCCCCTCGCACAACGTCTTTACCGGTACGCCCCTCTCATCAATCGCCTCACCATCAGCACTTCTACCATCACAGCCGCTCTCAATGCCGCAACTTCCCAGCATCTCCTAAATCAAACATGACAACAACGTGCTAAGAAAACTACTCCGCCACAGCTCCCTACCGCGCTCACTCCAAAAACCCCACCATCGGATTCAGCTCCGCAACCCTTTCCTTCACTGCCACCTACACCCACCAATTCGACCAAGCCGGCATTCTACTGCTCTTCCGCAACACTAAATCCGACACGCCCGCCTCCCGAAAATGGATCAAGGCCGGCATCGAGCTCTTTGACGGCGCGCCCCGCCTCAGCACTGTCTGCTGCGACGCTTGGGCCGACTGGAGCGTTGCCCCAGCCCCCGACGCCGACGAGGTCCGCGCGGGAAGCAAGAGCGTCACCATCAGCGTCGAGCGCGTCGACAGCGCCAGTGGGCCCTGTCTCTGGATTTACCATGTTAGCGATGCCGGGAAGAAGACGCCCATGAGGGAAATTTGCTGGCCATTTGGTACGGCGGCCGGAGAAGGGTGGGAGCTCGAGATTGCGGCGGCGATTGCCCGGCCGGCCAAGGACGCGCCCGACAAGCTCGAAGCTAGCTTTGACAACTTTGTTGTCAAGTGGAAGGACAACTAACCCCGTCCCCAGATGCGTTTCTATAGTCCTTTGTATGTCATCAAAGCAACATGTTAGTCGCACTGCGTAACAGATATCACGGTGACAGACAGTGAGGTGACCGGCTCTCATTACCTCACCCTGACGGTGCTCACGCCAGGGAGGATCGCTTGCGACCCTATACATACATGCATCCAGCATGCCTCGGCCTTCGCCCCTCCAGGACCATGCAGGGTCTTCATCCTTCCCAAACAAAGGAGAAGTAACATGTCAGCCAAGTTCAGGCAATCTATACCGAGAAGATGCGATGCGCGTGGCTTAGAAAGGAGATCAAAGCAACGTGTGGAAGGAAAACAGAAGCATTCATCCTGTGAACGCCGTCTCCCGCCAAAAAAACTCTGCCCATCTTTCCAATGGAGAATTTTCAATCTTTCCCTCCTTCACACTTGCCCACTGTGAGTAGAGTTGGCACTAATAAAGAAAAGGAGCATGAAAAGCAATCCCAACACATGTTCTGAAATCAGGGGCTGTTGTGTCAATCTGGGCCCCATAAAGACGTTAAAAAGCAGGCTGCACGTTCAAATTAGCAAATTCTTCCCAACTTCATCCTGACGCCGTAAAACGTGAATCAGCCAAAAAGTGCAACATCATGTTCCATGGCCGCCAGAGGAGAAATGGCCTCGGCGCCGCCATGTTTGGATATCGAGTAGAGATTTGCGACAAGGCCAAACGGAAAACAAAGCAACGACGTAAAAGCACAAAAAAAAGCCGAGCAGAGGACCGCGGTCTGAGTCCGGCGGAGTTGAATCCTCTCAGCTCTTATACTCATCAAACATCAGCCGGCCACCTCGCGAGAAGCAAAGGAGCAAGTCAACAAAGAACAAACTCCCATATGGAAGACGCCAATCTGATGAGGGAGCATGAAAAGCAGCCCAACGCCGTCCAATATCCAAAGTCCTGTGGGATCGACTTCTTTTTCGTATCTTTTTTGTGGTTTTTCTGCTTTCGTCTGATCTTATCCTCCAAATAATGCCTCACATGGGGCGCACCGGGTACCTGAGTTGTATCGTTGCGCATGTCAACACCCCTCTCAGACGGTCCTTGGCGTGCGCGCGCCGGTCACGTCAATGACGTCGTCGAGGTGGTTGCACATGGCGACAAACAGGTCGAAGAATAGCTTGCTGCCTCCCGCCTCCATCTCAGCCTGCATGGTCCCGCTCCGCTTGAACGTCTTGCGGCAGCGGATGATCAGGGCGAGGTAATGAGCGCGCAGGCGGCTGTCCGAGTCGGGCGTGTGGGCGTAGGCGTACTGGGCGGACCGCAGGATGGTGCCGACATCAATGCCGGCCTGCAGCCCCTGCTTGCGCAGGGCCAGGCGCTTGAGCTCCTCGAGGCCGTAGCGGTCCGCGGCGCAGTAGATGACTGTGTCGCGGAGGACTTCGGCCCCGGCGCTGAACAGGTAGACGGTGGGCTCGGACGACGAGGGGTTGCCTGCGCGGCCACCTCCGGTTTCGGGGTTTGGGGATGTATGAGGCGTCCGCACGCGGTCCTCGAGCTCCCAAGAGTTGCGGTGTCTGTTATGTAGCAGACGTGGATAGTAGTCGCCCTTGTAGAGGTATTCGAGGATGGCGGAGAAGACCTCGGGTTCTTCGTCGGGAAGAGAGATTCTCCTGCTCTGCGCGTCGGGGAAGTTGCCCCGGCAGGCCGCGTCGAAGAACGGCGACTGGCGGAGCACATCCTCGTGCGCAGCAAAGAGCCGGCCCTCGCGGCCGACGGTGAGTGTCACAATGGGCGAGGGGGCGGCGGCGCACTTTTGCGGGATGGGAAACGCATCCTGCTCGGTGAGCGATCTTTGCAGTCTCGACAGCTTCACGGGATCTCGGACGGAGCCCTGCTTCTTTAGTCTCGCAGACTTGTCAACGCGGCTCGGGTCCTGCGACCGGAACGAGCGTTTGAACATGGCTGCGGTGATTTGTCCGAGGACAGCAGACGAGTCAATCGTCACTGTGCCTTGGTAGCTAAAGAACGACTTCGTGCGAGACGCGCAACAGCGGCGAGGGGAGACGAGAAACGGGGCGTTGCTTGTCTGCTGGTCCCTCGCGGTTTCGTTGCGCGATAGTTGGCTAGAGCGACGAAAAGAGCGAGAAGAGTCTGGGGGGGAGAAAGAGTGTGTTGACGCACAAGGGATTGACTAGGGCCCAGGCATAAGATTATATCTGCTTGAGACAAGACGATATAACCTCGTGAGAGTTTGCGACCCGTTGGTTGTGTGTGAAGAGGAAGACGAGGCGGACGACGAGACAGGGAGACGTGACTCTTTTGTACGCCAACCAAGTACCCTGGCAGTCCCTGTACGCGGGGTTGCAGCCACTGGGAGTACATGCTCGCCTCACGGACATGAACAACAGCGCACTCTCTCGACAAAGGCCTGGGACTGCCATCGCCGCCCGGCATTTCTAGAGATCACGATGCCAACATTCGGCCTGATATTGTCAGCACTCAGCATCGGTCGCGCGTAGTGCCTAATTCAGCGAGTCGCCCACGTGAGAGGCCCACGATGCGTCAAAGACACCCGGCCATGGATGCCCAACCCGGGAGACAACGGGTCACGTCCGTCGCCGTCGCTCTAGACTCCAAAATAAGCATTCAGGCCTGTCCATAGTCTCTGTGTCGGCCAGTCGGGCGCGGTAGGGCAGGCAACAACGTGCTGCGTACGTGCAGGGAAGGCCTTGACAACAACCCCAATCAACCGTGTGTGCCTGTAGGCGCTACTGGCACCCAAGAAGAACAAGGGGTGAGTCGCGATACCATCCGCGCTGCGGCCACTGATTGGTGCGTCCCAAGACCCAGGCGGGAACAAGCGAGGTGGGTGGGTGTGTGGCTCTGTGGACTTCTCCAATGTGGAGGGGTGGAGGCATTTTGTCCCAACCTTAACCAAGATGCAACGACGCATGCCACACTCAACAGCGGACGTCTCATTTAGGAATGACTTGGGGGCGTCTATTCATGCAAGTCGACTTGAAGTCGTAAGCAGATACGGCGGTTCTAGGTGTGATAGTAATACCATGAGACTTGCTCATCCAGACCCACCAGCCCCATCACGATAAGCAACCTCTTCGCCTTCGTCACCTCGTCTCTCTCATTACCACGGGTCACTCACAAAACAGTTCCCTTCTCAGCTCAAGGTTCGAGTTCTTCTGGTGCATCGCGGTCGCCGCCGCTACGAGCCTCAGTGAGGCCCTGACGAACGCCCATGAAGCCGAGCATCATCGTGTACACTGAAAGGCTACTTTCAGCCAACCGGGCAAAATGTAGAAATGGAAGCAGACTGTGACTCACTGGTTGCTGCCAGGATAACAAAGCCCATGCAATACGCAGTCACAGCTTCTTTGCTACCGACTTGGGCCTCGTCAAGCCAGAAAAATGGCGATGAGCCCGTCAGCGCCTTACCAAGTGCAGCCCAAGCGAGGTAGAGGCCAGAGTTGAACATGAGGCCCATAAAGTGGTACCCTAGAGCCTGTACAAATATCAGCTTGATCTAATGTAGGCATTGGGCTTGGACTTCGCACATAGGGCCGCTTGACGCAGTTGAAGAGCAACATTTCCAGGACCATGATGAGCGACGTCGCTCCGTGCAAATTGACAATAACAAAAGGCTTGAACCAACCCTCCCCAAAAAGGTCGCTGACTGTTCAAAAGTGTCAGCCATACCCTCGCTTGATGTTAGAGCAAGACCATACAAGGAGCATCGGGCAGCGGCCCAATAGCCAATGCGATATCAGTCAAGAGGTAAGTTGTCAGAAAGTCGCAGTCCATTGGTGCAATAGCTTCCAATAGGGACTCAGTGCCACCCGCGGCCTCGTGCTGGCGTGTGATGAACCAATAAATGACCGAGTTCATAAAGGCGAAGACAGCAGTCGTCGAGTAGAACATGCTAAAGTAGAATTGCTTGCGCTGGCTGCCCATGTTGCTAGGTAAAGACATGGCCTTGGTGATCAAAGCCTCGAGGCCACCTTCATTGTCGTCGGGGTCGGGGTAGTATAGGTGTGTAAAGGTCCAGGACTGCGAGTATAGACAAGAATAAGCGATGACCATGTTCAAGGCACATCAGAGGGTGCTCACAAAGGTCACGAGGTGGTACGCCAACACCAAGGCTTGGCTAATCAAAGTAAAGTCGAAGAGGTGATGGCCAAGGGGCTTGTCCGCCTCCTCGGTGAGCTTGTAGTGCATTATCATAGCGGTCGACCCTGTGAGATAGGCGACGACTACACCCCGAAGGAACACAAGGACACTCTGTGAAATGCAGCGCCAAGGCGAATGGCTGGCTCGAAGAAACACGGGCTGTTGGGCGCACCTCATTAGCCAAGTGCATTCTCGGGTCAGGCTCGACGCCGACTAACATGATCCTGCATCACCTGCGGGCTGGGCGGGCCCGCACCAAAGAGAAGGGGGGTCGACGACATGTTGCAGTCTTCAGGCCGAGTATGGAGCTGCTGTTGAGAAGCTGCTTCTTGATGATGAGAGATGCGATCGAAAGGAGTAGCAATGTCCAGGCTAAATATGTCCCAAATAAAGGCAGAGCTGTCGGAAAGATGAGTATGAGGCTGGGAGACCAAGACGGCCGCGAGTCAATGAGGACGGGAGGAGAAGAACACAGTCGAAGCGTCAGAGGAGGGAAGTTCGAGGTTCTAGGGCAGTGAAAGATGGGCAGGCGACTGTCCGGGAGGAAGGCGCGTAGACGCTCAACGTCCACCTTGGCTCGAGGTAAGTCTAAGAAGAAGCTGAAAGCGCAGGTGCCTTTCAGACCGATGCTGTCAGCCTTCCACGAGGCAGCATGCACCGTGCGACGCGGATAATGATGAGATTTGCGTAAATTCACTTTGCTATTGGCCCAGCTTTCAATTGGAAAGCCATCCCTCGCATCACAATTCCACCGTCGACCGTCCGCGACTCAGCGGCCAACCTAGTCATTCTTGGACTTGCTCGCAGCGCCCTCCTTCTGCATGCCCTCACAGCCGGTGACCTTGCCGGCCATCTCCTCGACCTTGCCGTAGCCGTGCGTCGTGTCGCGCTGCTCTCCTGCCTTTTGCATCGTGGCTAGGCCTGCGGCCTTGTCCTGCTCGCCCGACGACTTCCACGGCTCGGAGCCCGTGACGTTGCCAATTGCCGCCTATGCATGTGTGGTCAGTGACTGCCGCAACTGGGGACCGGGGCAGTTGGACGCACCTCGGCCTGGCCTTTGACGTATTGGACGTGCCCGCCCACGAGGCTGGGCTGCTGCGACTGGTTGCCTTCGGACATGTTGCGTAGATGTTGGCGGTGATGGGCGAAAGAGTTCAAGGGTTGTGATGCTTCTGGCAGAGCAATGTGAGTACTGATGGTGCAATCAGATTTCAGAAGTCAAGATTCAAGATGCGATTTCAGAGATGGAAATGGCACGTTGACATGGGCTACGATGCGTTAGCTTCCTGTCTACTGGGTCGAGGCGATGACCACGACACTGTCTCGTGCCTCGGCCTCCATGACATCACCGCGGCGCAGCGGCTGGGACCCGACAGCATCTGGACCCCACGCTGGGCTCCTTACAGCTCTGCGAGTACGACTGCTGTAATGGCCTGTAGGTGGCGGAGGTGGGATGCCTGGAGGGTGGCCTGGAGGCGGGGCAGCTCCCCTTCCCTTCCTGGCAAGCACAGCTAATCGCAAAGATGGTCCGTGCGCTATTGTTGCGAGAGCCACCATGTCCAGTTCTCCAGACGCCAGCTTGCAGAATCGCGATACCCGCAAGGCAGCTCCAGCCCACCTCTGCAGCACCACGCTGCGCTACGCTCGACACTCGACGCCCGACACTTGACACTCGACCGATCTTGCTCCTTCAAACACGGCAAGGACCCAGCAGCCATGTTGTCGGTGCTGCAGAACCCGCGCCAGGCGGCCGCGCAGGTCATGAACTTTGCACTCATCCTGTCCACGGCCTTCATGGTATGTCGAGAGCCATCACCGCTCTCACACGCTCCTGGAACGAGTCTGTGCTGACGTGTGCGGCAATAGATGTGGAAGGGTCTATCCGTGGCCAGCGACTCGCCGTCGCCGATCGTCGTCGTCCTCTCCGGGTCCATGGAGCCCGCCTTCCAGCGCGGCGACCTGCTGCTGCTGTGGAATCGCAACCTGTGGGAGGAGACGGCCGTGGGCGAGGTGGTCGTGTACAACGTCAAGGACAAGGACATTCCGATTGTGCACCGCGTGGTGCGCAAGTTTGGCACGGGGTAAGTGCTGCTCCGTCTTGGGGTTCGTCTTGCTCGTGCGAGTCGGGTGACTGACAAGCTGCTGCAGGGACAAGGCCAAGCTGCTCACAAAGGGCGACAACAACGTCGCCGACGACACGGACCTGTACGCCCGCGGGCAGGACTATCTGGAACGCAAGGACATCATCGGGAGCGTCATCGGCTACGTGCCGTTTGTGGGCTACGTGACGATTATGCTGGCGGAGCACCCGTGGCTCAAGACGGTCATGATGGGCCTCATGGGCGTGCTTGTCGTATTACAAAGGGAGTGAGAGCGCGGATACAGACTACAACTACCAATCTACCTCCATGACGATGGCCTTGTGTGGCGCGGCTATCTTGAAATGATGGTCGCCTGATGCTTTACACCAACCAGGCTGCAAGAGTCGGACTCGCCATCGGCCTCATGCGGGACATGGACGAGAAGTGAAGATCGTCAAGGCCCTGCCTGGGCTCCATAGACAATGGCACTAAATGACGCACAAATGGCATCTCTACGCTACATCTCGCCTTGATGAGCCTCCTTGGCAACGGTAGTTGGAATCGCTGGGCCACGGATATCGCCGCCCTTCGGCCCTACGAGTAGCGGCGGCGGCTCCGCCCCAGTCACTTGGCTCCAAAAGCCTAAGGCCAGGGCACCAATGAGTGCCGCGTAATTTGCTGCGCCCCGTGGCCGGGGCCCCAAACTTAGCCGCGAGGGGCATGAGCCGCCCTCGAATTCGTCGAGCCACCAGGGCATTAGCTCCCCGTTAACGACCTGAGCCGCCCGATTTCTCGTATTAGCATGGAAACTTTCGTACCTTAGTCTTCGCCGCTAGAATTGAGGAGATCTGCTTCCTTCGCGCCTGGCTAACGGCTTGGAAGACATCATCCCATTTCCGTTGCTTCTCGTCCGACACGTTTGTTTTGTCGCGCCTGCACTCGCTATCTGGCGCTGTCTTTCGTGCGTTCTTTTAATCATCGAGTCAGTCGTTTGTTAGTTACTCGTCTTGCAATACTTTGCTTAACGACTTTCTGCGCGCGAGCACGAAAACCGCATCACAAACTCCGAGTAGCTGGCAATTGGACCATCCTGTGAGACACGAGCCGAATCATCGCCAGCACCGGACGCACACCTTGTGCAACAGTAGGCGGACCGTCGAGACGCTTTCCACAATGGCGCCCGAGACGTTGAACCAGGCCGAAACGCGCCCCGAGTCGCAGACGGCGACGACGAGCCCCGTTCACGACACCTCGTTGCCGACACCGCCGCCCATGGCTCAGCAGACGCTTCCCACGCAGAAACGGAGCGGCGGCGGCAGTCCTGCTTCGGCCGCGCAGCCTTACATTCTCTATGCGGGTTCGTACGGCCAGCCCTACGTCCCGTACAATGAGAGCGCCGCCGCGCAACAGGGTCTCCAGCCGCAACAGATTTCCCCCGAGCAGTTGATCGCGCTGCCGCGCCCTGTAGTGCCCGAAAGCAAGTCCTGGCGCATCACCAAGGATGTCCTGCACATTCTCGCCATCGTCATGTCCGTTGTGGGACTAGGCCTCGGCTTGTCGCTACTAAGCATCGGATACGTTTCTGGTGGAATCTTGGGCGCCATTGTATCCTGTCCTATCGTACGTCCCGCTGCTCCCCCCGGCACATGTCGTTCTAATGCTAATCGTTCTCTATTCTAGTTTGTGATTGCCCTCATCTGGAGTGTGGCAGAGGAAATCACGCGCTGGGCACGCAAATGGGCCGCTGGCATTCACCCCGGCGCCCACGTAGGCATGTCTCTGTTCCTGTGGCTCTGCTGCGCAGTTGGTGGCGGCATTTTCGGAGCATTTATCGGTCTCGGTCTCAACTGCGATGACGACAGCGAGTATGACTCCGGATCCAACTGCGGCGCATCCAACGACGGCTGGGGTCGCTTCCTTGGCGTTGTCATCCTGCTGCTGTTGCTCTGGCTCGTGCACTTCATCCTCTTCATCGGGGCGTGCGTCGACACCGCCAAGCACAATGCCGCCAAGCGCAATCCCATCATGGTCGTCGCCCAGCCGCCGTACTGGGGCCCCGGCCCCCCGCAAGGGTGGCAGCAGCCGATGGCCCAGCAGCCGACGACCCAGCAGCCGACGACAGCTCAGCAAGCCTATCCCCCTCAGCAGCACTACGCGCCCCAGCAAGCCTACCATCAAGATCCGCAATCTTCGGGTGCGCCAGTCCAGCTGCAGGCCCCAAGCCCGCCGGCCGTGCCGGAGCTCGCTCATCGAAGTGGCAATGGAAAGCAGCCCGAAATGGCTCAACAGCCTGCTCCCGCGGATCACAGTGTCCGAGAGTTTTACAGCCCGGTCAGCCCGAGTTCTGCGTCATGACGGGATCCTGTGCATGTTTCTCTGGCTTAAACACGTTGGTATTTTGACGAACAAGAGACGGAACTTGCAGCTTGGTTGTTTTTGAAACGAGATTTGAGGCAATTGTTGAATGTTTTCCTTTACATAGACCGGCCCTCAGGGCGATGACCTGCATATCACATAATGTATACCCACATGCGTCTCTACATATAAGTACCGTCCTCTGGTTGGTCCATTGAGGATACGTTCGTTTCACCTCCTGCGAAAGGGCATCGTCGTGTTGGGACAAGGAGGCTGCTAGCCGCAGGAGAGCTTCCCAGGTAGGCAGTGAGGTTTGAGCGCCGTTGCCCGGCACCGGGCCTACGCCCGTGTACCGAGCGGAGCGAGGAATCAAAGGCCCACCATAGGCGTTCCAGGATGGCTCCCGGCTAGTTCCCCAAAGGAGAGAAACAAACAGTCTGCCCAAGCAATGGTGGCCCGTGATCCGAGAGAGCTGGCAGCTTTGCTGCATCGGATGACAGGCCTTGGGGCGGGCTGGGCCTTTTTGAATAGCATGGGAACCATTGGACCCGACGGAAACGATTGGGCCGCCGGAAATACTGCGAGTTTGACGCTGTAGTGAGCAACGACGTTCTCTCTTTACCACGTAGGTGTGACAGCGTCAGTGTCCCGTCGTGCCATTTGTGCGGAAGACAGAGTACCAGCTTCTGCTGGATAGGTAATGAAGTGAAGGAAGGTCAGTGACATGATGAGGTGGTTCATCTGCGCTGAAGTCGTGGCGGGGGTTAGCCGGGAATTATCCGCCGCCGCCTCACTTCACCTTCAACAGCTCATCTTGAACGTTTGAAACGCTCTATACTTGCAAATAATCCAGCATGAGCCAACCAGAAAGGGCCCCGTCCCAGGGCCATGTGAGGAACAAGTCTTCTGCCATGAGACGTGAGTTGTGGACGCTGCCCTGCCGCAACGGATGATGTGGTCATCTCACTGGTGAACGCAAGTGAGCATCGCTGACTCCAGAGACAGCTTCAAGACCACGGTCCTCCACCAAAGGACCCCTCGATGCGGATGAGTTCGTCACAAGGCCCGTCAGCGCGCCGTGAGCCAGACTGACTAGTTCAGTGATCCTCTCTCGCCGCCTACCACCCCCCAGCCATCTCAACCCAGTCGCAGCGCCGCCTCAGCCCGCCAACACCACAACGTCGCCTCGCCAGTCCCCCAAGTCGGCGAGGCCCGTCCCAAGGACTTTTCGTTCCTTCTCCGACCCGAGATCTACCACCCTCTCACGCCGCTCAACGTACCTCTGGCGTTCCGCAACTCCCCCAAGCAACCTGATCCCACAGCGCCACTGGACCAGCTGCTGGAACGCGGGCACTTTCGCGCGGCGGCCATTGCGGCGGTGCAGGAACTAACAGGCGCCGAGGCAAGCGGCTGCGTTGATCCGCAGGATGCGGACCGGATATTCAGCCTACTGTACACACGGCTGGCATGCTTGACGCTGATTGACTCAACGCCGCTGGCGGCCCAGGAGGTCAAGGCTCTTGAAGATTTGAACAACATCCGCACATACGTGGATGAAATCACAGGCGAGCACCTGGTACCATGGGAGCTACGCGTGCTAAACGTGCGCTTGCAAGCGCTCGGCTTCGGCGACCCGAGAAGAGCCGTCATGAGCTACCACGAGCTCGCCAGAGAAGCGAGGGAGCACATCCGCAAAGCCTCGGCCAGGCACGACAACTCGGCGCGAGAGCTGTGGAAAGCACGACTCCACGACTTGGGCATCAAAGTCGCCGGTGCACTCATCGAGATGGACGATTTGGCCGGTGCAGCACACCACCTCAGCACCTTGCGGGACCGTAGCGACGGAAAGTTGGCGCTTTCAAAAGCGCTGCTGTGGCTACACCTAGGCGATGCAGAGAAGGCGCGGAGCTGCGCGAGGCAGTGTGCCAAGGATGCGGCGGGCACCGAGGAGATTGTCCTGGCTCTCTGCGACATGGCGGATGCGGAATATGAGGCCGCGCTGGAGAAGTGGCGAGGCCTGGGCGATGTATTCGACGGCGATGAGATGGTGCACGTCAACATGGCGGTCTGTCTGCTGTATCTGGGAAAGATGCACGAGGTGAGTCCCCTTCCGGTACAGGAACCCGCTCAACGCGCATACTAACCATCGAGTTTAGGGCCGCGAGGTGCTTGAGGGACTGGTCAACTCGGGCTTGTCATCGCACACACTACTGTTCAACCTGTCGACAATGTACGAGCTGTGCACCGAGAAGAACCGCAACTTGAAGATGAAGCTCGCCGACCGGGTTGCGGGGATGGAGGAGTCGCCGGCGGGATGGGAGAAGATTAATGCCGACTTTAAGCTATAGTTGGGATGAAGCAACAGCGTAAGCAGTAGGCTTGCCAACACCATACCATGACCGTCTTCTGCACGTCATGCTTGACCGCGTGCTGTGAGATGAGGTGAGAGACCAGACTACTGTTCAACGTTACTACTTGAAGTGGGTTGAACACTTGGCGTTTCGGTATTTCAAGCTGCGCTGGAGGTTTCATGGTTCGTACGATTGCGCGTAGAGAGCGGCTCTCGGCACTACCGAGCTCGGAGCAACAACGCGCGCCGCCGCTGACGCTACTGCCGGCCGGTGCGGGGACAGCTACCGAGACCTCGGCACGGCAACGCCACCCCCAGACTATTCAAGACAATTTGGAAGCTACCTTGTGGTTACAAAATGTAGTTGCAGCCATTGTACAGTACACAGCCATTCTCCAAACAAACCTCCTTCGTAAATTGCCCCCTGGCTGAACGGTAGCAAAGTACATACAACGTGGAACCGAACTCCGTACACAGACCTTGCACACGACGGCCACCATGGCGGACCGCGTCGCCCAGCTCGCCAAGCATCTCAACTACCCCAAGGGCCTGCTCGCCGGCCAGGTCGCCATCGTCACGGGGAGCGGCCAGGGCATCGGCGCAGAGACGGCGCGCCTGTTTGCGAATGAGGGCGCAAAGGTCGTCGTTGCCGACATTGACGCATGTAAGCCGGCCAGCCCTCGCCTGTCTGACACCTCCATGCACGTATCCTGATGCTCACATGTCCAACCAGCCAAGAGCGCCGCCGTCGCCGACGCCATCAACAAGGCGGACGGCCAGGCCATCAGCGTGCCGGGCGATGTCCTCGACGCCAGCTACATCGAGTCCCTCGTCGCCAAGGCGGCCGAGTTTGGCGGCGGCAAGATCCACCTGCTCGTCAACAACGCCGGCTACACGTGGGACGGCGTCATCCACAAGATGAGCGACAAGCAGTGGGAGACCATCATCGCGCTGCACTGCACCGCCCCCTTCCACCTCGTCCGGGCCGCGGCGCCCTACTTCCGCGTCCGCGACGGCGAGCCGCGCTGCATCGTCAACGTGTCCTCGACGAGCGGCATCCACGGCAACGCCGGCCAGATCAACTACGCGCTGGCAAAGGCCGGCGTCACGGGCATGACCAAGACGGTTGCCAAGGAGTGGGGCCCGCAGTTTGGCGTGCGCTGCAATGCCGTTGCGTTTGGGCACATTGAGACGCGGCTGACGGCGGCCAAGGAGGAGGGCGCCTTCGTGACGGGCCCCGGCGGCGAGAAGATTGCCCTCGGCATCCCGCAGAAGCAGAAGGATTCGCGCCAGGGTAAGGATGCCGCTGCCGCCGAGCACGCCGACATTCCGCTGCGGCGGCCGGGCACGGCGATGGAAGCGGCGAGCAGTATATTGGCCGTCGCGAGCCCGTTGTTTGCCTATGTCACGGGGCAGACCATCATGGTCACGGGCGGCAGGAACATGTAGGCGCGATGGCTGTGTCGTCAGTAGTGTCTTGCATGCAACAACAAAAGTTCCAGTCGTTTGACAAGACGGCGCGGTGGACAGTGTCGTCTAGTATTGATTATGCGGAAGCGGTATCATGCTTCTCGCCGAAACGCCTCTCGTCCCGTCGGTCCGCCGTGCATGCATGCATCCATCCAAGGACAAAAAAGCTAAGCTACATCAAGTACAGCAGATCCGCAGCTCACACCTTGAGCCACAGCGACAGCACGCCCTTGGCGTACTCGACAATCTCGTCGCCGCCCAGCTTGCTCTCGCCGTACAGCCGGTCGACAAAGGAGATGGGCACCTCGGCGACGGAGCACCCCATGGCCTTTGCGCGCACAATCATCTCCATCTGGAACGTGTAGCCCTTGCTCTCGGTGCTCGCAATCACCTTCTCCAGCACGCTCTTCTTGTACAGGCGGAAGCTGCCCGTCACGTCGCTGACGCCGGGCCGCAGCACCGTATCGGCAAACAGGTTGGCGCCGCGGCTGACAAACTTGCGCTTGAGGTCCCAGCCAAAGACACCGCCGTTGCCGGCGTACCGCGTGCCCGTCACGATGTCGTAGCCGCCGGCCTGCTGCACCGCCACCATCTGCGGGATGAACTTGGGGTGGTGGCTGAAGTCGGCGTCCATGATGATGACAAAGGTGCCCGTCGCGAACTGCAGGCCGTGCACGTAGGCGGTGCCGAGACCGAGCTTGCCCGCGCGGGGCTTGAGGACGACGTGCGGCGCGTAGGCCTTGACGAGCTGGTTGGCGACCTCTTGCGTGCCGTCGGGGGATCCGTCGTCGACGATGATGAGCTCCCAGTCGAGCTTGCTGGAGAGGTGCTTTAGCGGATGTCTCGTCTCTGGCGGGACGCGGATCGACAACGCGTCCGTCTTACCTCTCCGTAAAGGTGCGGTTCAGCAGCCACGCCATGATGGGCAGGTTTCTCCGCTCATTGTACGTCGGCAGGATGACCGAGTACTTCTCCTTGGAGGCCTTGATGGCTGCCATTGTGTGTGGCGTTGCGGGGACGAGGGTGGCGCTGGAAGGGCAATCTGTGACAGCGAGCGACGCCTATCTCTGGCGGCAAAGAGGGGCAGCAGGTGACGGGCAAAGGAGCGTGGTGAAGTTGGCTTTTCGGGGATGTCGTCGTTTGCCGGTTTGGAGTCGTCGCGTTGGTTTGGCCACAGTGCGCGCCTCGTGTTGAGGTCGCCGCATGACTAAGCGCCTTCCCCCCTGAAATCGGCAATGTGGCTGCCCGGCCTTGTGGCGCACGTCGATAGACCTCGGATCCGACTCAAAGACCCTCGCTACAGCAGTTTGTCGACGCTATTCTACCTCAGGGACGGACGATGACGATGGTTTCCAACGATGGAGTAGCAGCGGATCGACTAGGAGCTGCTTCCAGGGTGTTGCCTGCGCATCATCGGAGCAGACGTCACATCTTTTCATGCGTGCCTCCGATCTTTGGCATCTTGTCGCACACAGCCAATCACGTAAAGGAAGTGCCAGGTTGACTTCCCGCTCCGCGGGGGCGGGGGTGTTGTGTTAGTTGGTCGCAACAGAGCTCGTATGATGATCTTACGCCCCTGTGATTGTGTTGGCAGCTCCCGAAAGTATGTCAGCTTTGGTCAAAGTCTTCGGGCTGCTTGCTATTGTAGCTGATCTTGGAAAGCATTGCTTATTCTCAACGCTTGTATGATTGGAAGTCTTCTTTGCGGCCTGGTCACTCATTGCACCTACTATTCTGTTTGCATCAGCCGTGCTTGTGGCTTCCCGTAACGCTGTTAATTCCTTGTAGGAGGAGCTGCACCACATTTGATGATCTACACGTGCGTAAGCTTCCGTCGTCGTTTGTTCAGCATTCCTGCTGTGTGGACATCTCACAGAAGGCGACGTTACATATCTCGCCGCCGTACTTGAGCGTCTCGCCATGACCCCAGACGGCGAGCGCCATAACCCAATCATGGTTTTCCTTCAGCGTCCGGCGGCATAATCCCGTAGCATCCAGACGCATGTTGCTCCCGTCAGTGCCTGTGTAACCGCTCATGCGGCTCTAGCCCAACTCAGCTAACCGACCCTTGCCTCACCGACCCCTCATCGATCAAACCTGCACATCCCAAAGACTCAATCTCAGGTCCATTCTACGCATTGCCTTCTGGACATTGGACGAGAACGAAAAAGCTCTTCCGCAGGCATGGAAGGGCTCGGCGGCGCCGCAAGCGTCAAAGCCGTCGTGGAACTGTCAGTCAAGATCGGCAACGTGTGTCTCCAGTACTCAAAGGCCGTCAAAGGCGCCAAAGACGACATTGCGCGGCTGCGCGGAGAAGTTGCCAACTTACAGAAGGTTGCGAGTAGCGTTGGCGAGCTACTTGCTAATCATAATGGCAACAGCGACAGCTTGAGGGCCTCTCAGCAGCTGTTCCACACTGTCCGAGAGTCTCAGTCGCAGCTCGAAAAGCTGCATGAACGACTCCGCCCAAAAACATCACGCGAAGCATTAAGCCGCCTGGGCATTCGAGCACTGAAATGGCCATTTCAGAGGAAAGATGTCGAGAAGGTTATCCAGGATCTACGAACGTGCACACAAACGATGACCTTTGCTTTACAAGTGGATCAAACGTATGTTATATCCGTCTACTCGTCACCACACTATTCTAATAAGCCTATCCTTAGGTCTGTTCTTCTTGATCTCGACCAGAAAACGGTGCTAGCTCGTCTCGAAAATGAAGTTGTCGAAGGGGCGTCTTTCGACTCTCGTGCCGAGGGACATGGCCCAAGCTGTCTACCACAGACTCGAGTCGAGCTTCTCGAACAGATATCGGCATGGGCCATAGACCCGAACGCCAAAGCAATCTTTTGGCTCAACGGCATGGCTGGGACTGGAAAGTCTACCGTGTCTCGAACTGTAGCCTGGACTTTCGCCGGTAAAAATCGTCTCGGCGCCAGCTTCTTTTTCAAAAGAGGCGAGGCTGATCGAGGGAGCATGTCCAAGTTCTTTACTACGATTGCAGCCGATATGATAAGACAAGATCCTTTAATGGCCAGGAACGTCAAGACCGCTATTGATCACGATCCTGCTTTAGTCCAAAAATCGATGTGGAGCAATTCAACAAGCTCATTGTCCAGCCGCGCTCGATGACTTCGACAGAAGTTCGGCGGGGAGAGCCAATGATAGTGGTTATTGATGCGCTAGATGAGTGCGGTCGAGGGGATGACATCAAGCGCCTTATCCACATAATTTCACGCGCTGATGCTTTGCAATCCGCGGGATTGAAAATATTCCTGACAAGCCGGCCGGAGTTGCCTATTCGCCTCGGTTTCACATACGTACAGAATCATCAGCGCTTAGTCCTCCACGAAATGCCAAAGCCAGTGGTAGAGCACGACATATCTGTCTATTTCAATCACGAGCTGGCTCAGATCCGAGACGACTATAATGCCCTGTTGCCAGAGGAGCAGCACTTGGCAGGTGACTGGCCGGCTCAGGCTGATGTGAAGGCTCTGGTGAAGATGGCCGTTCCGCTTTTCATTTTTGCTGCCACTGCGTGCCGTTTTATCTCTGAACGGAGAATCGGAAACCCCGAGAAGCAACTTAAGAAGTTCCTCGTTCCTCGGGGGGTGCATGGCGTGTCACAAATGGGTACAACATATCTGCCGGTATTGAAAAATCTGATCATCGACGTACCTCTTAGAGAGAAGCGAGACATCATACAACGGTTTAGCAAAATCATCGGCTCCATTGTTGTTCTCAATAGTCCATTGTCAAGGTCTGCTCTGGCACAGATGCTCGATGTTTCCACGTCTGACGTGGAGGATGCATTGGCTCTCTTACACTCTGTCCTTGATATACCGTTGTCGACCGAGCTCCCAGTTAGATTGCTACATCTCTCTTTCCGTGACTTCCTGCTGGACCCAGAGGAACGGACTGAGAATGAATTCTGGATAGACGGGAAGAAGGCTCACCAAGAGATGGCAAGAAATTGCCTTCGAGTAATGGACTGTCTCCGCCGAGATATTTGTGGCCTCGAAGCCCCTGCCACGCATCGCGGGGAGATTGACGCCGGCAGAGTAAAGGCCGCTCTTCCTGCAGCAGTTCAATACGCTTGTCTATACTGGGTAAATCACATGCAAGCAGCGGGTTTCGACGATAGCGGACAGGTCTATAACTTTCTCACGCGTCACCTCCTTCACTGGATCGAAGCATTGAGTCTAATAGGAAGAGCCTCGGAAAGCCTTTCCCTCATCACGGCTCTTCGAGCCTGGATGTTCAAGGTAGGCCTTGTGGTTCAAAAATGGCAAGTTAGTAATGCGGCTGACCACGGCTTAGACACACTGCGTTGAGGAACTCCCGGGCTTTCGTGATGACTGCGCGCGATTTATCCGTTCAAACTTGTCTGTTCTCGACTCCAACCCACTCCAACTATACTCATCGTGTCTCGTATTTGCACCAGAGAGTAGCAAAGTGCGAAACACTTTTCAAGGCGACTTTCGGCCTCTGATGTCTTGTCTGCCAAATGTCCCACACGATTGGGGCCAATGCTTGCAGATGCTCGAGGACCATGACCACGAAGTTACTTCCGTGGCCTTCTCGCAGGATTCGGCCCTTATCGTCTCTGGCTCTTTAGATAGGACAGTTCGGCTCTGGCGCTTAAGAACAGGCGAGTGTATACAGACTATGGAGGGCCATAACGATCCGATTTACTCGGTGGACTTTGCGCACAATTCGACTCTTGTGGCTTCGGGCTCTGACGACGGAACAAGCCGTCTCTGGAGCGTCGATACGGGTGAGTGCATTCAGACATTCAAGGTCGATGCCGATGGATACCACCCTCTCGTCTTCTCGCCCAATTTGGTACTTCTGGCCGGCGCTGAAGGCATGACCGTCCAAATATGGCGCGTTGACACGGGCGAGCGTACGCACACGCTCAAGGGCAATGACGGCCGGATATTTTCGGTAGCCTTCTCATCCGACTCAGCAGTAATTGCATCGGGCTCTAGCGATAAAACGATACTTCTTTGGCGTTCTAGCACTGGCGAGTGTTTACATATACTCAAGGGCCACGACGGAGGGATCAGCTCATTAGGCTTCTCGTACGACTCAGTACTTGTAGCCTCGGCCTCTATAAATAACACTATCCGGCTGTGGTACGTTGATACGGGCGATTGCAAACAGATGCTTAGGAGCCATTATGAAGACTCTGATACTTTCATATTATCGGTAGCCTTCTCGCCTGATTCTACAGTTATAGCGGGCGGCTCTACAGATAAGACTATTTATCTCTGGCGCATCGAGACAGGCGAGTGTATACAGACGCTCGAGGGCCACAGCAGAAGAATCCTATCGGTGGCTTTCTCGCCCGACTCATTGCTCCTAGTATCAGGCTCCGATGACAAGACAATCCGACTTTGGCGTGTTAATACGGGTGAAAGCATACAGCCGTCTGTGGTCCAACGCGAGGGCCACCGAGACTTTGTCTCGTCGGCGGTCTACTCGCCCGATTCGGCGTTCGTAGCAACATCCTCTCGTGATACCACAGTCCGAATCTGGCACGCCGATACCGGCCGGTGCATGTATGTTCTCGAGGGTCACGAGGCAGGGGTTTTGACGGTGGCCTTCTCCCATGATTCGGCACTTGTAGCGTCGGGCTCTTGGGACAGGGCTATAGGGCTCTGGCGCATCGACACAGGCCAGTGCTTGCAGACGTTTCGCGTTCGACGCGAGAACAGAAGCGCTGGGGTGAAATCAATAGCTTTTTCGTTCGACTCAGCAATTATAGCATCTAGCTATACAGACGATCGTATTCGACTCTGGCGTACCGATACCGGCGAGTGTATGCAAACGCTCGAAGACCATGGCGACTCGATTTCCTCGGTAGCTCTGTCGCCCGACTCATCGCTCTTAGCATCGGGCCTTTCTAATAATACAATTAGACTTTGGCGGGTCGCTACGGGTAAGTGCATACAGACATTCGAGGACCACGTTACCAGCGTTAGCTCGGTAGCTTTCTCGCCCGACTCATCGCTCTTAGCATCAGGCTCTTACGATAAGACAATCCGGCTTTGGCGGGCCGATACGGGGGAGTGCATACAGACGCTCGACGTTGGCTTTCGGGCCCACCGAATATCGTTCCAGGGTTGCAATTCTCCATGTCGTCTCCTGACTGACCGTGGCATCATTGTAGTCCGAGGGGACGTGCTTGCAGGCCGGGAAGACGGGTTTTATCGCTCCGGGTACGGCGCAAGCGATGACAATTGCTGGATCATGTAGAACGAAGACAAGTTGCTCCGACTGCCGTCCGATGCTCGACCAGCGGCATCAGCGGTTTCAGAATCTGCTATTGTTCTTGGTTGCGAGTCAGGGAGGGTGGTCATGATGAAGTTTCGCGACCTAGGCAAGGAGAATTGACGTCTTCTGGCCACGCAGTTAGGCGTGACAGTCAATAAAAGAACCTTAAGCACGAATCAAACGGAGAGCCTACGCTTTATACAATCTATGTCATGGAGCACGCCTACGATGAGAATATGCAAGGCAGATATGATATCTTCATGTAAGAAGGAAGGGTGGACGGGAAAGCCCGACTCGGGTCCGCATCGGATTCATCGGGGCGACATCTTCAGTACCTTGGTTAGTATCGCGGCCGGTAGTAAATCCGCAGGCAGGCAGAGGTGTGTAGCGACATCGAGGTGAGCAGTGAGTTGAGGCAGAAGTAATATTTGAGCGCCGTTGTCCGGCAACAGGCTACTCCTACGTACCGTGCGAAGTGAGGAGTCAAAAGGCCACCGCAAGCGCCCCCGGAAAGCCCCCGGACGGCTCCCCGGACGGAGAAGCAAAGAGCCCGCCGCAGACGATGGTCGTCGGTGGCCCGAGAGAGCCGGTAACCTTGCTGTCAGGCCTTGGGTCGGGCATAAGTCTTGTCCTTTGATACTTTGCGATGATTTGGCTAAATGTCTGTCCAAGAGCTGCGCCCCATGCCCGCAATATGAGCCTGCTGGAGAGCCTTGGCAAGAGGATTACGCCTTTTGGGAGCTTCAGCGCATCCTATACTCCCGGCTGGTCTACCATGGTTGCACCGCAGTGTGCGGAATTTCAGCCGTTCTTGGCTCCGCCCGGTCGAGCAGGCGACGCGGCCAGGCGGATGTCGTCCCACGCACCCACTCACCACCCATGCAGTCGCCCGAGGCCGCATCACCATGGCACCGGGATATACGTCCGTAGCCGGGCGCTCTTCTTGTTGGCTCCAAGTTGGAGGCGCAGCAGTCTGCTATTAATGGATGCCATCTTTATCGAGCATGGTCAGCAGCTGCAAGTCGTACGTAAGCGCCGTGTAAGCCACCATATAAGTGTGCTGCTCTCGTCGTCCTCGCTCAACAATAATACATGTCACCCATCTAGAGCACATTCAAGACTCTCCTGGTTCTGGGTCTTGCCCGATTTGAAATGCGGCTTCTCTTTATTCTTGCCGCTGTCCAGACAGCTGCTCAGGCCATCTTGGTACCTGGACCTTCGGGTCCCTTCCATGTCGCTGTGAGGGTTCAAGAGTTGACCGACACGAATCGTCCCGATCCGTTCGCTCCCAAGGATAAGCCTCACTCTAGGCGCCTTCTCATATCTGCGTTTCTGCCTATTGAGCCGCGACGCAAGTATCCCCTGGAGCAGCTTCCCTACGTGCCGCCGCAGACAGCCAAGCTTTGTGGGCAACAACTTGCTGAGCTCGGTCTACCAAGCGACGTGGCCACGCGGTTCCAGCTCGAGTTCTCCAAGCTTCCCTCTACCGGCCGCAGAGTCAAACGACACAATGGCCCTCGATATCCCGTTGTGCTCTATTCGCCAGGTTTCGGAGTGTCGAGGTTACTGAACAGTGCCTTTGCGCGGGCGCTGGCGAGCAAAGGCTACGCCGTCGTCACCATCGACCACCCGTACGACGCACCGATTGTAGTTTCCAGACGGAAACGTGATTCTCAGCGCCAACTTGAACTTGACGGACCCCGCTGCGCGACTGCAAGCTGCCGAGGTAGGCCATCGTCGGCATCCCGCTCTCGCAAGTACTGGCTAACGGCAGAGTCAAGGTCCGCGCAGCAGACATCTCCTTCATCATCGATCAATTGCACAACTCTTCGGCTCTGCAGGAGCTGACGAACGGATACCCCGGCCAACTGGACCTCGAGGAGCTCACCCTCTACGGCCACTCGCTGGGTGGAGCCGCCGCTGCAACGGCCATGCTCTCAGACAGTCGCATCCTCGGCGGCATGAACCTAGACGGCCATCACTTCGGGCCCGTCGTGCAAAAAGGGCTCGACAGACCCTTTGTGCTGACGGGCGTGCCGGGACACGACGCCATGCCAGGCTCCAACTGGCCCGAGATCTACGACAGTCTGCGGAGTTCCAAGATGGACCTGGCCATCGCCAACACGACGCACCTGTCCTTCATCGACGTACGGCTACTGCTCACGACGATTGACATTCCGGAAAAGATCAAGCCCCGGCTGGATGCGGTACTGGGGACTATAGATGGGCGTCGAATGGAGGATATCATGCTCGGGCTACTCACGGGCTTCTTGGATCTCGTTTTGAAAGGGAAGACGGGGGGCTTGCGCAATATTGCGAGGGAGTTTTGCGAAGTGACAGTCGTCAAGAGCCATCTGCTAGAATCCGAGGGCCGAGGTGATTACGAAGTAGGGAGATGAATGGTCGAGACATTGAATAACCGTGGCTGAATGAGTGTCTCGAGTCTCCGAAGACTCCAGCACTGTGTTTCTGCTCACTGTGGACGGCGAACGGTCACGCGCAATGTCACGTGAATTGGGAGCGCCTTTCACCTTTTCGATTCAACCCACGCCGCTCCATCTCTCTCTTAGCCTCGAGCATCTGGCCATTGACCCACGGCACTGCTGCAATTGAACGCTCTCCCGGCCCGCCAGCTTCGGTGCTCCAGGACGCTCGCGTGAAGCCGGCGACACGAAGCGCGGCCCCTCACATCACATCGAGCTGGAACGAGGCTCCCCGTCGATCCTCGCCCTCCCATTGGCGACTCACAGGAGCTCCGCGGCTTGGTTGTTTGCGGCCCACACCCGCAGAGCTGCCAGCGGCTTCCCCGCAAATGGAGCCGTTCGCTCGACCGTCCCGATCGCGGCAATCCGCACCGTTCGCCTCGCCGCGAGCATCTCCATGCTCACAGTGGCAGACGCCCGCATTCCGCCGCCCCGGGCGCAGCAGCACTGTGCGGTCCAGCCCCCAATGACGAAGCTGCTTATGCCCAATGCAGCAATTGCCAGGCTATTCCATGCCCGTCCGAGCTGCCTGCCAACCTGCTTGCGCGCCTCTGGCTGGCCCAGGCGGACGCGCACAGTACGCTCGGTGGCACGGCCAAGTACAACCTCACGGCACAGGTCTCTCGCCCGCAAGCGCGTGGTGGCGAGGGACCTGCGCTGCCCACACCGGCCTCGATCCGATGGCGCGAGAGCTGCTGTTTGTGGAACCGTCGTGACCCTCTGCTGGTGCGAGCCTGCGAGGCAAGCCGGATTTCCACCTCGCCCTGGCCCGAAGCAGAGTCTCCCGCTGTCAACCTCGTCTCCCAGCTCTATTCCCACCTCTGCCATCCCCGTCGTCGAGCGCACAATCGTCGCCCTGTAGCACCCTCTCTGTCTCCTCTGCGAACTGCCTTCTTTTGCTCCACATCGGACCTCAAACTCCTCGAGAGACGCCTCCCGCTGCGCTGAGCCTCCCCCAGCCCGCCAGCCACCCCGTCCCTATCGCTGTTTGCCTCCTTACGTCATCAAGACGACCTCACGGCTTCACCACCGCCATGGCCGACGCATTCGCCCCTGCCATTAACAAAGGTATTGTCCCTCGCCGAGCGTCGCGTGGTGTTGAGTCTGCTTCTCCGATTGTTGTTGATATGAGATGGTGCCTGGATTGCTCCAGAAGCCTACTTGGCGCATGCTGGACAATCAAACCGTCTTGCGCCAAGAGCTCGCGCGTCGCCCCCAAACGCTGTGGGATGTTGACTCTGCTGGGATTCGAACACTGACGATCTGATTCTTCTAGTCGGCGCGCCCGAGACTGCGGCCCCAGAGGCGAGAGCCGAAGTCCCGAACATGAATGGGCCTCCGTTCCTTGCCGTTCAGGACAGCAGCCAGCTTGGCAAGCTTCATCAGCCGGATCAGTCGCACAGGAGCGAGGGGAACAAGATTGCCGACGGCGCCGGTCCGGCTGTCGGTGCCCCGAAGCCTGTTGAGGTCCAATCCATCCCCCAGACGCCCATGAACGGATCGACTCCCGCAGGTGGCACGCCGCGGCCGGAGCTGAAGATTAACGAGGAGCCCGCGCCGCCCAAGGAGTCCCGCAATGAGTCCGTCTTCCTCTCCGGGGCTCAGGAGCCGGTGCACACTCCCAAGGAGTCTATCCCGAGGAGTGACCCCGTCTCGGCGCCTGCCGTTGGCAGCGCTCTTTCCGGCTCCCTGAACGGCGGAACCAAGCCTGCTGAGACTTCAGCGCCGGCCACCCATACTGGCCCTACAACAGACCCAGTCCCGGCGCCTGCTCCAGCGCCTGTTCCGATCACGGGCCCTGTCTCGATGCACGACTCGGCTCCGGCCGTGACACCCCAGTCAGCAAAGCCGGCTGAACATGCTGAGCCTTTGAAGGTGAATGAACCAGCCGCACCACCAGCACCGCTAGGGTCCACTGAGCCAGCCAAACCTTCTGAGCCTACCAAGCCCGCTGAGCCAGCCAAGCCTACGGAGCCTTCTGAGCCTAATGAGCCCATCATCAAGCCCGCTGAGCCTGTCAAACCTGTCGAGCCTATCAAGCTTGCTGAGCCTGCTGAGCCCATCGCCGGAGAGAAGCGCAAGTTTGATTCTGTCGAGGTCGCTGCAGCTGCGAAGCCTTTGGGAATGGATCAAGCCAACCCGCCGCCTGGGTCGCCCGACAAGAAGGCCAGGTTCGACGACGGGCCAGCTGGAACCAACAATGGTGCACCCCAGCCGGCAGTCAGTCGGCCCAAGAAGGAAAAGAAGGCGCCGCCGCCTGTAGGCAGGACGACCCGCAAGACGCGCAGTCAAGGCCCGGCAGATCTTTGAGTGCGACTCACGAATAAGAACGGCCGGGCACTTTGGGCACAGGGGTGTACTTTGGGTGATGACAAAAAGAATACGGGGCGTCATGATTTTGGCGCAAAGGGTATCTACTGGTGCGGGAGTGGACGTGTATGCCTTGTTTCATTCAGGGTACTCTGCTGTAAATGCGTCCCGTGAGAAGTTGCGAGATCAAGTCGTAAATTTGTGGGGTTGTTATGGGTAAGGTATCGTTGATCGTGCTTGTAAATTGAGTCTAGCACTAATTGAGAGTGTGCCTCCATGAAAGCATCCTTGCAGGGACGGTGTGGTGGCAGAGCTTCAACATGACGAGGGATCAAAGATTAAGATGTAGTCTTGCTATGGGGGAAGAATTGGAGATCACTCTAACAAATTCAGAACATGAGAAATAACCAATGGCCCGAATTTGGCACAAAAGGCTGATGTCGCGCAGGACGCTGGGTCTAGGGTTTGCCTGTGTCGACGGTGCTGCAGACTCAACGAGTATGTCCTGACGGTACAGCCAAGAGCAAATAGGCGACGTCTTGACACTTTGTAATTGCTTTGAGCACAAACCATGTACTCGTAAATAGAGATGTGAGTTTGCCTCGCTGCCATCGAGACAGTGCACGGGAGCCAGGAGGTACATAACCACGCCCGGCGCAGGACACGGTATCTACTAACTTCAAGTACCTTATCCACGACAGCTCGACCAAGGTTCGCTGCAGATTCGAGGACCGGGAGAGTCTGAGGGCGCCGACGACCTGACTGTTGGCTCGCATCTTGGTCGACAAGGCCAAGAGCAAGAGGCGGCCCGAGACTATCTTTGAGGATACGCCAGTCCCACCGAATGGTATGGTTAGGATTAGGTGGAGTGGGAACGGAGCTCAAACCTTGATGAAAGCGCTCTATGCGTTGTTGCTGCGGCCAATCGACAAAGGGCTTTCTTTACACAGCACCGCCGAATAATATGCTTAGAAGTCAGAGTACTTTTCGCCTGATACGTTCCATCTTGAGCTCATGGGGCATCGGCTCCACGAACATGTCAATTTCTTCCTCCGAGAAGGCATTATCAACGACATTCCTCGCGCAAGTATACTCCCAGTACGGGAACCATCCTGCCGTCTCCCAGTCGATGATGGCAACCACTTCATCCCCGTTCACCGAGATGTTCAAGCCGCTCAGGTCGCCGCCATGGACGAACGCGCAATGCACCTTTGGGACAGGGGTTGAAGTATGTCGGGCGACGAATTGCGTGGCATGGGCTTCGGCCAGGTGTTCGAACGGCTTCACCTTGATGCACACCCCGAACACGGTCAAGAGGCCGGGCGAGTGCTTCCATACCCGTCGAAGGCACTTCTGGGTCCTCGCCTTGACGACGCATATTATCAGTCATCCGGCTACAAGCCCTGCGTTGACCGGTTCTGCTGCCTTTCCCATGCTCCCCGCAGAGTCGGCGATTCTCGCCGTCTTGCGACGTTTTCAGCTCGCTGCGGTTGAGCGTATATCGATGCAAATAGACCGCTGTGACGAAGCCGCATTGTTAGGCGCAGTGGGATCAACAGGTCCTCATCCCTCGAAGCTATGTTGTATCGATCGCCGTTGCGCTGAGCTCTGTGCAGGACCTGGCGTATGCGGCAAACATCATGCCACGAAGCTGACCGTGGTAGGGGGCGGCACCACGCCAGCACCGCGCCCCCCCCAGACATCTTTGAAGACTTCCGAAAGAGGAAACCAATTTTGCTCTTAGCTGTAAGTGCTGGAACAGAGTCTCCGTCTACCCACGAGGATCCATTGTTTCCACCAGCCTCCGAGATGGTGATTTGGGGGGCCTGTGCATTTGCATCTCTGGACATCCGAATGCGTAATATCTTCGCTCGGGTATCGAGTCATTGACGAGGCGCCGCCAAGTCTTTGTTCCTGGCCGCCAGGCGCGTTTCAGAAAGCCAGCCAGCCAACTCGCTAGGGCGTGGCACAGGACGCTGGGCGCTCCCAGCTGTGCCTGTCGGCGACCATTCTGAGCCAAAGCCCGTACAGTATTCACCACTGCTCATTGTTTCACTCGCTTCGCATCTTTCGAGCAACAGATGTCTTCCGAGTTCAGTACAGTACGACGACCTACATAGACTCTCCCGTCGCTCTTCTCGCAGGTGCGCGGGCTCTTCCCCACTGCGGCAGCCACGGCCGCCTGTGCTAAAGCGGCTAGCCCAGGAACATTTACACGCGTCGGTGGCTCGTTGTTTCGGCCATCTGTTTCACCACGCTGCCCTCACAGTACAACTACGAGCAAGTAAAGTGATAAGGCAAAAAGTGAGAAGGAAGAGACATTTTTATTTGTTTGCCTTGTCGGCGAATCGGGCTTTTTCGGCTGCATGAAGACGGTGATTTTTTTCTCCCTCTAGGCTTGTGGTGGGTGTCGTCGTGCATGACGCCAGTGGCGATCCATCGAGCAAGGTGGCCGGGAGTTGCGTCTTATGCCGTCATTTGGGGTTCGTCCGTGCTGGCATGGCCGCTGATCTCTTTGCAGGCGATGGAATGTACGAGTACCTTACTGTACGGATACGAACAGCCTGCAGTCTGGTTCCTTTTCCAACAAAGAACGCATGTGCAGTGCACTGTGCGTGTCCACCATTGCGATGGAGACTCTGCTTGGCTGCCTCCGCGGGCTCCCATCTCCGTCTCTCAACTCCATCATTCATCCAACCTCGTCGATGAAGACGACGTAGCATGTCGTGCATTGCATGATACCGGAATACACGAGTTACCTCATCTTTACCCGGTCGCCTCGCATGATCCTTGATCCGTCGAGGCCGCTGCCCTGGTCGCTGCCAGCGCCGCTCGTATTCCCTCTCCACCGCTGAGGGCTGCTGTGTCAAAAATAGAGCACAGCATGCCGGACGACGGTGGTGGGGTGCTAGCAGAAGAGTGGCCCCGTCCAGGGGTAACTGGTGGCATTGCCAGGGCCAATCAGGCGCCGGGTGGCTCCGGTCGTGTAACGCCAGGGGAGCCCCTGGGACCTGGGGCCCGCCAAGAGGGTTTTTCCTGGGGCGTTTGGAGGGTCCGCTGCAAGCCATTGGCTGGCTGAGGTCGACTTTGGACCTCGAGCTCCCCGGCGTCGGCCCAGAGGAAGAAGCCATTGCAAAGTCCCAAGGATCCATCATTGACGTCGGGTGCAGGCAATTGGTGCGGAGCTCGAGGCGTCGAGGCGTCGAGTCCATCGCCAGTGACCCTATTCTTCCGCAAACCTGGCCCCGATCCAGCGGACGACTTCCAGTGTTATCGCTCCCCCCAACATATGTACAGTAGCTACGTACATGCAGCCCTGTGCAGTCCTGGACCTCCTCTGCGTATCCATCCATCCTCCCCATCCATCCATTCATCCATCCATCCCCGATTTCTACACGTCCTTTTCTCCATTCCTCCTCCTCCATCGCTCTCCATCTCTCCATATCCTCTGCATCGTTGCCGGCCTCCTTCTCTTCGCCGTCTTTCGAAGCGTTGCTCTAGTGACTCTGGCGGAAACGACCCTCGTTCATCTTCCGCCACACTCGTTCTTCGTTTTCCGCCGTCAATTCGTCGCAGTCTCGACGAATAATCACGAATTAGGCTTGCCATTTGCTTTGTGGCAGTTTTACCACTCGTTTTCTGCCGTGTCTTGCTTTTTGTCTCGGCCGCGACGCCCTCCGTACGAGACACCGATCGACGCGTCGACTGCGCTCCGCGAACCCCTCCACTGTGACGACTTGCGAGGTAATCCCTCCGATTGAATACGAACCGACCGTCCGAACCTCATTCTCGACATCCCTCATATAGAGTCGACGCTGGAGTCGCACGCGCTGTGCTTGGCACCGGTCGACCGGAGGTGACAGACACCCAGGTCCAGGCGCCTTGGGCCGAGGGCAGCAAATCTGTGCGCCGCCAGCCATGGACTCGCAGAGCTCCATTCGGGGGCTTCTGGTCCCCCGAGACGGCGGCAAGCCCGATGAAGATACCGGACAGCTGCTGCTTGGCCTGCTCAAGGACCCTTTCCAGGGAACGGTAAGCATGCCGTCTCCAGGACGCGTACCTGATGCCATTATGCTCATGCTGATCTTTGTGCCTAGCTCGCCGTCGCATCCTTGTTCTCTGCCCTTGGCATCTCGCTCGGCTTCACTGCCTTCATCGCCATTTGCTTCTCCTTCCTGCGCCCCTACAACCAGGCCGTCTACGCCCCGAAGCTCAAGCACGCTGATGAGAAGCATGCGCCGCCGCCGCTCGGCAAGAAACCATGGTCGTGGATCCCGCCCCTGCTGCACACCAATGAGGCAGCCTTGATCCAGCAAATTGGTATGGACGCCACCATATTTTTGCGCTTCATTCGTATGTGCCGTAACATGTTCTTGGTTCTCGCCATCATCGGCGTCGCCATCCTCATCCCTGTCAACCTCTCGTACAGCGTCAAGGAGTATGGCGGTGTTGCTACCAAATGGACCATGCAAATCACGCCTCGTGACGTCTATGGTGCGCCGATATGGGCTCAGGTCATCGTGGGCTGGCTCTTCAACTTCGTCATCATGGGCTTCCTGTGGTGGAACTACCGAAAGGTCCTGAGTCTGCGGAGACAGTACTTCGAGACCGACGAGTACCAAAACAGCCTGCACGCCAGGACACTCATGGTGAGTTTGCAGGAGCGAATCAACAAGCAGCGTGCAAGATTGGATGGCTGATGCATTCTTTTAGCTGTACGACCTTCCGAAGCAGGGCTGCTCAGACGAGGGAATTGCCAGAATCATTGACGAAGTCGTGCCCAACTCGTCGTTTGCTCGGACTGCCGTCGCACGCAACGTCAAGGATCTTCCCGACCTCATCGACGAGCATGACCGCGCCGTTCGCAAGCTGGAAAAGGTCCTGGCCAAGTATCTGAAGAACCCCAGCCAGCTCCCCGCTGCTCGCCCGTCCTGCAAGCCGTCTAAGAAGGACCGCTCTTACGATACATACCCCAAGGGCCAAAAGCTCGACGCCATTGACTACCACACCCAGCGCATCCGGGATCTCGAGGTCGAAATCAAGGAGGTTCGGCTCAGCGTGGACAAGCGAGGGACCATGCCCTACGGCTTCGCCAGCTACTCGGACATTATGGAAGCTCACAGCATCGCATACGCGTGCCGCAAGAAGAAGCCGCATGGTGCCACCATCACCTTGGCCCCGCGGCCCGTCGACATCATTTGGCGCAACATGCCGCTCTCCAGCGCAACCCGCAGCCGCAGAAGGTGGATCAACACCTTTTGGGTCATCGTTCTCACAATTCTCTGGGTCGCTCCCAACGCCATGATTGCCATCTTCCTCGTCAACTTGGGCAATCTGGGCAAGGTCTGGCCCGCCTTCCGAAACACCCTGGCAGCCGACACGAGACTTTGGGGTGTGATCCAGGGTATTGCGTCCCCTGCCGTCATGTCCCTCGTTTACCTTGCCCTGCCAACCATCTTCCGGCGATTGTCTATGAAGGCGGGCGACCAGACCAAGACGGGGCGCGAGAGGCACGTCGTGGGTAAGATGTACTCGTTCTTCATCTTCAACAACCTCATAGTCTTTTCCTTCTTCAGCACCATCTGGTCCTTTGTGGCCGGTGTCATCAAGGAGACCCAGAGCGGAACCGAAGCCTGGCAAGCCATCCAGAAGGAGGACATTGCCGCCGCCCTCTTTATATCCTTTAGCGACAACAGTCCCTTTTGGGTCACCTACCTTCTGCAGCGGCAGCTCGGCGCAGCTATTGACTTGTCCCAGATCTGGCCTCTGATACAGGCCTTTTTCCTGAAAAAGTTCTCGAGCCCAACGCCGCGGGAGCTCATTGAACTGACTGCGCCGCCGCCGTTTGATTATGCGAGCTATTACAACTACTTTCTCTTCTACGCGACGGTGACGCTCTGCTTTGCCGGCATCCAACCCCTGGTGCTGCTTGCTACGGCCATGTACTTCAGCATCGACTCCTACCTCAAAAAGTACCTCATCATGTACCGCTTCGTGACCAAGACGGAGTCGGGCGGTTTGTTCTGGCGCGTGCTCTTCAACCGACTCATCTTTGGCACCATGCTCGCTAACCTGGTCGTCCTGCTCACGTGCTGGGTCCGCGGCGACGGGACTCACATTCAGTTCTACGCGGCGACGCCGCTCCCCTTAATTATGATTGGCTTCAAGATTTATTGCAGCAAAGTTTTCGACGATAAGATCCGATACTTTAGCATGCGTCATGCCAGGAAGGACCAAGAGGCCGGCCTTCCCCAGAAGGAATCCCGACTTCGAAGCGAGAAGCTGGCCTCACGATTCGGACACCCTGCACTCTACAAGCCACTCATCACACCCATGGTGCACCAGAAGGCGCAGAATCTTTTGCCGTCTGTCTATCGTGGACGCTTGACGGAGGGTCGGGAAGCCAACTCTGGCGACCTGATGAGCGTCAGCGGCTACTCGGACATGTACGCACTCGAATCCATGCAGGGCGGAAAGCCAGGCAAGAGTGCAAACAACATCCCTGGGTTCGAGTACGTCTCAGAAGCGCACATGGACTTTGAGTACTACAAGAACCGGACAGACTTTACGGATCAGCATGGAGGTGGAGAGATGTATGGAAGACCTGGCGACATGACGCGGCCAAGCACGCCCGGTTCCTTCGACGACTTTGGCGATCGCTCAATGTCCAGACCTGGGTCGCCCAGCCTGACGGGCAGGTCCACTCCCTTTACCGCTGGGGTGCCACCCAGGCGCGTGATGACCAACATGTCCAACACGTCCAACGTGCCGGACAACAGCTACCAAGGCGGCAGGCCTCTGGTGGCTGGCGGCTACGACCAGACCCCACGCGGCCGTAGCCCGTTGTATACGCAGGACAACGGGAGCTCCTCCGGTCTCGGTCTCGTGAGCCATGCGGCTCCCATGGGCACGCCCTATGGGCGGGACACTTCTTCGGAAAGTGGGCGCATGACTCCAGGACAAGTCCACGGCGGCGTCAGTTCGCCCCCAGCGATGGGTGGCCCGTCTATCGGCGCCCTGGGCGGGGGACCTAGGGGCTACAGCGGCTTGGCAAGCGAGGATGTCGAGTCCCAGGATCCGACACAGTATAGTTATTTCAGAGGCGGAAACCGACCGGTGCGACCTCCTGGTGAGGGCTGGTAAGGGATTTCGTAGGAGGAAAAGTTCGCCACAGCGTGCCACATGGGGGCCGCGGGCATTGAGTGCTTGCTACAAGGGGATCTGCGAGGCGTTTTGGAAATAGACGGATGATCTTGGGGCGGATGGCGACAAACATTAGACCGCTGCGAGACAGTGAGATTGGGACTGGATCCAACCTTGGGACTAGGGCACCTTGTAATGCGCATACAGCCAATACGATTCCTTGAGACGTGGCCTGAGCATGGCTGTGATTTCACGATGGTGACGGGCAGTTGTATTTCGAGAACGCATGCTGCCGATGGACCCATTATTAGTTATTATTTGCATCACTGCCATAGTCGCTCCCTCGTCCTATGTCTTGCTATCTAATGATGAATTATATCCAACGCCCCTTTACGTCGTGACTTCTGTTCCTTGGTGGTGTGAGATAGATTTTGTCGTCGTGAAACCAGAGCTTATCTGTATTATTAGTACTATGCATCTATATTTGGCGGCCACTGCCCCAAGAGGTCTTGATATGGCGGCATGATGCCACTTTCGTTTCTGTCGAGTGTTTTTTTCCGGAATGGTTACATGCTGAAGCTGCCCGTATCATGCAACCGCCGTGTTAGCGCGGCCAGATCCTCGGCTAATTCGGCCGTCAGCTGCGCAGGGACGACGGCGTCTTGCCAAGTAATAGTAACTGTGAGGGTGCCGCCGACGATGCTGCCAACGTTGACGCCGATGGGGGAACCCGCGACCATGGGCCCGTTGGTAAAGTAGAGGCGCGTGATGGACCAGCTGGCGCCCGCGCCAGACAGCACGCCGAGGTTGCTCACCCCCCATGAGTCGGGGCGCGGCTGGCCATTCTTTTTATTCCAGTATTCGGACCAGTCGCTCACGTACCTCATCAACCCGCTGACGTCGTCGGCCGGCAGGCTGACCTGCTTGGCGGAGAGGTCGGCCTTGACGCTGCGCGCGGCGTTCCAGATGAGGGCGTCCACGTCGGCGCCCGGCTCGCGCAGCGCATCAACGACATCGGCGAGGAATACATGGTTCATGCCGGTGAGCAGAGTACGCAGCAGTGGGCGCAGCGCGACGTCGGCACCGGGACCAAAGTACGGACGGAGACTGATGGGAGTGCTGCCGGCGAAGGAGGCGGCCTCGGCGGCGGGCAGGCGGCGCGAGAGCGAGGCGAGGGTGAGAGCATGGAAGAGGCAGGTCAGGGAGACGGCACGTTGCTTACAAGCTCGGAGCATGCTGGCGACGACTTCGGGGCCGATGTCAATGGCTCGGGCACGAGCTGAGTGGGGGAGGCTGAAGTCGATGGGGATGCCGTGCCAAGGGACGACCGGGCGGGCCCGGAGGAGGGAGGGGCCGAGCTCATTCCAGACCGTCTTGATGGTAAAGGGGATGGTGTTGCGGAAGGGAATGGCGTCATCCTGGCCCTCGGGGAGGCGGGGCGTGTCGGGAAAGGATAGAAGGTGAGGTGTTTCGTCAGACGTGTATGAAGGTGACGGTGATGACTCTGAAAGCTCGGGTCGATTCAGGGCGGTAAGGAGCAGCTCGTGAAATTGCTTGCCGCTTGTGCCATCCATGATGGCATGGTGGAAGACGAAGGCGACATCTTGGAACGGCGTCTCCCGCTTGACGCCATCGCCCGGCCGAAGGACTACAACCTTCCAGGGGGCGTGCGACTCAATATGCGTCCACAGCTGGTCGTGGTGCCAGCACAGCGTCTCGGCGAGCAGCTCCTCATAGCGCGCCTCGCTATCGCACTCGAGCGTTTGAAAAGAGACGTGGTCGCGCAGATCTATGGCGGCAAGATGCGAGAAGCGCGCCTGGCTGGTGTCCTGGTCGAGGATGCCGACACGCAGCATAGACTGCTCGGCGACGATGCTGGCGAGCGCGGGATACAGCGCCGCGGCGTCGAGGGGTTGCGACGAGGGCGAGGAGGGCTGGTAGCGGCATGTTACGATGACGCAGCGGTAGATGCCGAGATGGTGGCGGGACGAGGAGAAGAGCTCGCTCGATGGGTGTTAGGGATGAAGCCTCAGGGGCTGGGTGAGGGTGAGCACTTACATGTGAGAGAGGCGGCGGAGCGCTGGGGGGTCAGGTGGGTTTGACATTGCTATTGCAACTGCGAAGTGAAGGAGTCTGGTTTGGGAGATGAGAGCAAAGCTGCGTTGTGAGGGGGAGGTTCATGACTGGAAAAGGCGTGGGCCAACCGAGTAATACGCTGCATGGTGTTTTGAGACTCGGAGTTTCGGGACGTTGGCTTGCGTATACATGAGGCGCAGCTGTTCAAGTACTTTGGAGTGGACTTCACTCCAGCTGACAGAGGATAAAATCACCGCAAGGCAAATCACGAATAGAGACTGTCTTTCATTGATACTTGGTAGTTCATAAAGCAAGGGGACTGGAGCCGAGTTGCGAATGCCCAGGGCACACTGATGCCCAATGCCAATGGCGTTTGGGTGAACAGCTTTGATGAGTCAGCGGGCATTGGAATGGCGGCTGATTGTCGGCAGAGGCAGACGCGACATCAACTCGGGGCAGGAACGGCGCGGCCGAACCAGTCGACGGCCCCGCCAAGCCTCGCCGACAGAGGCGCATGGGGCAAGCAAGCACCACTGAGCTCCTGCCCCATGCTGGGCCGCCAAAGAAGGTCGACCGACACGCGCCTCGATGCACTGTCGGCCCGCGAGCACAAACAGAACAGCTGCAACAATAGGCCTTACAATCACTTAATACGCATCTAGCACAGTCGAGACTGCAGTCGTCTCCGTCCGAACATTGCAACTGGCATCTGCTTTCCGGCACCCCGCGAATCGCGAGTTTCGGTCGCGACTTCCAACCCACCGTTAACTTTGCGACGACTTGCTATGACGCGACGCGGCACCGACGAGGACAACGACACAGCGCCATAGCTCACCCTCGACGATACTATGATGACGGCCGCGTTGGCTGTGAGTACGGCTGTGAATTGAGCATTTGATTCCTCGACAACGAAACGCCTCCGGCGACGCCATGGAGCGCCGCGGCGAGGAGCCGGCTGCGACTGCGCGAACGGACGGGCCACGACCAGCGAACCAGCTGCTGGTGAAGCAAGAGGGAAGGAAGCCATTATTTGCGAGCAACAACAACAATGGGCCGCGAGATAAGGGCAGCAACGGGGCGCATGAGCCGGCAGGACTGAAGACGGGGCGCCTGGGATCTACGAGTGCCGCAGTCGGAGGACCAGCAGAGACGAGTCTAGGGTTGGCTCGACGGACGAAATCCGAGCCGCAGACTTTGCAGACGGACCGACGGGACAGCGGCGGCAACAGAAGTAGCAGCGACAACAGCCTGTCGACTCCGGGCGGCACGCGCATCCCGAAACCCAGCGGCTCGGCTTTCCACAGGCGGCAGCCCATGTCGTTGAGCCAGGCGTTCAAGCTTGCCGAGGAAGAGGAGCTGGAGGCGCAGCGCATGCACGCTATTGATGGATCGCCCAGTCCCGCGCCGAGGTCGTGGAGAGGTCGCGCGGGCCAAGATGAGTCCAAGCTGAGGCAGATGCTGGCCGACGATTCCCACCTCGCCAACGGCGCCGGTACCATCCCCGACCTCGTCCCTGGTATCCACGACGTGCCAATCCCCTCGATAGAGACGGGGAACCGGGTTCTGGGACTGTCGCCTCGCAGGAACGCCGAGAACATATCGCCAGAGAAGAGCTTCGCTTGGCAGATTGAAGACGACTTTACTGCCGGAGACTTGCAAATCTCGGACAGTCCTAGGATCAAAGTCGGCAGCAACCGGCCATTCGCGAGCCGCCCATCGCTGGTAGCCGGCAGCGACAAGGCTTTCATCAGGTCGCCTGCACGACTCGCGCAGCCCGGGTCCCGAAACGCCAAGCTGGACGAAATTCGAGATAGGGAGCGTAACTTTAGCAGGGAGGTGTTGTCGGAGCGCTCGCCGGCGAGACAGCGATATTCAAAGCTGGACGAGATCAGAGCTCGCGAACGTGCGGCAGAGCAGCAAATACCGATTCCTTCTCGGAACCAAGCAAGACCAAGGAATACCAAATTGGATGAGATACGAAAAAGGGAGGCTGAGGGTCTCTCAAAACGTGCATACGCCGCTGCTCGGTTAGAAGAGATTCGCGAGCAAAACTCCATGTCACGATCATTATCACCAGATGAAGCTCGACCACAATCCAGTCGGGAACCTTCTCGTGCAACGTTCTTTGGAGCCGACCGCAAGGCGAATGTGCCCCATCGACCAAAGTCGGCGTTTGGAGCCGGCGGCCAAAAGATACCCGACACCCCCATCACGGTGTATAAGAGCTACCGCGACGCAGACAACAGCGCAAGAACGGCCGCTTCGAACGGGCCAGTGAATGACAGGGGCTCCGCAGCGGCCGACGCCGGCAACAAGCAGAGAGATTCGTACGACTTGCTACGGCGGTTGGCCAGGGCAACGAGTTCAAGCCCGGCTCCGGAGGCGGGCAGTAAACAGCAACCAGCGCTGCCAGCCAGTGAAAACAGCAGCGACAAGCAAATGACGAAAGCTGCGGCTTCTGGGCGCCTTACGGAAAATGGCAGCAAGCCGGCGCAAAGCACCAGAGAAAACGCAAGAGACGGCAACAACTCGAAACCGACGGTGGGATTCGCCGGGCTGCAGCGAGAACGCTCCGCTGACTCGGCTAAGAGCAAGAGGTCCAGCATGCAGTCGGAGATGGATCCCACAGCAAGAATTGAGGGGGAAATGAAGTTGTTTGCGCCGCATGACAACCACTCGGAACGGGGTTCAGTGCGCGCGCCGTCACCACAGCCAGACTCGGACGAAGACGATGGCAAGCCCGTCGAGGCGACGCCAAAGGCCCAGAAGCCCGACCCTCTGAGCTTGCCCACGCCGCGCGTGGCGGGGGCATATGTCGAGACGCCGGTGACAGCCAAGATCGACAAAAGAGACGACAGGCCGGAGGAGCCCAAGCGAGCAAAGGAGGATGAGGCACACGTGCCTGCCCCCGTGATGTTTCGTGATAAGAAAACGAGCCTTGCGTGGAGGAACAAGGACCACGACACGGCATCGGATCCAGGCGGAAGCGACGAAAAGACGGATGATGCACTGACGAAGGCGGCGGCGCTTAGGAGACGCCCCCGCGCACGATCACTGCCGCGGCGCAGACCGCCTCTGAAGAACACGGCCAGGCCCCCGTCAGTCAAGGACGACTTGCTCGAGCTGCAACGGATCCACAACATTGACGACTCAACCATGGATGACCTCGAGGAGATTCTGACGGGCCGCAAAGTTGCGTCGCCCAAGCTGGAGCAGCTACTCAAGGAGCTTCCTACCGCCACAAGCAACGGGGACGAGCTAGACCCTGACCTTGAACTCAAACGCGAAGGCAGCGAGGAGAGCAAACTCAAAACCACGACGAAAAAAGAGTCTGCCGACAAGGACGTCTCCGAGGGCGAGATGGCGCTGTACGATCGGATGAGCAGGACCCTGCAGACGGGACTGCTGGGAATCCGCAGCGCCAAGCAGGGCATTGAGCGGCTCGAGGGCCGGTTTTCGCACGCTGGCGAGAAGGCGTCTCCAGACACGATGGCGCTGCACAGCGAGGAAAAACACACTGGCGCCCACACTCATCAAAAGCACGAGGAACACTGCCCCGACTGCATCGCGCAGCCCAGCCCCGAGAAGGTCGCCTACGTCCACCTCGCCGTCCCTCGACTGTACCACACGACGCCTCGGTTCCGCTTCACCCTGCTCGGCCTCGTGCTGTTCCTCGTGGCGCTCTGGTGCGCCGCCGAGTCGGCCATGTGCGCCAAATACTGTCGCCCATCAACGTGCTCCACTGGCGAATGCGTGTACTCATTCGACGACCCGACGTTTGGTTCTGCGCTGCCCGTCAAGCTCGACCAGTGGACAACGGGTGGACACGGCCGCAACGTGCTCGCCTGGGCGGCCGAGGAAATGCAGGATTGGGCCGCCGACATGCAAGACGCCGCGCTCGGCCGGTCCATTGCCGACGTGTCCCTCGAGGGCATGTCATTTGCACAGAAACGCCGACACCGACGCCGCCTCGCCAAAAAGGGGCTCGCGACGCCCGCGCCCGAGCCGCCGCCCGAGCAAAAGGCCAAGTGGGACGCTTGGCGACGCGCGAGGCTGGCCAGGGAGCGCGCGCGCGAGGTGCGCGAGATGGGCTACCGCGACGTCGGGAATGAGTACGGCGTCGACGGTGGCGCCCTGGGTCGCGACGAGCGGGTCTGGTAGCTGGTGTCTACGTGGTTATATATATTGGACTTGAGGGGGGGTTATCTTTGAACGGCCTGGATCTCCTGCTTGATTGCATGGCTTGAATCTCTTGCCCCCATTGTCGGGACGTAGTCTAGGCGGATGGGCTGCTGCTGCTTTTGCAAGAAGGGGGCGTTGGAACGGCAGGGGAAAGGACATGCTGGCTATGGCGCAAAAGGGATCTGCAGTTAAGAAGCGATATCTGCTGGTCAAAGACGGACATGTCGAATAAGAGTACTCGTTGCACGAGCAAAAAGATGGGTTATGCCGCGTACAGCAGTACTCTGTTTGTATCTGTGACTTCCATATGAAACGCCAAACACCGTCCATGTACAAGGTATGATTGTCTTCGCTCCTCTCGCATCTCAATCCTCGATGCCGCCCCAGCCCTCGTCGTCGTCGTCGTCGGCCACACCGTCGTCGTCGTCGTCGGCCACACCGTCGTCGTCGTCGCCGCTGGGTTTCGTCCCCCAGGGCAGCCGCTCATCCTCGTAGCCCTCGCCCGCGCGCTTCCTCACGCTCTTGACCGGGCTGCGCCGCAGCGCCTCCACCATGTCGCCGACGCTGCGCACAAACGCCTCCCTCGCGGCATCCTCCTCGCCGGCCTCGGGGACCACGACGCCCTCGCGCTCGAGCTCATCGACCCAGAGGTCCAGGACGTGCAGGCGCAGCCCCAGCGCCACTGCGTGGTCCTCGTCGACGTCGAAGCACGCCTCGCGCAGCACCGCCAGCACGGCGTCGACGTCGGGGCCGGCGTAGGCGCGGCGGCGGGCCCAGCGGGCCGTGGCGGCGAAGACGCGCCGCACGAGCAGCAGGAACTTGTCCATGCGCAGGGCGTCGATGCGCGGCCACTGCGTCGACAGCACGGCCCAGAAGGCGCGCAGCCAGGGCGCCGCGCAGGCGGGCGGCAGCTCGAAGAGCAGGTTGGCCAGGTCGGCCGCCAGGGCCTGCTGCGGGCGCGGGCGGTCCGTCATCCAGAGGGCGTAGTAGAGGCCCGTCCAGAGCTTGGAGGCGTCCGAGGCGGCGAGGGCGCGGCGGCTCGAGAGGAAGGGCTGCAGGGCGGCGAGGGAGTTGACGCGGAGCTTGCGGTCTGGAGAGGAGGGTTAGCCGTGCTGACAGAGGTGTGAGGGTGAGGGCGACGAAGACGGACCGCTCGAGGCGAGGTTCTTGATGAAGGGCATTTGCGCCGCGTTGGCGGCGTCGGCGGCGGCCATGGCGGGCGGAAATGGACCGTGTGTCTTCTTTGTCGGAGTCTTGCACAAGAAGAGAAGCCTGTTGGTGTTTCGCCCAGGGTATTCGGTAGGCAAGGGGCGAAGCAGTGGCAGCGATCCGCGTGTATCGTCGAAATTGACGAGCGAGCACTGCTAGCATCTCGCGGCCCGCGGCGCAGGGAAAGAAAAAATCAAGGTGAGCGCTCGGTGAGCGGCGGGGCCCACACCTCCGGCGGGGGGGTACACCGCGGGCTCACCGTGGTTGTGGGCCGACCCGAGTGCCGGGAAACGATGTTTCTGGCGTCTGCGGCCGGGGTCATCTTTGGGCCTTTACCGAACGGTAACTGTGTCCATCTTGTGGCAGGTGCAAGAGATGGAGCGCAGTGTTGTCGTGTTTGGTGTTTGCTGCTTGCTCCTTCACTCCTCACGGGCCTCTACTTCGAATGTTGGACCCTGTGGCCGGGACGCATCCAGCCAGCACCAATATCCTCAAGTACCCTACGTCTTCTTCAGCAGCGCCATCCTTGGCAAGTTACGCATCTGCTACAGGGAGTGAGTGTCCCACGCAAACCCGAAACCCAAGCTACGGCGCCTTGCACATGACCCGTTCCCTGCGTCCGCCGAGCACGCTGGGAGGGGCCCCTCAGCCACTGTAAATGCCACCCTCGGCCACTACAAATGCTGCCCCGCGCGCCCCTACCTTGCCCGCCCCACCATCGTCATCGCTGCCTGCGCCCGACGGCTGCGCGTTGAATCTTTACCACCAGCAAGCTCCCTGCTCGGTTGCCCGTTTGTTTGCCGGGTCGCTTGTCGAAGCTCTGTTCCCCCCCTTCTCAGCATATCAGCAAAGCCGCAAGCGAGACGGGACGCAAGGACACGGCGCACGCAATACGCGATACGTCGACGGTCCTCGACGACTTCGGACGCGGTAGCTGGCTTCTCAACACCATCCCAGCATCACCACTCCCCTCCCGAAATGTCGTCCAAACGCATCACAAAGGTCCGTCCCTCCCGCTCTCCCTCCTGTTCAGCATCACGTCGACTAACGACCCCCCAGGAATTCGCCGAGGCCTCCCAATCCCCCCCCGCCGGCTTCACCATCGCGCTCCCCGAGTCTCAATCCATCCACACGTGGCACATCACGCTGGCCGCGCCCCCCTCGACACCCTACCACCCGGGCCGCTTCGCCCTGCTCTTGACCCTGCCCACCGACTACCCCTTCAAGCCCCCGACCCTGCGCTTCCTCACCCGCATCTACCACCCCAACGTCACAAACGACTCGCTCGGCAACATCTGCCTTGCCGCCCTCAAGCCCGACCAGTGGAAGCCCTCGACCAAGATCGTCGCCGTCCTCGAGGCCCTCCGCAACCTGCTCGTCGAGCCCCAGCCCGACGACCCGCTCGAGGACCGTATCGCCGAGGAGTATCGCAACGATCGCGCCGCTTGGGAGAGGAATGTCAAGGCGCACGTTCAGCGCTATGCCCTCGAAGACCCGACGTTTCCGCCATCATGAGGGCCAGAAGGGATTGCTACACTATGAGGCGACTGGATGACATGAAGAGCAAGCATAGGGGGTAATATACCTGTTTAGGCAGCATCACGCGGTCGAGGGGACGCATCAGCATGGAACGGACACATGGCACCAGGCGCTGAGGACGGCCGCATCAGCATGGGACGAGGACATGGCATAGGCAATGCACTGATGAAGAATTGAATCACTCTACTACACCACCTCTGCATGACCAATGTCCGGCAATCAGGGTCATGAAGTTTCCTCGGTAGACTAGACATCGAGTCACCGCATCGATACTTGAAAAGATACGCTACACTTTGGCATACTTTCACACCCCTTCACATACCACTTCGTGTCCATGATCGCCATGAATTACGTACATACGTACATGCTGGCACTCTGCCAATCACTGCGCCTGGCTTGGCCCAGGCTGGCCATCAGCCACCTCTACCCAAAGTTTTTACACGTATTCGTGTCTTGCTATACACATAAACGCACCGACTCGCCCCAAGTGAACATACATTTATATGTTCCAAAGCTCTCCACCCATTTGTTCAGTTCGGGTCGTGATTGCAGCCGTAATCGTCATAAGTAAAGGGTTGTGCAGCTTGTCCTCTTGTAGACGTCGCTTGGCAGTCGACTGTCGGAAACAAGCTGCTGTGTATGAATATCAATACGCAATGAAAAGTAGTCGCAATGTCATGAGACAACACTGTAGCATCTCGTCCTGTCCCTCACGTTTTAAGTTAATTCCGCCAACGCCTTGCCGTGTGTCGAGTCAAGGTAAAAAGGAAATACCAGGCGTGTAGGCGGCGTCTCGCGCCACCCTACCGCCGGCCTCAAATGAATGATTAAAGCTGAAGCCGTCTTTCGGCTCCAGCAGGCAAAGCCTTCTAGGCTTCTGCAGCTCGTGGCCTCGACGCGTCTCTCCGCTTCTTGCCGAAAAGGGTGCCCATCCTGGAAACGGGTTCCGTCTCCGCCTCCGTCACGTTGCCGCTCGTCGCAGTCTTGCCGCGCTGTAGCTGCTCCGCTCGTTCCTCCTGTGCCTTTATGCGACGCTCCTGCCGACGCTCGTCGATGGCGACTTGACTGAGATGACCAAAGCCGTTGCGCCGCTTGAAGCACGCTTCAATTAGCGCGTTTGCGTCCAGCATTCGCCTCGGCAACGACTGCACCACGCCAAACATCTCCATAGGGTCAGAAACGGCCTTGATTTCAGACTCGCCGCTCTTGAATATCGCCAAGGCGATGCGGAACAACGTCTTGGACCCTTCGTAGAAGAAGACGTCCCACACCCGCAGCGTCGTCTCGATGGGAAGCGTGCCAATGTAGCAGCTCATGAACCACGCAGTCATGCACAGCGTTATGGGCGGCAGCCGATCCGTCGACAGGTTGGGCAAGTCTCGCCGTCTCAGCATGGGTCTGGCCTTTCGGAGCGACTTGCTCGTACCGGGCCGGGCGTCGGGGTTGCCCTCGAGCTCCCCGCCAATCTTGTCCCAAACCGAAGGCATGGTATCCCGCAGCTCCGTCATCAAGACGCCCAAGTCCACCTTGGAGCCCTCGAGGCTCATCTCGTGTGTTCCGGGCAGGTAGATGATGGTGATGACGTTGAGCAGCCAGAAGCACTGCTCCTCCGTCTCCACAAAGAGAAGTAGCAGACCGGCCAGGAAGTTGAGGCTCTGGCAATACCCAATGCGCGGGTTGTACACGGAGAATGCGTGCAGCACACGACGCAGTGATGTGATGATTGGCGGCTCGCCCTCTGCACCAGGTGGTCCTGGCGAACTGCTGTCGCTAGACGTCGACCCCGTCGTCGTGGACTGGCTGGTCCTGTCGCTGCCTGAGCTGGCGTCAAAGCCTGCCGACGGCTTGAACTGAATGTTATCGGGGAACGTCCGGTGTAGGTCGCGTTCAATGGCCTCGACGTCGACTTCCTTTGCTTGTTTAAGCAGCAATTTTTCGTACAGCCCAGAGTGCTTGGCCAGGATCGCAGGACCGCCAGCGTAGTAGAACCACGCCGCTCCTCGCCAGTCAGGCGGGATACCTTTGCGTACAAACCTCTTCGTCTTGGCGTTTGCGGGCGGGAACCGGATGGGCCGATCCGTCATCAAGGCACAATCCTTGAGATAGGCAACCCACTTCTTTCTTCTCCGAGCCAGATACGGCGCGTAGCTTTGATTCCAAGCGTCGTATTGCTCCCTTGTGATGAGCTGGCTGTGCTTTTTGAACCCATATCGGTCGCGAGAACCGGGGTCCTCTGGTTCCAGGGCCATTGAAGGGGCCGGCGAGGGCGACGGCGACGTGGAAGGACGAGGTGAGGGCAAGGATGATGCGGCGGCAGACAATGGAGATGCGACGGACGCTGTGACGCCCTTGGTGTCGGTCGTTGTCGTCGGGTCGGAAGTCACAGAGGGCTCCGAGTCGAGCGACTTGCCAGAGTCTCGGTTCCCGATGGTGTTCAGGTCGACGTTGCCAGAAATGGCGGGAACGGTTGAGGTGAAGGCAGGGCTGGTAAATATCATTCTGGACTGCCTGATTTCGGCGTCGAGGGTGGATCGCGCCGATGCGAGGGGAGATGCGAGGTCAGCGCCGGCCAACGCAACGTTGACCTTGTCACCAGGTTCCTCTGCCGTCAAAGTGGCCGACCAGGTACGTGGCCCGACGTTGGCGTCGCCGTTCTCGGCGCCAAGTTGTGCGTCTGCAGCCTCAAAGCCAAGGTCCTCCTCGTCGTCTGCGAAGCCTTTCTCGTACATGCCCATAACATCTTCCAAGCTTGGTTCGTCGACGTTGGCGTAGAGGGAGGTGACGGAGCTGCCCTTTGTCAAAACACTGCTGCGCTCGGTGAAGGCTGTGCCCGGCGTGGTTGACGCCGTAAGCTGGGATCTGAAACTGGACCGCGGCCCATCCCCGGTCATCCAGGGCGCTGCCCCACCCGCCCCAGTTGCGGCGGACGCGGCACTGTCAACGCGGCCGTTAGGAAACGGGGACCGAGCGGCGGCAGAGGCCATGGGTGGACCTGTGGTATTGCGGCCGCGGTATAGCCTCGATTCGGCAAAGTCGCCAGCCACCGTCATCGGGGTCAACGGGGAGGACAAGGTGGAAGCAGATTGAACGGAGGCGGCGGAGGGTCGTCTGGCCCGCTGCCAGGGTGGCGGTGTCTGGGGTGTCGATGACAAGCCAGCATCTAGTACGAGGTCCGAGGGCGAGATATTTTGTAACAGTCGGGGCCTGGCGAGTTCCGGGGCAGCACCTGGATCCGAGACCAAGGGTTGGCGAATGCTCTGCTTCCGGGGTCTCGAAAAGTTCTCAACAGAAACACCATCTGGCGAACGCATATCTGCAAGAGACGCTTTTGACATTAGCGACATGGAAGGCAAGTCGCTCCGGGGCTCCGAGGATCCTGTCAAAGCATCGCGTGTCTGGTGAGCAGGTCCAAATGCAGCTCGCATAGGGGAAACCGGGGGAACGGGCGACTGCTGGCTGTATGGCCCTGGCCGAGCATCGTTTGGGGAGAATGGGCGCCCAGGCGAGGTCGGGCTGCGATTGAGCAGGTGGACTCCGTGCGAGAGCGAATCCCACCGAGGAGAGATGGGCAGAGGCGGGAGGTCCGGCAGCTGTGGCGCCCTCTCGTCGTCGGCCGTGTCGCTACCGAGTGCCAACGGGGTGACCGTCGGCTTCATGCGCGAGGCGTAGACGGAGCATTGGCGATTCTGTACGCTGCGCTCGTACTCGAAAGGGCCGGTGTCGTGGGGACGTGGGACGGCCATTGTGTTCATTTTCTTGGAGCCCAGCGTCGGTCACACGACTGGCTGGGCTCGCTGGGAGAGAAGGTGCAGGCCGACGGTGCTGTATGGGCGATGAATGTGTCGGTACTCGCTGGCGAGGGGAAGAAGTGGCTCAGTCTTGAAAGGGCGTGATGACGAGGCACAGGTTCAACACCGACCGAAGCATCAATGATGGAGCATGGATTGCTCTAGTCCTGAAGCGTAGGGTGCGAAGCAGTGAGCCAAGCAATGGGCCATTGCCTTCTCAACGTGGCGATGTGTGGAAAAGGAAATGGGGATTGTTTGGGCGGCAAACGTGCACGTTAAGGAAGAGGATGTGGTTCGGCGTCGCGTTGCCGCGGCGGACACAGAGGCGATGTATCAAAGGAGCGTATTTCTCGCGATCAAGAGGATCTTTCCGGGACAATGCGAACGCGGATCGGCGAAGCAGGTGCGTTGTCGGCGGTCAAGCTGGAATTGTGAAGGATGAAGGCTCAAGCTGGGAGACTCGGCGAGAATGAGTGAGGTACGATGAGCTTGGGAGAGCAGTCGTCCTGGGCGGAGGACGAGATGTTGCTTCCCCGCCAAAAGGTCAGGAGGTGTGATGACTCCCGGTCGGATGCAGGTCCTTCTCGAAGTTTGCGTCAGGCTTCGAAATGGCCAGGGGTACGGGTCCCGATTGTGGTCGACTTCTGATGAGACGAAAACTCCACCGCAGGTAGTCAGGACGCAGCACAGGCCACAATTGCATGTGTAATGATGTCGCAGTGTAGATTCGAAGTCGGAAGTCGTCGTCGTTGGGTTCGTGGGTCGGAAGTCGTCAGAAGAGAGCTGCGCGGGCTTTGGAAGATGGGCCACGAGTGCGTCGTCATGGAGGTGTGGCACGCTGGCAATCAGTGCCGAGGAATGCCTGCACCAGATGCCCGCAATGCAACAACAGCAAATCGTCACGGCGCTGGAGCTGCTGCAGCCACGAGGACGGGCCGTTGGTCGGTGATGCAGATGATCGAGGGACGAAAAGACGAGGGCCCAACAGTGAATTAACTGGCAGCGTTTGGTTGAGCCCTGCTGCAAGCATGCAGGCGGGACGAGCTCGGCGCCAGGGCGAGGTAAAAAGCAACGGCAGGCAGCGACAGGCCAGTGACAAGCCAGCCAGCTGTGGGCGGGCAGTCAGTCCGGGGCGCAAGGCACCGCTCCCCGGACCGCAGGAGTTTGGTTCAGCATGGTGGCACCCGCTGCTCAGGGCCCGGGGCTGGCCACTCAGGTGCTCGCCGTGGTCGAAACAGCGGGTGCTTGGGTGGGCTGAAGAACCTAACCGCCGAAGGCATCGCTGGGGGCGGGGGAGCGGGCTTGTCCAATATTCCTTTTTGGTGCCTGACAGAGGGCGCTAGGGCTCGTGGCAGTCGCCGTACCGTGCTTGCGCCTGGCGCACCGCCCCGCGGGAGGTACCGCTACACGCGCTCGCCGTACGGATCCAGCAGCTTTTGGCGGCATCCAGGAACAGGTCGCGTCAGGGCGCTCGAAGACACTGGAACTCGGTTTCCCATGGATGCTTCCCGTCCTGTCCTTCTGGAGCAAATCACGACGTGTGCATGACAAAGCAGGAAAGCTCCGTCGCTTCCATCCATCCTTCCCTCATCTACGGATACCCCAGCCCTTCATTCTCTGGCGATTCAGTTACAGTGAAGTGGATGCACGGATGGGCCCGCCGCATTGTCATCCATCAATATCATTTTCCCCCGTTTGTGCGCCAAGACGTAAACAAACACAACGGCCACGCCGGACCACAGTCGGCGCTGCGAGTCAGCAAGCTGGAAACCCTGCGAGCCCACCAGCCTCTTCAGAAGGGCCTGATCGCTGCTCGAGCTCCCGACGCATCCGCCCTGCGCCCTTGCGACGCACGACTCCGACGTGGACGATGATGACATTGATGAGGCTCAAATGGGCAGCATTGACGTGCCTTGGCAGGCCCGTGGCCCCCTGCCTGCCATCTGCCTGCCCTCACATGGCGGGCTGCGAGTCCGTGCCAAGTCCCCTGCAGCACCCAATCTCCGGCATCCCAGCTTGCTGGCTCCCTGGCTCGTGTGTTTCTTGTTTCTTGTTTCCTCCTCCACCTGCTTCCGCGCGCCCTATGTAGTGTAATTACACGTGCTCCGAACCATCGGTTCCCAAATCGCCCCGGGCATGATTTTTTCTTTTGGCTCCCTTGAACTCGAGGTAGACCTGGTGTGTCGACGTGATTGGAGGTCATGCAGCTCCCCACACTGCCCGAGATGCACCCGCTCCATGGCGGCAGATGCGACCCGAAACTTTCTTTCTTTTCTCGCCTTCGGGATGGCCTTGCTGTGAGACATGGGCCAAGGGATGGAGAAGGCCAAAAATGAGGCCACTTCGTCGTACTCCGTCGTCCGTCTCCGTACACGCGAAGAGAAGCCTGAGTCAAGCCTGCGAGGGCGTCACACTTGCTTCAGACTTGAGCGTCGGTGTTGGTTGGCTCAGGGCGCTTCTCGTCTGCCCCATGGCGTCTCTGGCGACCGCCGTGAGCTACAATCACAATTACGAACTATGCCAAGGCATGCATGCTTATGGTCGATGTCGCTGGCAGGTCTAGAGACGTTTTGCAGTCTACACGTTGGCGTGGGCTAGCGGTTGATCGATTGCTTTTCCCGCTACTCGCAAAGTTGCAGCCAGAGAGGACCACGTGCAGTAAAGGTCAAGTGTCTACATTGCGCTCTGATGCCCGCGCTGGCAAGCTGAATCCGGGATGCTTTTGCGCCTCTGCAAGCTTCCGGGCCGCTCTAGTGGCGGGCAGGACACCACGAGCAGCTTCGAATATGCACAGCACAGACCTTGAAAGTTTGGCTAACGCACGTACGAGTAAGCAAAGCTCTAGCTGTTTCGCAAGCTTGTTCCCCCGCAGCTCACCGACACTCGATACTCGAGGCCCACGGCTTCTACGAGCGAGTCAAACTTGTTCCCAGTCCCACGAGTGTCGCCAGTCATATCGTGTAGCACCGAGCCCACAGACACAGCCAGAAGTCATCGCCCTCGCTTCAGCTGTCGATCATATCACTTCGCAGACATACAACTCATTTGGCAAGGTCTTGGGCCTCTCTCCCTTCATTCACCTTCCTAATCCACGCCGTCTTGCTCGTCCGCGTCCCTACATATCCTAATCAAACTGGGTCTAGTTCGCACCAAGTGCTCACATCTCAAATCGCCTGCAACCGCCGTCTCGTCGACACCACCCACACTGGCTGCGCACTGGCGCGACGCTACAGAGTACTCGGCGCCAAAACAAAGCACTCGCGCAAATGGTGTACAAGGAGAGGCCACGAGCTGGCGGCCCTTTTCGAACCCTTTTTGCTGCGCATTTCTTCTCTTCGGATCATTTTAATTTTATCCAGCAAGGTTCGTGGCCCCCTGTCCAGCGCTCGTGGCTGGTGCTTGAAAACGATGTCGCCAAGCCTGATCGACAACGGCATCCCGCGCGTTGAAACAATGGGTTGAATTCAAGATTCCCAGCGTGCGCGGTTCCGCATGTAGCGGGCTCAGTTCAAGCATGCTCGGCCCAGTGATATCCGGGAGCAGACAGGTTCCGGCATAGATTCGAGGCGATGTCTTCCTAACATGGAGTGCATGTTTCCTGCCCTTCTACCGCTTCAGCAATATGGCGAGGCCACCCTAAAGTTTACTTCACAGGTGATGCAGTACTTTGCCCTCAAGCAAGGTTCGTGCTATGCGCGGCATCATGCAGCCCTCTAAATGCACCTGGTCCTCTACCGTAGGCATGACTCTGACGCGAATGCTCCCCGTGCTGGGGGCAATCACCAATTCCCTCTCTGTGCTCTGACCGTGATGGTATACGTTCCTCCACTAGCACTCCATATACGTCTCGCCGTGCCGGTCACTTGTAAGCGTCGATGCAGCAAGCACATCGAGTAAGACTGGACTGTGATGTCGGGAGTTCTCTTCGCCCGAAAGGCCGGAAGATATGCCTGAGCCACCTTTGGACTTTCTCGCGTCTTAGCCGCAGAGTTCACTTTACAAACCCGTCTGATGGCCAGTGAATCACGCCGCCTTCACAGCGCCCGGCCTCGGCGAGCACAACTTTGTTGCCTGCAGACAAACTTGCCTGCAGCGACGCTGTGGTAGACGCGGTATCGACAAGTGTAGCCTGAATCTCGAAGCTTCCGACATGGGCCACTGGCCGCCCAGCCAGCGTCTGCTGAGGATGCAACATTCATGGTGATTGCCGGGTCGACAGAAAGCACCTTTACGTATGTGCTGGTACTGCTGATGCCTGGCCCAATGTACAGGCAGTCTGTATAAGAACCAGAACTCGTCAATGTCGACGCGCTTGACAATTCTTTGGCTCGTGTCCGCGTCGAAATTGAACCCTCGAGTCCAAATATCCACATCAAGTCAGCGAATGCCCAGTTCGAGGGTAGTCAAACGCTGTCTCTGTCCCTACTTTCTCGGACACCATCAATCAATCCCTTTAGTGTGGCAATTGCTCCGACTCCCAAGAGTATGTCGCCGCAGCTCCTGCTTTGTTCGGCGGCTGTTGCCCAATGCTACTCGAAGCGAACGTAAAGTCGACGTCGAACCTAGAGCGGCGTGACGGCGGTACGGCAGCCAGCATATAGTATCTTGTCGAGGTGACTGCCAACAACACCGGTTTGGCAGGGATCAGCTCTATTGTTCTCCAGACCTGCAGCCAGAAGCCAAACCCAGCCACACTGTTTGTGCAAGACCGGGATATGATATCTCGTCTGCAGTAGTGTTCGGTCTCGGTAGGTCTAGAGAGCTTTTACGGCACGACAGAAAATAGCCAAAACGCTAAAGTTTCCTCGGAACTTTTGCGTCGTCTACCTTGCGCGGTTTGCAAAATATCGTAGAAAGCCCCCAAACGTGGGCGAGAATGCTATTTTGAGTCATACTGTGAGTGTGACTAAGGCTTCCAGGACCCATAAGGCTTGACTGCTTGGTATGAGGCTTTACCACGGCAAGCTCGTGACTTGAATCGTCAGATTTTGGAAAAAAGGCTGGATAACGTACCTTTATTGCGAAGGCCTTTAGTCTTGCGGCAACGAGTACCCGCAATGCACCTTCCCCCGAAGTAAGGTACCCAGCCCCAGCCTTGGGCCGGACCACCGTTGAAATGGGGGCATCGAATTCGATCTCATCCAACCTGAGGCATAGGAATCTTTGCGATCAAGGCAATCTCCGGCTTGTTTGGCTACGCCCTTTACCGAAGTATATCACTATCATCTGTCACAGCGTCTCATTCAGCGAGACGCCCAGAGGTGGCGGTTGACAGGGCTGCGGAATAAAGCTCAGGCGAGTATCTCGCGCCACCGGCAACACGATAATATCGTGGTCACACATTGCCTCAACCGGGACTGGCACAATAAAACGTCGGGGCGTCCCTGGATGTCCGAGTCTGGCTTGGTGTGTTCGCGGTTGAGGTGAGTACGGGGAAAGACGAAATGCCATGACGGCGCAGAATGTAGGGTCGGATTGTTCACGTGGGAAGACGGCCGGATGAGGAGTGCGCAAATGACAGATAGTCAATCCTGCGGTCCTCCTTGATTGTAAGATTCAGCTATTCGGTCGAGTTAATATAAAGGTAATGGCCGATACAATTGTTCATAGCTGTTAGTTGTCATCGCTGGCCTGAACGTGAAAAAAAGCTTCATGTAATGCGGCGTAGCGAGAATCGTGATCGAGCTGGCCAGTCATGTCAATTTTGACCAGCACTCTATACATGATGAACGTTACTTACTTGTGGCCAAAGACCAACTTCCCCGTTGCTGGCGCCTTTGAGCAAGGGTTATGTTTGCCTACCAAGTAAGCCAGCACCTTGTCTGCGCCGGGTGGTTGCTCGACTTTGTGAATTCTGATAGTCCTTGCACTCGAGTATCGTGACGACATACGAGCAGAGAGCATTCGTCTGCACCACGGTGACGAGGTGACACATGGTGCAGGCTTTGTCGGTATACCTTCGCACAACCAGTACTCTGAAGTTCAAAAAGATTGGTTGAAGAAATGCGCAGGTTTTCATGGCAAAGACGAAATCACAGTACCATGGGAGCGAAGTTGTTGATTTGGTACGATTTTCATGCTGGCCCCAAGGAGATGAGGGCTCGAGCACGGCCAATTGACTTGGTTTGCCGGATTGGGTTCGCAATTCATTGGTGAGGCGATGAAAACGACTTATTACCGTTCGAGTCCGGGTTCCAGTACTGGTATGACTGCAGCCTTCACTCAAAGTAATGACGTCGTCATGCTGTGCAAAGAAGAGAGCTCTATGTCCGTGGCCAACCCACACGGGCGAGACCGACTTTAATGTCCTCCGGGGCTACCAGCGGCGGGGATTGTCGAGCATATGGAGCTCTGATAGTAGTTTCTTTCAAAAAGAAAAAACTTCACGTTCATTCGAGTCGCCGTGACATGCTAATCTTCGCTCGTTGGCGTTAGGGATTCGAGATCTGCTTGGCGTCGGCAATCTGCCCTTCATGGATAGTTTGCAAGACCATGACGATGACCCATTACAACATCATCATGGCGCTTGGCTTCAGCATACCACCACGCCCTTCATTTCGGCGCGGCTCTGAGCGCTACCACATTCGCCGGTGGCCTGTGCCATGGCGACGTGGCGGAGACCAGACCAACCAGGCCGGGAAGACGAACTTGGTCTCGACAAAGTCGTAAATATTGGCTCAAAAAGAGAAACTAAATGGCAATTCCGAGATGGACGCCTTGATCCCGGCTCAACTCGCCGTCGAGTGCGGATCCGTCACCTGCCGCGGCTGCCCCGTCGGCTGCAGTGCCGTGGGCGAACGGTGGGTACGGCCGCTATAGCGCGCCAGCGGCCGAATGGCGAGGACCCAACTGTCCAGAAGGGGAAATGCCCCTGGGACAAGCGTGCATGCTGGATGCAGGCAGGGTGGAGGCCCCGTGCGTGGTGCTCTGCATAGGACCCAGGATGCCAGGCACGAAGAGCCCATTTCCGGGCCCAGCATCAGCCAGGTCAGGTCACTGGCCTCGGCGGGTTTGCTGGAAGCTTATTCGATGCTGTGCTGGCGTCTTTGCGCCTTTTCAAACAAGGGGAAGGGAGGGATTGGCTCCGTGGGATTGCGCGCGCGCGCCTGTGTTTTGTCTCGCATTCGCGTTGCTGCAAGGAATCCGGGTCTTCTCCGGCCAACTGCCGCGAGACGCGTGACGTAAAGCCAAGGCACGTGATGTGGACGGAAGCGTTGGTGGCTGACGAAAGCGTGAGTGACTTGTTGATGACTTGTTGGTTCCGCCATCAGCACGCACACACCCCAACAACTGCCTCTGGCTGCTCGACTCGACCGTGTTGGCGGCATCGTCCCGATGGTGGCTGTGCGGCTATCTTGACCGCGCTCAACTGGGCAGCAAGTGCTTGCCCTGGCCTGGGTGGACGACGACAAGAGGACGCCCTCTGCAGCGCCAGGATCTCGAGCAAGTCGGCCTGGAGTAGTGGACAGACAACCCAGAGCGATTGGCGGCGCCCAATTGCACGATGCAGCCAGCAAACCGTTGCTGTGCCCGCGGCCGCGAGGCGTCGAGGCAAACCTGCGACCACATCTCACCTCTGCAGGCACTGACGCGTTGGTCGGCCAAGAAGCCCTCTCCAGTCGTTGCCCAGACTCCGGCCTGTGGCTGATGCGAACACACCCGGCGCACGAGCCTATCCAGGAGCCAAGCTCCCGCCGATGGCACACCCCCGGACGCACCTCTCCACACAACGAGGAGTTGGAGTTGGGGAAGCGCCGCAAAAGGTGACGTCCTGCCAGCGCCCACCCGCGAAACCCAGCCACGCACCACCCCCCTCTCGCTCTCTGCCCGGTGCTCGACAGAACAGGTGGGCAGGCTGGCTGGCTGGCTGGCTGGCTTCGCTTGCTTGCCGGCTTGTCAAGGTACTTTGCCTTGGCTTGGCTGGCGGGACGCTCACGCCACGCCCTCCCCCGCCGCCCGCCCACTCACACTCCCATCGCCTCTCCCTCCCTCTCTGCTCGTACCGAGTACTCTCATCCGTCTTGCTGAGAGGCTGACGCAAGAGCGCGAGTTTCGTCCACCACCTCGATGCAGCCTAGCCCGTGCCCGTGTACGTACTCACTCGGTCCAGCTATTGCAACAGACAGGACAGTCGGTTCCCCCGACCTTCAGTCCCAGTCCGTCCCAGCAGTCCTAGTCGCCCTCGTCCCCTCCGCCGCCTCCCTCGCTCCACTCACTCCCCTCGCCAGCCGTAGCTTGTAGCCTTGCCTCTCTCTCTTCTCCCCCGTCTCCCGCCCAGCCTGTTTCCCTCTCTCTTCTTGCTCTTCCCATTCTTCCATCCTACATAAAGGCCGCTCCCTACCCAACCTCATCCTACCCACCCATCGCAAGCTAGGTCATCAATTGCCTCAACGTTGCGACTACACGCCTAACGTATACCATGTCATCCCGCAAGAGAAAGCAAGAGGAGGAGGAGGAGGAGGAGCTGCTCTCCCTTCCCGAGGTGGGAGATGACGAGGAAGAGGAGGAGGAGTAAGTCACCCGTCTCTAATTTTTTATTTTCTTTTTTGGCATTGTGAATTGCTCGCGTTGCCTTTAAGTCGAGCGGCGTTGGGGCTCTGCGTAATCAGCTCTTGCGGCGTGCGATGCGGACAGCTCCAATTGAGCGACGCCCGGCGTGCAATGCCGCAACGCGGCCACTCGTATGCCTGGTGGACACGTGCTAATGGTTCCTTAATCAGGTATGTCTCTACCGGAGACGAAGAAGAAGACGACGTCGAAGAGGAAGAGGAGGATGAAGAGGCGGCTGACGGCGACGAAGACGCCGAGGAGGAGGAAGATGAGCTCGAAGCCGGCGAGAAGAAGAAGAATGGTGTCAAGGGTGAGCTCCCGCGCGACCTGTGCGCCTGTACACAAAGCTAATACTCCGGCGCAGACGTCCAGCCGCCCGTAAAGAAGCGCAAGACGGCCGAGGCCTCTACCGAAGAAGTCCCCAACGGTAATGACGCTGAAGAAGAGGACGCCGAAGAGCAGGATGACCTCGAGGAGGAGGAGGAAGGGGGGGAAGAAGAAGGCAAGGGCGAGGACAAGGAGGAGCCCGCTTCGGTCAAGGATGCTGCCATGGAGGCTGTCGAGACTGTCAAGGACGCCGTCAAGGATGCCGTCAAGCCGGCCGAGGCGCCTGAGACAGAGGCCTCAGAGGACAAGCCCAAGACGGCTGCCGTCGGGGGCGAAGAGTAGCGCTACTCTGCTGTTGATTGAGTTGCCACCTGCGGCTCGGCGGATGTGCGCGCTTTTGCGTAGATGGCATCTGGAGACGCCGGCTGTTTCTGTACAACCATCTCTAATCGCCTTGTTCAAAACGACTGTTGGCGCAGCGTTTCTTGTGGACGTGTCGCATCGATGCACCTGCCCGAGACAGTCAAGAATGCCGTGACAGGTCTCGCTCCTTGCTCGAGAGGAACGAGCGGGCCGTGCCGCAATGCCCCTGACTGAGCCCGTAGTGCTTTATATATCGTCAGGTGGCCCTCGAGCGGCATAGTGAAGGCGAAATGCGCCTGGTCCCATGATGCGACCCGGCGCGCTAAGCGCCATGCGACACCATTTGTCTATTCACTACCACACCTTTACGACTGCATTGACTACATCATCGTCGGGAGGTGCCTGGCCTTGTAGCTGTCCATGTCAACGCCGGTGTCTTGAGCACCAACCGCCCACAGATCACGACGATGCGTGGGCGGGCTCTCGTGCTGTGGCAGGTGACAGTTGCGAGCGAATGCGAGTATGGGCGCCGACCCAGCCGGCCATGGCGGTATCGTCGTGGGTCCAAAGCTCGGTCTTGGCGTTGTGGGGAAGCTGCGTCTGTCGGAGCAGCAGTCGGAGTCGGAGACGGCCATGGCCCAAGGGCCGGAACGGCTGTGGATCAGGACGGCCGATTCGTCAGGTTGCCAGTCCTCGTAGTTGGTCGTGTGATTTCTATGTTTGCCGTACATTGATCTCTGTGAGACGAGGCATGTCGGGCGGTGCATCCGCAGACGTTGCAGGGCTCTTTTACCCTCTCGCTCTGCCACTCGCATTACCTTGCTCCCGACTTCTGACGTCCCAAGCCTCTTGCCTCCAGTACTCACTTCCTGGTCACCCTCTTTATTTTCCTTCCATCGAGATTCTTTTCCTGGTGTCCTTGCTGTTGATGCGCGGCAACAATGCGGGCCTCGTCACATCGGGCTACCCTGGAGCGCCAATCTGCCTCCGCGGTTCATCTGGCTTATTGTTGTTGGCGAAGCTTTTCAAGGGGAACGATCCTGTAGTTCTTCCTTCTTTGTTCCTTGCGAGTCAGGATCGTGTTGCGTTCTGAAACACTCATCTCGAGTGAGGTATGCGCGCAGTACTTCGTACATCTTTGCAGTGGCATATTGGTAGCGTTACTCGGTATGTATTCCAGACTCGTACTGACTCACTTTGATTGGCGAGTTTCTCAAATTTGTTCAAGCCTCCAGGCGACTCTTCTTGCTGCTTGCCCGGCGTTCCGCCTTGAACGCTGTCTCGATTGCCACTTTGATACGTTGCTGGTAAAAACTTTAAATCAGGCAAACAGAGCATGATAGAGAAGTGAAAGAGTGCCAGAGATGTCTGTAACCCTTAAACACAAGGCAGGTATTTAGACCTGGAAAATAGATGATGGCCCAACTCTGAACAACCCTAGATATATATTTCTCGAAATGATCCTTGCTGGCAACAGTGCTGCGGAGATCATGAGACCATTGAAATATGCTCCACGAGCACAGTCGAGATCGTTGATTATACCGACAGAGATGAATCAGTTGATTCGTCGATTCGAGAAATGACTCATTGCTAAGTGATTGCCGAAGAGTATATTGAGTGTTCATACTAACGGAGACTCGACATCGTATTTGACACCAGGAACTTAATAACATGCTTAAGCCGTCACTTCGCGGCGGACATCCTGAGAATAATTACAGGACGGTTAAGCAAAGGCGTACTCTATAGGTCGCAGCCGCATCACAGGCACAACTGAGCATGGACAAATGAACATTGATTCTTACGACAAAAGATGCTTTGCTTGCATCTGAAATGAGACGGTGGCACAAATACCAAAGCGGCACGTGGCATGCTTACAGAAGAGGTAGGTGACATGGAGCTTATGCGTAGCGAGTGGAAGACTTTCCACTGCAGCTTAACCTATAAACATACTGAGGGGTGAGCCGTACAGGTCGTAGGGTAACAACTCAGCTACCCTAGTCGAAGCTATCGTCCAATAATTCATTGTTAAGGCCCATCGGCAGCGCAACCAAAAGACGAATAGGATGAGAGGAGAAACAAGTCAATTGTTATATGCTGGCAACTTTCCGAACCATTTGGTAGTGGAACGACAAAGCCTCGTGTTTCTATCTGCAATAACAAGCCCGCAATGTTCCGTCCCCCCTTTTTCTCGCATATAGACCCGAAAATTCACAAAAAAAGCCGACTTACTGCAATCAAAATCATCAAGTCATGAATCAGAGACTCCTTTTCTCTTCAGAACCAACGGGTTGTAGCCGTGGCTGATGGCGGGCTGTTGTCCTTGCCGCTGTTGAGAGAAGCTTAGTAGCCGCCCTGCTTCGGAGGCGGAGGATACTTTCCACCACCGTTGTCGGGAGGAGGAGGAGGAGGAGTGTACTTTCCGCCACCATTGTCTGGAGGAGGGGGCGGGTACTTTCCACCGCCGTTGTTGGGAGGAGGAGGAGGATATTTGCCGCCGCCATCCTTAGGAGGTGGAGGAGGATACTTGTCACCACCGCCATTCTTAGGAGGGGGCGGATAGTCACCACCGCCGCCGTGCTTCGGGGGAGGCGGATATTTATCGCCGCCACCATCCTTGGGAGGTGGAGGAGGGTACTTGTCGCCGCCACCGTCCTTGGGGGGAGGAGGAGGATACTTGTCGCCGCCGCCGTCCTTGGGAGGAGGAGGAGGATACTTGTCGCCGCCGCCGTCCTTGGGAGGAGGAGGAGGATACTTGTCGCCGCCACCGTCCTTGGGGGGAGGTGGGTATTCACCGCCGCCGCCGTGCTTCGGGGGAGGAGGATATTTGTCGCCGCCGCCGCCGCCGCCGTTCTTTGGGGGAGGAGGAGGGTACTTGTCGCCGCCGCCATTCTTGGGAGGCGGAGTTGGATATTTGTCGCCGCCGCCAGGGTTCTTGGAGGGCGGTGGGTAGTAACCGCCGCCGTGCTGAGGAGGAGTTGGCGGCGGCGGCGGCGGGTAGTAGCCTCCACCGTTCTGAGGTGGTGCAGGGTATTCGCCTTTGTCCTTGTTGTCCACGGACTTGTCCTGGTCAGGGGTGGGCAAGGCCATGGCCGTTGCCATAAAGACAGTGGCAACCGCAAGGAACTTCATGCTGGGCAAACGGAAGAGATGCTCTGGTGCAAAGAGAGAGTAGGATCTCGACGAAAGAAGTCTCAGACAGTTGAGACTGGATCGAGGCGATGATTCAAGTCTTTCAAGTCTTTCTATGCTCTGGGGATGGCAATGATATTTATATTCTTCCGGGAATCATTGTTCTCTGTTCATGTTCTTGGCCACAGCAGTTAGCTCTGTGACTAAAATGCCACCCACACTATAGACGCTGAGGCATTGACGGCCATATTGCGTCCTGACATTGTGCTTCACGCCTCCATGATGCCATCGACAGGCCTACAAGCCGCTTCTGCGCGACTACTGAGCACCATGTATCTGCACATACGCTGCAAAGCACCGCAAGTGTCCGAGAACAGACTCTAAGCTGAGGAAATCCACTCACCGATGGGGCGTCCGGGGGCGTCTGGGGCCTCGGAGTTGATCCATGCAAAAATCCCTGTGGGCTGAAGTCGGCCAGAAGGCTGAGCGCAAGCCTCAGGGCCGCGATCCCTGGGCCTTGATGGTGATTCATACGCGTTGGTAACCAATGACCTCATGCTGGCGCTTCCGATGAAAGCCCCCGATAACCTCACGAAGGAACAAAGGAAAAATACGAAGATGGCGCCTGTGGTGCTACCCGACTTTTCCGGGGCCGCACGGGCTTTGGGCTGTGAGGCATGGTTGTGTAACGCAGAAACCGGGACTTAGTTGGCCAACGTATGATGATCTTGCCACTTTATTTGTTGGGATTCTGCTCGGACGGCTGGCGGATGCGAAGAATGCATGGCAACGTGGAACTGCGACCAACAGGCCGCAGGAAGCGTAGCACACGGAACGTGGTAAAGAAACACCGATACTATTCTGCAAGCCGCAGAGCACGCCGCACAGCACGCCGCACAGCCATCAATGCAACTTCATATGAGCCAAGACGGTTTACTCTGGGTCAATGTCTAAGCCAAGAACCCTAAATTGTGACTCTGATTTCTCGTCGAAGATTCAATTGCAATGTAGTCTGTTGACTTGTCACTCTACGAGTAGGAGTAGATTTGGCGGTACTGCTTTATTGGCGCCGGCTCCTATTTTTGTCCCTGCATGACATCTGATCGACGTGGACAGATGGCCTGAGCGCGTACTAAAAACAGCAGAGACATACATAGTCGTACCGGTCGCAGCGAGCAGCAAATACCTGCATATTTTTTAGCACCAGCATGGCGGAGATATCTGCCGATCGTTGGTCCGGGGACAAGACATGCCGCCGGCTGACACCACAAGAAAGGGGGTAGGCCCAATGGCATCGCACTATGAGTGCCACGGTCAAAAAGCCCTAGACAGCGAGAAGTACGAATCCGGTAGACGATCGCTGCGCTACTGACCGAACCACAGCCGGCCACGTACGGCTGATAACTGGCCGAGGCGGCCTTGTTGTCGTGCAAGTCCCGGTGCTTCTCTCTGCCGCTGAAAGCCACGACCCCGACATTGCCCTTCACGATGCGAGAGCCATTTGCTGACAACGTGACGTTCGGGTGCAGCCGAGGAGGCCCAAGGCGCAGAGCCGAGCTGGAGTTCTCATTCATGCCGTGCATGCGTGCATGGCCGGTTTCAGGTTATAGAAACGCCACTATCTGCAAGGAAAAGGCCAGTCGCAACTGGACCCTCAATCGAACCCGCACGAACGGACGGCTGTGCAACGGGCCCACATGGAACCGCGCCGCGCCGCCCGGCCGGGGCTGAGGAGTTGTCAACGGCTAGGCGGTGCCCGTGGGACTCAGCTGTCGAGCCATCCCTACCCATGCTTTGTTGCCTGGGGTCCTGCCGTGCTGGCATTGACCGCCCGGGTCAATATTCCAGGGATTCGGCATCGCGGCTTCGTGTTGGGTCCTTCGAGAAGAGAATTCGAAATGCTGATTGGCGGCGTGCACGGAACAGAAGAGTTGACAATGGGACAGACGGCTGGTGATCCTTTCGTATTCAGCTTCCGGGAAGCTCAGCCCTGGAGAAACCAAAGAGCCCCGGTGGCGGAAAAGGGCGATGCGCGCCGTTCAACTAGGTGCATGAAATTTGATTTGTTTCCCGGGTTGTTTCTTTCATCGTGTGCTTTCTCGTGGGTTGAGAATAATTGTTGTCGCCAAGCGTCGTTGCCGCCGCCGCCGCGGCGTACGGGTTTGTTGCGAGACAACTTGAGCGTGTTGTCAGTTTCCAGAGTCTTGCCAAGCCGAGAGGCTCTCTCCCCTTGCAGGCAATTGAGATGAATGAAACGGCAGACGGGTAGGCTAACCAAAACGGCGCGGTCCAGGAACCGGGACGGACCTAGCAGGCACTCTGGGCATTGGATTAATTGGAAGATGGGGCTGATGGGGCACTAACTCGTATCGTCGTAGCTGGGATCCGTGTGCCGCTGCATGTCTTGCATGCGATGTATAAGCCGGCTGTCGCAGCCGCCTCCAGTCGTTAGCCACGGCGTGGGAAAAGAATACGACGTGTCACACGACGAAACTGTGCAGCGCGGGCATAACAATACAAGGCCATTGTTCACGTTGACTGCACCTCTCCGAGGTCAGTGGCTGCTTTGCCTTGGGGGCCGTCCATGCGATGCGCACGGCGATCGCGCTCAGCCCTGGGCCTGGGACCGGGCGCTTGGTGGAAATTGGGCGAGACATCCCACGACTGATACGGCAACGCTCAGCTCGTCGTTCATCATACTCGCACCTAGTCGCACGAGAGCTCAGGCACGAGCACTCTTTACTTCTTTTCTCGTATCCACGCTGGCAAAAGCAATATATTAGGCAACCTTGTTCACGCGCAGCACACATACCTAACATGGCTGCGAGTCCTGTGCATATCACGGCTGCCTCCGGACGGCGCAGCTTCGCCTCCCAAAAGATCTTTTCCCTCGACCACAAGCGAATACGGGCCAGAAACCCATCCGGCTCTGACTCCGGGCATCGTCTGTCTCCTTGGCCGCCCCAGTCCGACGGCGACAACGGGCGTCGTTAGCTCAGGGCGCGCGCTGCCGTTCTTTTAGCGGCCGTAGACTATTAGGTAGCCGGGGACTGCGGGTAGACGGCACCCCTACTCACTCGTTGCGGAGCCATCGAGGCTCACGATAGTGTTGGTATAAATCGTGCTTTGTTCCCCCCGCAAAACATGGAACCGTTGTCTCAGAGCCATCCGCCACTCCCGGAAAAACCATCACTCACACGACGAGCAGCTCTCGGCAAAATGCTTCTCAAGGCTTGTGTCGCCGTGTTGGCGCTTGGAGCGGCTCCATTTGCTGTCGCGCAAGATCCCTATCCCATCACGGGCGTCCCAGTCAGCCAGGGTGCCGCTGTACCGCTGAGACGGAACATCAACGACCTCCAAAACGCGGGAGGCGCGACCTGGTATGGCATTAAGGTGTCTAGTGAGCTGCCATTGGCGTCAACTTATCAGACGATAGGGACCTCTACATTCGCGCACTCTCAGCCATGCAGGCGGCAAACGAGAGAGACCCTCTGTCTTATTTCCAAATTGAAGGTATGGCGCGCGGGTCATCGTTGCTTCCTGCGTATATCTACTGACAGGTGCCAGGCATTCATGGCAAGCCGTACATCCAGTGGAACGGAACTGGAGGCCAGCGCAGCACGGACTGGGCAGGCTACTGTCCTCATGGCGTGAGTTGCGTACATGCTACTTTAACAGCTTGAGACTAACTTGCTGTTCAGGAACCTCTCTTTGTGTCTTGGCACCGGCCTTACGTCCTGCTGTTTGAGGTGAGTGCCAATTCAAAGTTTTGTGAACAGCAACATGCTGACAACCCCGTCCAGCAAGCACTAGTCAGCAACGCCAAGCAGATTGCATCGACATACCCTCAGAGGTATCGACAGCAGTACCAGCAAGCAGCAAACAACTTGAGGGCGCCGTACTGGGACTGGGCAGCTGACTCGACCGTTCCGCCGGCCACAGTCCCCGCGACCGTGCAAGTCAACTTTCCAAACGGACAGAATCTGCAGCGTCACAACATCCCCAATCCGCTGTACACATTCAAGTTTCCCCAGCAGGTGATCAACGGCGAGTTTGGCAGCTTTTCAGCATTTGACTCGCAAAGGAGGTCGCAGACCGTTCGGTGCCCATCACCAGACAGCTATCCAGACTCCGCAAATGGTGACCTTGCCTCTCGGCCGTATAAACAATGGATCGTAAGTCCCTCCGTTCACAGGTGTCTCTTGTCACAATGCTGACACAACTAGTACGATGCTTTCACCCGCGCCGCGGACTTCAACAATTTCGCGTACACGAGCAACACCGTGGTCAGCCTCGAGCAGATTCACAACGGCATTCACTGGGATGGAGCTTGCGGTCAGCAATTCGTGGCTCCAGATCTTTCGGCCTTTGACCCTCTGTTGTAAGTGTGCTCCCTCTGAGTCGACTGCTGAATTGGCAACTGACAGTCCTGCCTTTAGCATGCTGCATCATGCCAATGTGGACAGAATGTGGGCATACTGGCAAGCTTTGAAGCCGAGCGAGGACATCTTCAAGTACTCTTATCAAGGACTGTCTCGCTTCTCCACGCCAGCAGGAACCATCATCAATTCCAAGTCCCCCCTGCCCCCATTCTATGCACCACGCCGTGTTCCTCTCACCACCGAGTCTGTACGTAGCATCAAGAACTTCGGCTACTCCTACGAGGCACTCGACGGCAAGAGCCAGCCAGACGTACAGACCGCAGTCACGGCCCTGATCAACAATCTGTATGGTACCGGAGTCTCGGCGCGGCGGCGAACCGTCCGTCGCGACGACACACCTCAGGTTCAGCGATACTTTGCTCACGTGCATCTCGACAAGGCCGAGGTTGAAAAGCCATGCCAAGTGACGCTATTTCTTGATGGGAAGAAAGCGGGCAGCTTGGTGGTCATGAGCCAGCCTCCGACGGGCAACCTGACGGCGGGTTTGACGCTTGATCAGGTGATTGAGCAAAATGACATGCACGCATTGTCTACGAACCAAACGGTAGATGCTATCAAGGCTACCCTCACCGTCAACATTGTCAAGGTACGTGACTTTTTCTCTACACTCAACATTTGAAACCGCAATATACCTGTAGCTGACTCGACCAAAACGCCAGATGGATGGTAGCATCATCGATCACACAAAGGTGCCCAGTCTGAAAGTTGATTTAGAGAATGTCTTGGTCACGAAGCCGCAGGCAGACGACCAGTTCCCCAAGTTCGGGGACTCGAAGGTGCACCCGGTTATTAAGCCGAAGCAGGATTGATCGAAGGCTGGGTAATATACCTTGATAAAGATTGGAAGTATTCAGTTACAGTGCGACAGAAGGCCATCTTTTCAAAAGTCTGTCATCGCAGCTATGGAAGGCCATGTGACATGTCGTGGCTGATTCGATTGATTGTCATTGTCTATACTAGAAAAAGGTATTCTTTCGATGAGATGAGTGCAAATTGGTACGAAACAAAGCAACTTCCCTTCCAACATTAAGCAACCTTTGCACGTACACGAATGAGGCCTGCCTGCATTCATGTAGTGCTTACCATTCTAACTTTCCTCATAATGTCTTGTGATGTCCCTTCTGCCAAAAGCATGGAACGCCCCGAGCCTTTCCCAGTTTCAATCTGCTCCTCCCCCGCTAATCTAAACATTGTATCTCCCCAGCTAAATCCCACTGCTAAATCTCTCTCCCGCTAAAACAAATGATCATCCTCCACCGCCGACTCCCAAGCTAGTTGATGAGCGTGGGAGCTCCAGAGACACCCAGAGCCGCCAGGTCATGCAGGACAGGGTTGCGGAAGATGTCTCTCACAGTCAGCAAAAGGCCATTCTGGCGCGCCATGCCAACGAGACGCATGGCCCCAATGGAGTCTCCGCCAATGCGGAAAAAGCTGTCATCGATGCTAATGCTATCGGGATCAATGTGAAGCACCTCCGCCCACAAAGTCTGCATTAGCTTCTCCGTATCTGTTTGTGGCGCGCGCCGGTCACCGTCAGATCGGCTCAGAGCCGCAATATCCTTTGCGGTGAGCGAGGACCCGAGGGTGCGGAGGCTGCGACGATCCACTTTGCCGGTAGCCATCATCGGAATCGTCTGGATGGGTATGTATACCGATGGGATCATGAACGGGGGCAATGCTTCAGCCAGCCGCTCAATGACTCCTGCTGTTGCCTTTCGCACCGCACTGCTGTGCTCTTCCTGGTCCATCACCCCGTCGATGGCCACAAAAGCCACCAGGATGACGCTACCACCGCCCTGCGGCTTGACTGTCTCAGCGACAACCTGTACCGTTGCCACACCTTCGGCTGCCTCGATGGCTTGCTGCACGTAGTGCTCCACCTCGCCTAGTTCAACTCGCTGGCCGCGGATCTTGACCTGCGTGTCTTTGCGGCCGATAAAAAGCAACGATCCGTCTTGCCTGTACTGGACAAGATCGCCGGTGCGGTAAACTCGTCCGGTACGACCGGGCCGTCCCCCAGGAACGCCGCGAAGCAGCCATGAAGGATCTCGGATGAAGGCTGCATCGGTCTTGTCGGGATCATTGAGGTATCCCTTGCCGACAAGCGGCCCTTCGAGCCAGAGCTCACCAACAGCTCCGATTGCTGCCAACGCATCCGGGTTGTCGGCTTCCACGACCCACGTACACAGCCCAGCTCCGCGCCCGAGCCCACCATCACGAATGTCCGACAAGCCCAGGATAGTGCTAGTTGGTGTACATTCCGCGGGACCGTAGGCGCTGTTGACCTGTGTCTTCTCCCCGGCCAAGTGCACATCGCTTGGAAGCACAACTTCGCCCCCCAGCATCATCGTGGTCAGTTTCTTGAGCCCCGTCTTTGGTTCAATGTGACGGGCGACTGATGGCGTGAAGTCGGAAAGCGTAACCTTGTACTTTTCAAGACATCCAGAGATATCGTCCTCGCGCTCAGCTGCTGACGCGATGCATAAGCATCCACCTGCTGTCAGCGTGTTGAGAAAGTTGGACCAGGCAACGTCGAACGCGTAAGAGGAAAAGTCGAACACCCGCGAATCCTTGGTGAAGCCCAGAGCGTCTCGCTGGTAGGCAATTGCGCTGCAAAAGTTGCCATGTGTAATCATGGCGCCTTTGGGTACACCAGTGCTTCCCGACGTGAAGATGACATACAAAACGTCTGAAGGGCCAACAAACGGTAGCTGGGGAGGCTGCTCATAGACAGGCGCGAAGAGTTGATTGTGGCCCACGACGACGACATCGTCAGCTCCGAGTCGGCGTACTAGGACCTCGTTTGCCACTGATGATAAGATGACGGTCGCCTTGACTTGCGTCGAGATTGCCCGTAGTCGTTCTTCTGGCTGAGTTGCAGTGTCAACTGCCACCGAGGCAGCACCTGTCTTCATCACGGCGAGTGCGGCAACGGGCATCCACATGGATTTCTCGAAGCAGAGCGGCACAATGCTCCCAGGCCCAACGCCCTTATCCGCCAATTGAAGAGCTAGGCCCGTCGACAGCTCGTCCAGCTGTTTGTACGTCAAGTCTCCGTCCCAAGAGTTTACAGCGGGTGCATGTGGCTGCTCGAGGACGCATTGTGTGATCAAGTCGTGCACGCAGCCATGCACCGGCTCCGGTACTGTTGCGTTCCACGTCCAGATATCGTGGAGGTCGGGCTGGCTGACCACAGAAACATCGCGGAGCCGCTTCTGTCCCAAACCTAGGCCGAGTAGCTGGCGTAAAACGTGCTCGAACTGGTGTCCGATACGTGCAACGTGCAATTCAGGAATGACGCGAGAGTCAAATTTGAAGCTGATGTTGGCCCCATCGGTCTGCAACTGACACTCAATGACCAAGGCGTATGGATGTAAGCTTTGCTGCTGCTCTTCTTCTCCGTTCTCGCCCACAATGACATACTGGTCTCCGCCAGACTCGCTGCCGGGCTGGGCAACGATGTGCAGCAGCGTTTGGAAGTCGCAGCCCTGGGCAGCCTCGTCACTCAAGCGGCGGATGCGCCGCATGCCAGTGCTCTCGAACGAAGCCATCTCGGCGGCCTGGAGTTGGACATTCTGGATTAATTTGCTTGTGCTGCCATCCCAGTCCAGGGCGACACGAATGGGCACGACAGCCTGACCATCCTTGACCGTGGCTCCAAAGAGTGCCTCGTTGGAACCAATGCTCCGAGCTGCGACAATAGACCACCCGGCCCTGATCATCGTTGCTGCTGTGGAGCCGCCATCAGCCCACTGCAGACCTCGGACGGTGAGCTGCACTTCACCATCAGGGCGGGGATGGCTCGTGGCCGTCGTCAGCGAGGGAAAGTGGGCTCCCTGGAGACCAGTGAACTGATTTCGCCAGAAGGCTGTGGTTGAAACCTCGTCTGTGCCTACTAGGGATTTGAAGAATCCGCTGGAGAGAGACTCTGTGGCGAGCTCATTTTGTGAGGTCAGCCTGCTCATCTGGGCCATCTCAGCTGTGCTATCCATCCATGGCCCAGCATCGGTGGCCAGAAGGTACGTAATTGCCTTGGCCAGGACATCGCATGCCTCCTGAGCCACATGACGACTGACGTACGGCTCGCGGAATTCCATAACAATATCCATGTTTTTACCACTGACATTAGCGCTGAGTCCTATGTCATACTAGTATGTATTAGCCTTGTCGAGCCGATGAAGATTATTCAACACTGTTAGACAAACCTCATGGGGATCTTCGCCGTTGTGAGATTCTAGAGCAAGGCTTCTGTTCCCTTCATTCTTCCAGGTCCAAGCTTCTCTTACCGATAAAGTGGTGTTGAACAGTCGCCGTCCTGACAGACCAAGTTGATGCTGGATTTCTGCCAAGGACGCATGCTGCATACCCAAGTGCTCTATCGAAGTCTGCGACGTTTTTTCAAGCACCTGTCTCGCTGGCATCTGTAGATTGACCCGGGCAATGAGCAAGTTTGCCAAGGGACCGACCATGTTGTCGACTCCATCCACCGGGGAGTCTCTGCCGGAAGCCAGGTAACCAAAGCAGACGTCGTCCATACCGGTAAACTGCGAGAGAACCATGGCCCAGGCAACCTGAATGAAGACGGAGCGCGTGATTCCCACATTCTTGCAGAAGCCTACGACGCCTGCGATCAAGTTTGACGGAATCGAGACGTCGTTATGGCCATCATTTACTGATTCTCCCGGAGGTGCATGAGATGCAGGAAACTCGCATGGCTCCACGCCACCAAGCAGCTTTGTCCATGACGCAACCCTTTGAGCCCTTGGTATATCGCTGATGTAGCGAATCATCTCACTGAAGGGTGGAGCTGAGACCAACTCGCAGCCATCATATGCAGAAAGGAGGTCTGACGCCAGGACGGCTATGGATGTCGCGTCAATAAGCGTATGGCTGACATCCAGCCTGCAGGCAACATCGCCAGTCTGTGACAGAGAAATAGTGAAAGCATGTTCAGGCTCCTTGGCTGCGAAGGTTGGTCTTTCCAGAACCTCCAGGGCTGCGGATGGACTGTCCATCCCCGTCGTCATGTGCGATACGCGGATGCTTGCCCCAGGGACGACGATCTGGATGTAGCCGTTACCCTCAGGATGAAGCGTGAATACAGTGGACATAATCGTGTGGCGGCGAACCACCGCCTTCCAAGCCTCTTCCAGGCGATGAGGTGAGATGGCAGCGGTAGATCCGTTACCGGGCACGCACTCCCAGATGGAATAAGTGGCATAAGAGGCGGCTCCCTTTTCGGAACTCAGTAAGATGCCTTCTTGAAGAGGTGAACAGGGATATATGTCAGCGATATCATCCGTCTTGAGTCCCATATTGGGGAGCTGTTCACTGAGCAACGTGTCCAAGCCCCGATATGACAGAGGAAGGAGAGGCAAGTCGCTCAGGGTGAAGCCGGCAGGCGCCTTTGAAAGATGCTGAGTGACGGACTCGACTGCTCGGGCAAAAGCCTCGGTCCACTTTTTCAAGCGATCCTGGTGTCTCATCTTCTTGTGGACCTGGAACGTCACAGCAAGTATGTCCTCCTCCACGTCGGCGTTGATCTCAATCATGGTGAGTCGCCGCGCTGACTCCGAAACCTCAACGATGTCCTTGTCTCCTTCGCCCATGTGCTCAGGTCTTCTGAGCAAGCTTTCTTCAGTTTCAAGCTGTTGAAATCTTCCTGTGAAATTAAGCATCAGCTCGGCGACGTCATGGCCCTGGAACGCTTCGCGGCCAGATTCGCTATGGTATCGACAAGCAAAGTACGGCTGCCCCTTGCCGGGTACCTTTCGCCTCATGTCCTTGGCTAGTCTGATGGCATCAACCACGGAACTCTGAAGTGTGATGGGCACCGGCACGGGATGCGTAGTCGTGAACCAGCCAACAGTGCCCGATACATCTAGGGGCAGGTCGTCTGACTGAGCCCTTCCGTGGCCTTCTATCCAGACAACAGGCACAGAACGCTCAGGGAATGTTTGAAGAAACGAGTAAGCCATGGCACCAATGAGAATGTCGATCGGCTCGGTCCGCAAACTCTCGTTGCTGTCTCCAAACAAGGCATTGCTAACATTGAGATCATAGACCTCTGTGTGTGTTTCGCAGTTGTCAAATGTGTTTTCACTCAGAGGCATACCCCAGAAATCCAGCTGCGGCTCTGGAACTGAGAAGGGAAGAACCGAGAGAGGCGAGGCGTTTCGGCTTGTCTTAGCTTGCCGCTTAACCCACGTCCGGAAGGATGTCGTCTTTTGCGAACGCAACTCTCCAAATTTGACATACTCCTCGATATCGTTCCACACGACACGCCACGATACTAGGTCAATGACTAAGTGATGACTTGAGAGCACAAGGATCTGACCCTCGTCACCAGGAAGCTGGAAGACATCGCATGCAAAAACTGGACCTTGTTGGATATCCAAGTGCTCTTGTCGCCATTGCCCAGACACCGCAATCTCAGATCTGTCCGTCACAAAGTTTTCAGAGAAGCCATACGACTGCTTGTCTTCTTCGCTCGCCACAGTCTGCTTCCAGTAACCCGTTTGGGGGTCCTTCTGGAACCGTGCACGTAGCATTGCGTGGCGGCTGACGATTGCTTGAATTGCCGCGCTGAGCGTGGCAATTGGTACCGTCTGGGTCAGCTCGAGAATGAAACTCTGGTTGAAGTGGTCAAGACCATCAGGATAGGCGTCAAAGAACATTTGCTGTATTGGCGAGAGCTCAAACGCCTCCGCCGTCTCCTCTTCGTCCTTTTGCGACTCGTCTTCGGCTGAATGTTCGTGACGGGAGATGATCCGACACCGTGCCGCAAGTTTCCGAATGGTCCCCGCCTGAAGCAACTCACTGACGGTGAAGGCGATGTTGTGCAGTCGGCATTGAGACACTACTTGCATGGCCGTGATGGAGTCACCACCTACTCGAGTAAATGTTTTCGTAACAGACGCCTCTTGAGCGGACAGATTGAGGACGGACATCCACACTTGCTGTAGGATCTTCTCCATCTCAGTCAATGACTCTTCTGGCTCATTCTTGTCAGAGGTATTGCGGTACTGCAACCACACAGGTTCGGCAACAGACCGCAGCTGCCGACGATCAGTCTTGCCCGTGGTCGTGATGGGCACCTTTTGGAGAGGAATGTATGCGGCAGGCACCATGTAAACCGGCACTGCATCTGCTAGTCGGTCTGCCAATCCAGCAGTTGCCTGCCGAACCTCAGTACTGTGCAGTTCTTCCGTCGCATCGACATCTGCATTGAGTTCAAGAGTAATGAAGGCAACAAGAGCGATCGTATTGGTTCCCTTTGGCTGGATGGTCTCGGCGATGACCTGCGTGCTGGTCACGTTGCTGCCCGTGGAGGCTTCCAGGACTTGCTGGACATGGTGCTCAACCTCTCCGAGTTCAACACGCTGACCTCGGATCTTGACTTGTGTATCTTTGCGACCAACAAAGACGAGCGTACCGTCTCTGTTGTATCGTACAAGGTCGCCAGTGCGATACAATCGTCCTTGGCGGCCGGGCCTTGCGGCAGTTCCACGCACTAACCAGGCTGGATTCTCCACGAACGCCTTTGCAGTTTTCTCAGCATCGTTGAGGTAGCCTTGACCGACGAGAGGTCCCTCAAGCCACAGCTCGCCAATTGCTCCGGGTGCTGACAGCAGGTCCGAGTTTTCGGGATCGACAACCCAGGTGCAAGCACCAGCACCTCGGCCGATATTGATGTCATTTGCCTTGACCTCCGCCAATGTAGCCGTAGGAGTGCATTCCGCAGGACCGTAGACATTGATTATCTGCGTCTTGTCTCCAGCCAAGTAAGCATCGCCGGGTAAAACGGCCTCGCCTCCCAAAATGAGAGTAGACAGTCTTGAAAGTGCACTGGGCCCGAGGAACCGCGCGACCGAGGGAGTAAAGTCAACAGTCGTGACATTGTACTTTTCCAGACAACCAGCTAGGTCGTTCTCACGCTCGCTTGCAGATGGGATACACAGGCACCCGCCCTTTGTGAGGGCATGCAACAGATTGCACCAAGCTGCATCAAAGGCGTAGGACGAGAAATCAAAGACTCGGGAAGTATTAGAAAACCCCAGGGCTTCCTGCTGATAGGTGATGGCGCTACAGAAGTTTCGGTGCGATATGGTTGCTCCTTTTGGAGTCCCAGTACTACCAGAGGTGAAGACAACGTACAGGAGATCCGACGGCCTGACCGCTGGCAGACTTGAGAGTTCAGGAACGTGGCTCTTCTGGTTGGGCCCAACAGCCACCACCTTCATGTCTTCTGCACTGAGACGTCTGGCTAGACTCTCGTTATTCATCGACGACAGGGCCACCGGAGAGGTGGCTTGTGATGCGATGGCACGCAACCTCTCCTCAGGCTGTTTGGTATCTATCGCCACGGACGCTCCGCCAGCTTTCATGACAGCGAGCGCGGCGACCGGCATCCACATTGACTTCTCAAAGAACAGTGGCACAATAGTCCCCGCGATACCTATACTGGCAAGTCGATGAGCCAGCGCAGTGGAAAGATCGTCCAACTGTCCATAAGTCAAGTTGCCGTCCCAGGCGCAGACTGCCGGGGCCAACGGACGCTCGCGGACTCGTTGAGCAATCAGCTCGTGTGCGCACGCCTCCGTAGCGTCAGGTACAAGTGCATTCCAGGTCCAGATATCTTCAAAGCCGAAATGGTGCTGGCTCAAGCCGGTCACGGCCTCGAGCTTCTCCTTGCGACGTTTGGCGTCGGATAGCTTCCGCAGGACATTTTCCAGCTTTTGGGAAATCTGTTCTACCTGGTCTTGCCCTATTATGGTGGAGTCAAAGCCGATGCGGAGATCAATCCCATTCGGCTGGAGATGCCCTTCAACCACCACAGCATACGTGCTAAAGCCTTGCCATTGGCTTGCGCTGTGGGCATCACCAGCCTCGCTTAGGAAGGGTCTGCTGAGCAGGTCGCCGTCCTGATCCGCTGGTTGAATCACCAGAAGTGCTTGAAAGTTGCATCCCACGGCAGCCTCTTCACTGACCCGGCGAATTCGCTGCAGTCCCGTCTGCTCGAAAGGAATCATCTCTGAAGCCTGGCTCTGCACCGCATCTAGCAGACTTTTGACGCTGGCCTCCCAGTTCACATTCACTCGGACTGGAAGGGTCGCAATGGTCGGGCCGGCCACGTACTCAACGCCGGCCACATGGGCCTGACGGCCCGTGACTGTCACTCCGAAGAGCGCCTCGTTCGCGCTGGCGCTATGTGCAAGTACAATGGAGAATGCGGCCCTGGCTATCGTCGCTGCAGTAAAGTCACCGTGGCTCCAGTTCAAGTCCGATACGGTGAAACTCATCTGCTTATCTGGCCGGGGATAATACGCCGCCTTTGGCGAAGGGAAGTGAGAGCCCTTCGTATCCGCAAACTGGGACTTCCAGAACGCCCGAGTCGTTGCCTCATCTTGATCCAGGATGTATTTGACAAATGTTGCCATGGAGTGCAGAGACTGGCTGAATTCGTTGTAGTAAGCGTGCTCGGCATCCTTCAACAGCAGCGGCAACGACCATCCATCGTAAAGGGCGTGATGTATCTCCCATAACAAGCGGCAGTTTTCCCCTACACCGACCCCCAGAAGCACAAATCTTGTAAGAGGTGTACCAAGGCTCATTAGCTGTCCACTTCTCGCCTGTTCCTGTTCGTAGTGGTCAAGGTCGTTGCTTGTTGTCCAGTGCGCACCTTCTTCCAAGACTACCTGCACAATGCCATGTCCTGGAAGGCTCACGATGCGCGTTCTCATAATGGGGTTCATCGCCACGACCTGATCCCATGCGCGACGCAGCCTCTGGGTGTCGATACCCTTTCCAATCTCGAACACGTTTTTTGCCACGTAGTCGCCAGGCCGCCTCGCTGTGAGGGCTAAAAGACCCTCTTGAAGCGGCGTGCAGGGAAAGATGTCGATGACCTGCGACTCCTTGACATGACATAGACGAGAAGCATGCGTGCGCACTTCCCCTTCGTCGAAAGGAGACCTCAACAAGGAGAAGGGGTTTACAATTGTTGGCGTGGGAGTCAAGTTCAAGCTGGCAAAAGCCGAGAGGTCATGAAAGACAGGATGACGGAAGACGTCCCCAGCAGAGAAGAAGATTCCCTTATCGTGAGCAACTCTGCTGAGTCGCAGAGCTGTAGGGACATCTCCGCCAAGGCTGAAGAAATCATCATCCACGGTGATACTGTCTGGGCTGATGTGAAGGACGTGTGCCCACAAGGTCTGCATATGCCTCTCCGTGTCTGACTTCGGCGAGCGTCGGTTGCGGCCGGCGAGCCTTGCAATTTCTTGAACCGTGAGTGAAGACCCTATCTCGCAGAGACGATGCCGATCTGTCTTTCCAGTAGTCGTCATGGGTACCTCCCGGACAGGTATGTATGCCTCCGGAAGCATATATGATGGCAGTACCTTTGACAGACGTTCTGCTACTTCAGAAGTGATTCTGTGCGCAGTGTTGCGATATTCTTCCTCTGTCAATGTGATTGTGCTGCTAAAAGCCACGAAAGCCACGAGCGCTGCACCATCGGCCCCTTGCGGTTGGATGATGTCTGCGATCAGCTGCAGGTCCTCTATGCCGTCTTCGACCACAACGACAGCCTGGCGAAGATGATGCTCTACATCGCTGAGCTCGATATACTGGCCTTGGATCTTGGCCTGTTCCTCGCGGGCAACAAAGACCAGCTTTGCGTCTTGTCTATACCGAACGAGGTCTCCTGTACGGTAGACTCGTCCGCGACGGCCAGGCAATACCGAAGAGCCACGGAGTAGCCAAGCCGGGTCTTGCAGAAAAGACGCCGCTGTGGCGGAGTCTTTGAGGTACCCCTGGCCGACCAGCGGTCCCTCAAGCCATAGCTCTCCAACAGACCCAAAAGGTGCCAAGAAGTCTGGGTTGTCAATGTCTACCACCCAAGCGCATATTCCCCACCCGGGCTCGACAATAACGTCTTGCGCCGTACACCCATTTGTCTTGCTCCAAATCTCTAAATGACTGTTTGCCCCGTGGCCATTGAGTCCGTAGCCGTTCTTCCCGCGGCCATTTGCTCCGTGACCATTAGCTCCGTGGCCATTTTCTCGGTGGCCGTTCAATTCCTCCCCTTTTGCGCCGTGCCCATTTACTCTCTTGTCGTTCAAGATCCCAAGTGAAGAAAGTGAGGAAATTGGGGCAAGCGAAGCGATCTCTGATGACGCGTACGCGTGCAGGACAGCTGTCTCCTTTCCCAACCCGTCCACGGTCAAAAGATGCAAGGTCGTGGATTCGCCTACGTAGCTGAGGTGGGCGAGTCCAGGAAACTTGGAATAGTCCAATTTTTGCGCAATAGTCGGAGGTAAAAGAGCGTGATTCGCTCGTAACTCGGTGATGGAGCCTTCAACGTTGTTTCGTCGGTCTGACTCTGAAGGTATGCAGAGACAGCCCGCACACGTTAGAGTATGAAGCAGATTATGCCAAGCGACGTGAGAAGAGTACGACGCATAGTCGAAGACTCGAGAGTTGCTTGTGAATCCGAGCGCTTTCTGTTGGTAAGTGATTGCGCTGCTGAAATTTCGATGCGCAGTAACGGCTCCTTTGGGCACGCCAGTAGCCGTACCTGAGGTGAAGGATAGAAAAAGAGTATCGCTGGGAGTAACCACTGGTAGCTCGTGCTGTATCCTTGAGGCGATCGTTGAGTTTGCAATCAGCTCGCGGTCCACAATGACGACCTCGCCTGCCCCGATTTGCCGCGCCAGTGCCTCATTAGCTGGTGATGCAAGGAAGATTGGTGTTGAGACCTGGCTCGTCATGAGGAGAAGCTGGTCACTCGGCTGCGTTACATCCAAAAGAAGAGATGCTCCGCCCGCCTTCATAACACCCAGTATGGCGACCGGCGCCATCAGTGTTTTCTCAAAACATAAGACTGCTGTAGTCCCTGGCTTCACGCCAAGGTCAACCAGCTGGTGTGCCAATTTGCATGACAATTGGTCGAGTTGTTTGTATGTCAAGTCGCCATCCCAAGAGCAGATGGCTATGGCAGAAGGATGCTGCCAGACGCTTCTCTTGATTAAGCTGTGTACACATGCTTCCACGGGCTCTGGTGCCGTCGAGTTGACAGCCCAGATGTTGTCGAGATTGTGTTGGTTTGCATCCTCTGTCTGTGTAGCATCGTGGGTGGCATTCCACGTGCCGTTGGATGCTTGGGGATGTTGATATCTCATCCTGTGCCGCGTCTTTGGTCGACCCGCCTGATTGATGTTAAAGCCTTGCTTCACCCTGACATGATATCCTGATAAGACATACCTGAAGTTGAGTTGTATGGAAGGGAATTTAAAACTGAAGGAGGCTGTGCAAAGAGATGTTGGTGCTACTGAGACAGCCGGGTGTCGAGAAGTAATACTTCAAAGTTGGGACGGCATAGGACTTGCAGAAGGAATACCTCAACAACACGTCGTCTTATGTTAATACATATGCCCCTGGCGTGCCACCTATCCCACGGACTCGGGCACGGCTTATACGAGACATGGTGCTACGCGCGCGCGTGCACGTGTGAGCTGCATATGTTACCGCGCCCTGCACAACTGCAGGCGTCCCGTGTCAGCGCCATGGGTTACAGCTCGAGGGATCACGCCATCAGCTCGCTCCGGGGAGCCCAAAACTTAGGTCACTGATACTACGTCGATGCTATGCTCTGCCAGGATATTGTTAGAACGACACTTGCCCCTGGTCTTACAAAGGCAACTGAGAACCAGAAGTTGACAGGTGCAGGAACGAATCGGGAAGGTGTCGTCGTATCAGATTCAGTGGCCCGTGGCAATATTTAGCAAGTCTTGCGTGCCAGGCCTTCAACGATGGCAAAATTTGTGTCATATGCAGGCCATCTCATGTCATCGAAAATTTGAAACACTGTCTGAATACTGTGCCGCAAATGTATGTAAGATGCATCTGTGTGGCACGATACGGCTGAAGGCTGTTCTGTATTCGGGTCTTCATGCTTAACCCCGCAACTATTTGGAAGGGATGGAGCTGCTTAGTGGTTTACCAAGCGGGACGCCGACAGCAAACTTGGGCAAACGATTGCATGACGCAACAGCGGTCAAAGGGGAGCAAGGGACTTCGTTTCCAATTCGATCATCCCTCGCCGGTCCATTTATGTCAGCAGTGTCTAGAACCCAGAACCTCCACAAAAGCAATATGGCTTGGCCGGTGCCGGCAGTGCCGGCGCGGAATTGATTGGCGACGACATTTCCTGGATGAGAACGCAAGAATCCAGGCTTCCTTCTTACTACACAGACGATCGATGGACGAAATGAGTGATGACGGCTTCTTCTTGTAAGGCAGTGTGCGAAGACGGCTTCTTCTTGTAAGGCAGTGTGCGAAAAGACCACCCCGAGACTCCCCAAAGATCTACCGAAGCCGATCTAGCCGTTGGACTCGTTCAGCCCGCCACAAGCCGAATTGCCGGGCAACAAGCAATAGACTAGTGATTGCTTAATTTCTCTCCTGATTGAGGCTTGCGGAGCTTATAATGTCGGCAGCAGTTGGGTGCCAATCAGCAGTCCCTTTCCGCCCGTGGCTGACAAGCCAGCATAAGTTCATCCACATTGATGGTGTCCTCGCAAGCCTTGGCATCCTTAGTGCCTAGGAGGGCTTGAAGGATCGGCTCCGGTTAGGACGGGGCCAATTAGTTCCACGGCACCATCCGCTCCGTGATGCCAAGTGGGCTGCCCTAGCTAGAATCAGGAACAGGCGTGGGCAAGGGGGTGGGATGTACATGTAGGGCTGTGGCCTGCGTCCGCTCAGGTGCAGTTGTCTTTGTGGAGCTACCAGGCTGAGAAGCTGCCATCTGATGTGGGCGAAGAAAAGAAACGGTTGAACGGCCACTCACAAGCATGTCGAGAGTGTAGCCGCCTTTTGTTTCAAACCCCCAGGGCCCACAGACAACGAACGATCTTGCCGTGCGGGGGAGGGTTGGGTTGGGTTAACCATGCCCTTGCTATTATTACCGTAGTTGTATAACCTCAGAAAATTCATAGCTGCCCCACTACCACTCATCTTGCGGGGGAGCCAATGAGCGTTCTCAAAAGCTAAAGGTAATGGCAGCTGATTGGCTTTGGCCCTTTGTGAGACATCCTGTGGGGCGTCTATGAGCTTTCTGAGGTTCTGCGGTAGGTATTATGGATGACACTGAGCTAGCGTTCACGTTGCAAGGCCCCGCTCGAAGCTTTCCAGATGCCGTTCGGGCCTGCAGGTGGCTTTGGTTGGAACTTGGGCCACGTCTTAAAAGGGTCATCTAAAACATTGTGTGCCGAACCCGACAGTGTTGGCAAAGGCCAAGACCGATGCGATATATTGTTCGAACCAGACACCACCCCGGATGTCTCGGGTGTCTGTGCGTGTTGCACGGTCTCTCAAAGAGCTGTTTGCTCGGCGGTTTTGCTGTCTGAGGCTCCAGTCTGAGGTCGTTGTGGAATGTGTCGCGCATATTATTGACCTTGGCAGTGGAGGATGTTGCACAGGCATGCAGTGATACAACGGCTCCGCTGAGCCGTCAAGACTCAACGAAATGCGCTCCGTCACGGTCCCCGGCATGTAAGCGATCTCGATATACATTTAGCCTTTACGTAAAGCTGCCCCCTTGGGGGGCCTCGTAGTTTGTCAGCGTCGGCAGCGTCGGGCTGCTTTACAATCCCGAGGGACGAAGCCTGCTCTCTCTTGAGGCCGGGCTCATGTGAAAGCCAGCGCCCGTATTCTCTCCAACAGTAGGACGCAAAACTGCCAGACGATCGCCCCCTTGGCGTTACATCGTCAAGCTATTTTCCCGGCGTCAGCCCCTAGCGCATTCACGGCGCCCGCTCGCAGCCAGGTCCGCCGTCATCCCGAGGCTGCCGCTTTGCCGCGTCTTGGCGGCGTCGGGAAGAGAAGCCGTCGGCGCTAAATCGCGCCACAACCAGTTAAGCATCCGGCGTTGTCTGCCGCCTACGTTACGCCCCAGCCAGGCGAGGCAGCCATTGGCCGCATGCCCCTGGGAGACAAAGTAGGTAGGTGACTGTGGGCCCACGGAAGTTGTGGAATTTTGCATGCCTCTTACGTGCCTTGATGCGGTGATCCAGCAGGATTCCACCTGCTTGTGAGATTTGCCCACCATCAGCCAAATAACCTCATCGTCCCAGCTGCTCGCATCAGCCTCGGCTCTACTCTGCATCAGCGTGGCCCCGAAACTGATGCCGACTGCCCGTCAAATGATCAAAACTGGCACAAGACATACATACTGATGTCTTACAAGGAATCCACACCACCACACCGAAAAAGCAGTGCCGGGTATTGATCACAACAGAGCGCTTCATCCGGAATACTTGTAGTTGTGTGGCATTGCGCACTGAAACTGAGGTATGCGCATATGCGTAGAGATCTGCAAGTGTATGAATCAACACTGCCGAGTATTAATGCATTGGACTGAAGATGGTGCTCCGTCCTTAAGTGCGTACTCCGCTCCGCAGGTAAGCTGAATCAGCCGCAGCTTAAGGGGGCAGTTCGGGCAATTAAACAGTTCAGCGCATGTACAAGTAGCTCTAGAGCGGGCAATCCGTTTAATCCTGGTTCTAGTGATCCTTGGGCCAAGCTCTGTCGCACGGTACGTCTGCACTGTACGCATAATGGCCGAGATCGCAGTAGTCTGGGGTCTTAATGCGACCTGCCTTGTGGGCGAATAGCTTGGGAGAGACATGTTTCGTGGTAGTCTCTCGTTACATGTGCGGACGCTTGTTTCGTCTCCCGGGTCTTATTAATCCCGGCATGCACCTGTACTAGTGCCTAAATTGTTATTCGGCATTGGGCGGGCCGCAACGGTTGTATCGTCATACGCCTTGAACACCTTGGCATCCATTCGTTTGTAGCCACATACCCGTACTGCAGCCCCCTCGCGCTTTCAATGTTGCCTTCTGCCACTCCTCTCTGCTTTTTGGGTTTCCGTTGACGCCAGCTCAGCCGGCCGTTTTGCTCTCTCAGCCATGTCTCCTCCCGGCGCCCCTTGCTCCGTCGCTGTTCAGGATACGTTCGGCCCAACGGTGGCCACCTCCTGCGCCGGAGGGTTTGACTTCACACTTCTCTTTGAGGAAGGCATACTAACAATAGTGCCGCTTGGACTTGCCAGTGAGTTCTTCCTAGATTCTGGACTTGAATGCATCATCAGCTAATTTGAAATAGTTTCTTGGGCCGTCCTCAGGGGCCTGGTGCTTCGAAAAGAAGAAGTCAAAGCCAGGGCATCGTGGCTACTTGCGCTGAAACTGGTATTCGGTCCTTTTTCCTCGACTTTTTCAGAGGCGTCCTCGAATGCTAATCCTTTTCCGTCAAGTTGCTTTTCGCCACGTATGTAATTCTTGAGGTCGCCTTGCTAGCCCTGTGGATTAGTCGCGACGTGCCAACCACCAGGCTCACCCTTGCATGTATTGCACTGACAATAGCTGGCTATCTCATTCTCTCAGTGGTTTCGTTTCTGGAACATTTGCGATCTATTCGCCCTTCGTCATTGCTTTCGGTCTATCTCGGAGTATCAGTTCTCTTGGACATTGCGCGCGTTCGTACGCTATTCATTCTTCCAGACAGTCAAATCGTGGCCGCAGTCTCTCTCGCTAGCTTCTGTGTCAAAGTTCTACTTTTCGCTCTGGAAGTTACTGAGAAGCGGCATCTTCTCCTTCTCGAGTGGCAGGATGAGTCCCCTGAAGCGACAAGTGGTGTCATTAATAGGGCCCTGTTCCTTTGGGTGAATGAAGTCTTCATCAGGGGCTTCAAGACACTATTGACCGTCAACACACTGACACCTCTCGATGCTGAGATTCTGTCCGCATCAAGACCGGTGACGCTGATAGAGCGGTGGGAGAAAAGTAAAATTGCCCTTTTCAGCTTCTTTGGTAATATCGGTACTAAAATGAATTGGCAGCAAACAAGTCGAGCGAGCATGCGCTTCTGTGGGCCTTTTTGGTGCACTACAAATGGAGCATCTTAGTAGGCGTCTTACCACGGCTAGCCTATTCTGGCTTCAGCTTCGCACAGCCGTTCCTAGTTCAACGGGTTCTTGACTATATCGATGAGGAACCAAACTCGAACTCTAATAACATTGCATACGGCTTGATAGGAGGCTACGCCATCGTGTATCTTGGACTCTCAGTATGTACCTCATTTTCTTTTGCTGGCTAGGCTAACCGCTTTGCGTTCAGTTATCATACGCTGTCTACCAACACAAGACATATCGGCTGCTCACATTGTTCCGTGGAAGCCTGGTCACCCTCATCTTCGGCAAAACCCTTCGCATTGACTCATCCGTGATTGCAGATGCTGAGGCAATCACATTGATGAGCGCCGATATTGACCGGATCGGATCTAGCATGCCCATGATTCACGAGATGTATGCCTGTTTCATAGAAGCTGGCTTGGCCCTTTGGCTCCTGTATAGACTTCTCGGAGTGGCTGTCGTGGCTCCGATTGGCTGGATCATCGGTACGTAGTGGTCAGCCGCATATGACACTTTAAAGTGTCCATTGCAAGTAATAACAATTTCCAGGTTGTTTGATACTTGGGTTACCTCTCGCGAAAGCGTCAGGCAATGCTCAGACTCCATGGCTTGAAGCGATAGAGGACCGGCTCGAGGCAACTGCGAAAGCACTTGGTTCGATGAAAGCCATAAAGATGACTGGGCTGGCTGATATGGTATCGTCTAAGATTGCAGGTCTTCGATTAGCAGAGATTCGCGCTTCTCGGCGGCATCGTGTTTTGAATATTTTTGTGTTCATTTCTTGTGAGTACGAGAAGGCATTGAGAGAAATGTTCAGCTCATTTTGTCTTGCTAACATGGTACGTTAGATTTCGCATCGTCTGCCTTGGCGCCGGTCTGGGGCTACATGATGTACATCCTTCTTGCCAAAGCTAACAACTCGGGGACCTTGACCGAAGGTGTTGCATTTGCTTCACTGAGTTTATTTGAACTGCTTAATCAACCAATGACCAGCGCCATCAACGGCTATGAGCATATTCAGACTGTCATCAATTCATTTCGGCGCATTCAACAATACTTGATGTCGAAGGAGCGAGAGGATTATAGAACTATCCCAATGAGCAAGAAGCTCCCATCAGATTCCACCCTGCCTGAAGACGACGAAAAGTCACACAAGGAGTTTTCAGGTTCCGACTGTGCAAGCTCCAAGTTTACCGCCACGGCTAAGGAGGCATCTGCACGCTACACAGAGGAAGACGAGCCAGTACTCAAGAACTTGAATTTTGAAATCCCTCGCGGGCAGATTACCATGATTTTTGGTCCTGTTGGCTCTGGAAAGTCGACGCTGCTCAAACTCTTGTTAGGAGAGATGCCATTCGCAACAGGCTCCATCTCAACGACCTTTTTGAAAGCAGCGTACTGTCCGCAGACACCTTGGACAACCTGGGGTACAGTCCAAAGCAACATCGTTGGCATGTCTGCCTTTGAGAAGTCATGGTACGATACCGTCGTCAATGCGTGCGCACTATCAGCAGATTTTGAGGAGCTATCAAACGGAGACCAAACGAACACAGGAACTCGCGGGTCTCGCCTAAGTGGTGGGCAGCAAATGCGCGTGGTACGTGTCCGAAGTTACTGAATGTTCTCAACTTGAAGCTTACAGTTCGCAGTCATTTGCGCGGGCGCTTTATTCAAGAAACCCCACCATGATATTGGATGATGTATTGACTGGCCTTGACCGGTCTACTGAGCGACACATTCTTGACGCTGTGTTTGGGCCTGATGGGTTGCTGAGAATGTTCAATTCAACGGTCATAATGGCGACAAACTCAGGTGAGATATTCTTGTTCAACGCCCGCCTGCCTGGCCTAAAAATGCTGACTAGCATAGCGAACCACTTGAGCCTCGCAGACTATGTCATCTTTCTCGATGAACAGGGCCAGATATCCCGACAAGGCACTCGGGAAAGCCTGCTTGACGCTGACGAGGACGTTCAAAAGCTTGCAAGCCAGCCCGCAGCCGCGACATCTCGGCCGGAACTTGAAATTCCCGAAGAAGCCTTGCACGAGCTTGAGATGCTGGAAGACCCAAATCCTGGAGACCATCGCCATGCTAGCGACATGAGAGTCTACGCTTACTATGCAAACATTGCCGGCTGGTGGACCATGTCGCTGTACCTCTTTGCGTGCGCTGCCTTCGTATTCGGCGTCACCTTTCCTTGTAAGTTTTTGCGAAGATTCCCTCGGAAACAGAAAGCGTTGTTGACTTTTCCAGCTGTGTGGCTGCAATGGTGGACCAATGCAAATGCGGATCATCCGAATGAACGCATTGGTTACTGGCTAGGCGTTTACGGCGCCCTCGCAGCCGTCACGATTCTGGGATGCAGCGTAGCCGATTGGTGAGTTTACTTAAATCAACGTCTTTCAGCCCGTGAACTAACATTGTGGAAGCGTTTTCAATCTCATTGTACTTCCAAAGACCTCGAGAAAGTTTCACGAGCGCTTGCTGACGACAACGATGCGGTATGACATCCACTATTCCAAGACATTGCATTGTCTAATCACGTGTCAAACAGAGCATCAACATCGTTCCTCACATCAACGGATGCCGGAACTACAGTCAACAGGTTCGTCGCCTACGCTACTTGGGCTTGAGTTGAGGCTAATTTGAAATCACAAAGGTTCAGCCAAGACCTTGAACTGATCGACAACGACTTGCCCATGGCCATTGACTCGACTGTTTTCCAGTTCCTGTCTGCCATCGTCTCCGCAGTCCTTGTCTTTATCGGCTCTGGTTATATCGCCGCCGCCATCCCATTCTGCATAGTAGCGCTTGTCTTGATTCAATTCTATTATCTGCGAACCTCTAGGCAACTGCGTCTGCTCGACATTGAAGCCAAGGCACCTCTGTTTTCACAATTCTTGGAGACGCTTAACGGAATCTCTTGCATCCGAGCGTACGGGTGGACAGAAAACTACATGGAGCGCAACACCAGGGCCCTCAATATTTCACAAAAGCCATACTACTTGCTCTGGTGCATCCAAAGATGGCTCACTCTTGTCTTGGATCTCTTCAATGCAGGAGTTGCTATCTTGCTTGTTTCAATTGCAACAAACGTTCGGAATGGATCCACTGGCTTCCTTGGTGTGGCACTGTTTAACATTGTCACGTTCAGCTCGACACTTCAGACTCTCGTCACACAGTGGACTCAAGTAGAGACTGCACTTGGAGCCATCAACAGAATTCGCTCGTACGTTATAAATGTCAAGGACGAGAATCTTCCCGACGAGAATGGCATTGTACCGGAGGACTGGCCAGCAGATGGTGCAGTGTCGTTCGAGGGTGTTTCGGCCTCGTATGAGTCATCTCTCGAGCCGGCCTTGAAAACAATAAGCCTCAGTATCGACGCTGGTGAGAGAGTTGCCATTTGCGGTCGGACGGGCAGGTAAGGTTTCTTGTGCGTATCTGAATTGCATTCGCTGATCAGTCATTAGTGGCAAGTCGTCTCTGGTCTCCGCTCTTCTGCGCATGTTGGACATTGACTCCGGTAACATTTCCGTCGACGGCATTGACGTCAGCACAATTCCTCGGCAAGAAGTCCGCAACCGGCTCAACACACTCCCCCAGCAGCCGTTCTTCCTTCACGGCAGTGTGCGCGAGAATATAGATCCTTTAAACGTGGCAAGCGACGAACGCCTCCAGGAGGTGTTGCGCGCCGTGGGCATGTGGGAATTCTTCGACTCCCGCGGCGGACTTGAAAATGACTTGGACGACGACAAACTGTCACATGGACAGCGACAACTGTTCTGTCTGGCTCGCGCCGTGATCAAACCAGGGCGCATCCTCATCATGGATGAGGCGACTAGCAGCGTGGATTCAGAAACTGATGAACTGATGCAACGCGTCCTGCGCGAGGAATTCAAGGGCCGAACGGTCATTGCCATCGCACACAAGCTGCACACTGTGCTTGACTTTGATCGGGTTGTGCTCCTCGAAAAAGGGCGAGTTGTCGAGACGGGAAACCCACAGGAGTTGCTTTCCACACCAGCGTCCGCGTTTCGTACGCTGTACGAGAGTCTCGGCAACAGCGTCGAGTAAAGATAGAGAAAAACCGAGGGGTCAAAAGCATGGATAGCGTTGTTCAACAAGTCGATGGCACTTGCCCGCCTTTAGAGGATTTGGCGATACGTGCAGAGTCTAGTGGCATAAATCAATCGACTTTTGACTTAGCTCCTGATTGAACCTTATCGTACACGTTCCCGAAAGACTTTTCAACACCAAAATTCATTATCAGTGTGACGAGCTAAATGTACAACTAAAGTCCTACAGCGTTGGACCTACACAGGGTGTTTCCTCTCGCCCAGCTCCATGGGCCATGTATGTCTGCCGTCAAATTTCCCAAGCCGCTCTTTGACTAGGTTCCCGCGGCCGAGGTCTTCGTGCTGTTCCGCTGTGTGAGCTACGGCACCCCCGGCTGGTGCCTTGATAATTTCTGTTGTGCTCCTATCATCCGCTCCGCCCAGCTCATATTCTTCAACGCTCAAACCGAGGCCGGTCCGTTCGCGGTATCTGGGTCCTGATTGTGGATTTCTGTGCACTCGAGAGTCGTTGCCAAACACTCGCGGCCAAAGACGCAACAAGACCAGGCGTAAGGACGGCAGACAAGTACATACTATGCCGACATTGACTTCGATTGTCGACCACCATACTATGTTGAACTGCTCCCATGTAGGGTTTGTGGAGTTGGCAAAGTGGATGATGGAACGAAGTCGTGCAATTGACACTATGGTTACACTAAGTTGTTAGATGGTAGTCGAGCAGGCAAAGAGGAGCTGGGCACTTACAGTGCCCCGGTCAGAAACATCAGGGCCGCCCCGACCTTCTTCTTCCAATGCAGGTTGAGCTTCCTCAACTGGCTGATCGGAATGGCAATCAGCCACAAATCGACAGCCACACCGATCGCCGCACACGCCCAGCCGGAAGCATTGATGTCGATGCAATGACCCTGGGGCGTCTTGCTAGCATCGAACTTTTTCCAGTAAAAGCTGGTGGGCGAGCACTGAAAGATGACTTTGACCACAAACGCAATCCCAAAGGCAATATGGAATGCAAATGTGCCCCATAGGAGCCGTCGGATGATTGTGCCGGAAAATATTTCGAGGTAAAAGAGCGACAAGGTCATCCTAATCAGCGTCATGAGGATGAGATAGAGAATCTCCATGATGTAAAAGTAAAGCGCAAAAGTAGCCACTTCGGCCGGCTGCAGACCCCAGATATCCTTGCCTAACCCGTGTGGAGTCAGGCCGAAGAGCATGACTGCAACGCTCGGTATGCCGAGGAGTACCATGGCCAGTACGATAATCCAATCGTCGGCGCCTAGCTTTTGGCGCATGCTGAAAAAGCGCTTGAACAAAACGCGTATGAATGTGACGATGAAGGTCACGATTCCCATGGAGAGAATCAAGATGTTGAACTGCACAGACCAGTCCCTGACGGGAGTCTTGCATGACGTTTCGGTGAAATTTCTCGCATCTTGTATGTTCTCACGAGGTCAGATTCGAAGCTCGCGAATCGGGACATTTATGCGACGTACAAAGAGCTTCTGTAATGTTGCAGGACTTCATCATGCATCTGTCCTCGTGCTCTCTGACCATCTCATGAGCGCATATGCATGTCGCGTTGGATATAGGGCAATGCTGTGTGAGGCACGGGATCTTTCCAAAAACCCAGTTAGCTCAAACGGCACCAGACTCATTGCAAAATCATCTCGGCAGAAGGCACGTACGGCGCATGAAGGCAAGTTTGCCATGTCAACTTTAGCAACATCTTGCTCGACGTGACCGAACCACATCGCGATAACTGGGGCTGAGGTTGATCCTAGCCCAAAAACCAGGCTGCTCGGGACGCTCATTGTCCATCGCTCAACGCAGCAGACACAGAAGGCGGTGCGAGGTGTCAAGGAAGTACCACAAGAGAGGAGCTCATCATCTCATGTACGGATGTTGTCCCGGAAGTTCAGTTGTCTTCGTATAAGCTCAGTTGGCGCTAGATTGCGGTAGACCGTCACAGATTTGAGGGAAGAATGTTGCATAAAGCGCGTATGCCAGAACGGCTGAGTTGAGACGATGCAAGCCTTCAAGGGCGATTTCACGCGACTCGTCCGTACTTGTACCACACGCGCGCCTCCCCTCCCGAGCATCCTTGCCGTCTTGGCTCTCGAGCCGTCCGTGCGAATGCAATGTCGACAATCAATGTACTGTCCAAGACTAGGTAGCTTTTGGATCCCTGGAGCCCTGAATTGGCACTAAAATGGCAACCGGGGTTGCTGGACGCTCAGCCGCTGAACCCCAGCCGTCCGCGGATACCACCCGGCATAACTGCTAACCAGATCAAACCCGGCGCCTCGCACTCAACAGCAGCCAACATCGCACATTTGAGGATTTTGGGACCGCTTTGGCGCTGCCATCAGGAGATTTAGAGTAACCCAATATTTGGAAAGTTGTCTCAGCCGAGCCACTTGTTCTCAGCAGGGACTACCCTGCCGCTTCAACGGCGTTTGAGTGTGACAGACTGGCAGCGCCTCTTTGGGCTTTGCCGCTACCTGTGTGACAAATCGCATCCTTTCGGATAGGATGACAGATGCATCAACTGCCCTCCGCGAGTTCACTTGTTTGGTCTCAGCCACTCAGGCAGGGTGCTGTGACTTGTGAGCACTGGTGACATGCTGGTGGCGTGTAACCCTGCGCTGGTCATCTTGACTCGGGACAAGGTTACCCTTACCCGTGCTGTCCTTGCCTGTCGTTGATTTGACCTGCCGCAAACTGTGATGAACGTGGTGACACGATTGAAGCTGATGATATAGGCCTAGCTGTGAGCCCACGTTTTACGTGTTACACGAAGTGTTGCGGATCGCCATTGGCTTTCACAATCCAACTCTCCAACTCCTCGGGAGGGGCTTCCATATTCATCACGGCAAGGCCCGTTTCCCGGCTCCACCGCCGACGCCACCCGTCTGGACCGTGCACCGCACGATGGATGGGAGAATGATCGAGGCCGCGCTAGAGAGCAATATAAGGTGTTTATTAGCCGTAATCTCATCTTTTGGACGTTGGCGCAAAGCACGATATCAGCCGTGGTGGACCGGATCTGCTCAGCCTTCCCAGGCCTGCACGGCTCTGCGTTCCGTAGCGACCTCGACTGAGCCAGCGGTGTTTGTCTGATCTTTGCGCATTGCGAGATACCGGTTCCGTAATGCCATCAGCCACTGAATTTTTAAATGCTCGGGGCAAAGCATCAGCTCCATAAATTCTGCCACGATGGGCCCATGTTTTTACATGGCAGACACATGTCCTGGAGTATAACATTAATGGACAGCCGGAATACCCCCCTACATGCAGCCATCGATTCATGCCCCGGCTGTCAGGCAGCCCGTGTACGATTACGGACTACACTAGACTGAAATCGAAGGGAGGTGGAAAATGTGCAAGGCTCTGTAGGTTGTAGCAGGCTGCAGTCCCAAAATGTCAAGGGGCTTTAGCCAAAGAACGTCTTCAAACGGTCGCTGTTTTGGAAGTCACACAGTCCGGAGTTGGTGACGACGAATGCAGTTTAATGCATACTCCGCTGCGACCACACTTGACATAACATACTCTACCGTCTGTTAGGAAAATCCAGCGTGGAATATATCAGTCCGGCAGTATGGCTGCCCCCACACTGGCGCGACAACAACATGAATACATTAAGAGCCGTGGAGCCTACATGTAACCCCCCGTATTGCCGCGAAGAAGCGCGATACACATAACAGTTCGCTGTGAAGTGTTGGATTATGACTTGACGACACTAGTCTGTGAAGTAGGTGGACATGAGGACATTCATGCGGAGTGCGCGGTGGCGAAAATAGCACCCTCTTTGGTGGACAAGTGCTCCAAAGGCTTCATGTTACCCTAGAGCGCAATTAGACCATGGCAAGTCCACGACACACAAGATGTACTATTTATTGGTGCTTAGACTTCATTTTTCGTCTTGCTCAGAGGGGCATTTGAACAACGAGGCAGACTTTGTCGGATTATTGAGAGCTGCTGATGATGTTTCGACGGGAAATCAAAGACGCCTTTGATGTCAGTAGAGCATCAATGGAACGCCGAAATCAATTATGCTAAAGGCAAAAACCCCCTTGGCTACGGCAAGTAACTTGGTACGAAGATCCCCATTTTACGAAAAAGCCCCTATCCTTCATGAGCAACGTCCGTTCCTCTGACTCCAGCCATCGCGTTGGCCAGTCAAGTCCACAACAGACGCCTGCCTGCCCGCGGCCAGTTCCCCGTCTCTATGCGCGCCAATGACGCCTGCCCGCTGAAGATGCTGTGGGGAAGCGCCCGATCGTGGGGGCGTTGGCACGGCTGGCAAGACCCGTTAACGTCACTGTGAGGGGAGGGGTTGGTTCATGGGCCAGGAGCATCGGGAGGCTTAGCAGCGAGGCTGCTTTGGCTCGGAAGCCAGTACTGTTGGAAGAGGACACTTTTCTACTCTTTTCCCTCTTGCTCAATTGCCTGTTCAAGTCCCATTCCGAGAAATCGTGCATCGCCAACGAAACGAGCATATTGAGTTGCACTGAAACAAACGACACCATGGCTCCCGTCAAGCAGACCACGTGAGAAGTCGTGTTACACACCATGCCATGATCCGAGACGCTGACACGCCCACAGGCGCACGCACACGCTCAACACGGGCGACAAGATGCCCGTCGTCGGGCTCGGCACCTGGCGCTCCAGCCCGCAGCAGGTCCAGGCCGCCGTCGAGGCCGCCCTGCACGCCGGCTACCGCCACATCGACACGGCCGCCGCGTACGAGAACGAGGCCGAGGTCGGCGCCGGCATCAAGGCGTCGGGCGTGCCCCGGGGCGACATCTGGCTGACCACCAAGCTCGACAACCCGGACCACAAGGACGTCGCCGGCGCGCTGGCCCGCAGCCTCGAGCGCCTGGGCACCGACTACGTCGACCTGTACCTCATGCACTGGCCCAGCTCGACGGACCCCAAGGACAAGAAGCAGCACTACCCCGACTGGGACTTTCGCGACACCTGGCGCGAGATGCAGAAGCTCGTGGGCTCGGGCAAGGTGCGCAACATTGGCGTGTCCAACTTTGAGACGACGAATCTGCAGAAACTGCTGAGCGACCCGAGCTGCAAGGTACGGCTCCTTTATTCCCACGCTCGCGTCATGCATGCAATCCTCTGAGCCAAACTTGCCCTGATCTATAGTACAAATCTGTTGACGATGCCTAGACCATCCCCGCCGTCAACCAAATTGAGCTGCACCCTGGGTACCCGTCGCCCAAGCTCGTGGCCCTCAACACTTCCAAGGGCATCTACACGACCGGCTACTCGTGCCTTGGCTCGCAGGATTCGCCCTTTTACAAGGACGCCACGCTGCTGAAGCTGGCCGAGGCCAAGGGCCGGACGCCGCAGCAGTTGCTGCTCATGTGGGGGCTGCAAAAGGGCTGGAGCGTCATCCCCAAGAGCGTCACGCCCGCTCGCATCGAGGCCAACTTCCAGCTCGACGGGTGGGAGCTGACCGACGACGAGGTCAAGGCTGTGGACGGCATCTCGGCGGCCATTGGCGAGTACAAGGTGTGCGACGATGAGTGGTTGCCGAAGCCCGTCTTTGATAGCCAGTTAAAACAGTAGCTTGCACAGCGGAGGACGAAGACGAACCTATTCAAGGACACTTCAGAGAAGAGAGTAGTCACGAGAAATGGTTGGTGCCATTTCGCAACTCTCATTCAGGGATGATTCGGAGGATAGAGTCACGAGAAATGGTTGCTGCCGTGTTCCAAGTCCCGAACTGGTTTATTCGATGGCCAAGTGTGTCCCTTACGTGTCGTGATGTTGTCGTAGAATGGTGAGCAGCAGGGCTACAACTTGGCCTTGGCCTTGGCCAGCTGCCGGCGCTCCTCGTATTCCGCCTGCTGCTGCTCCTCCTTGAGGACAATGGCCACGTGCCTGCGCAGCTCCTCGGCCAGCTTCTCCGCCTCGTCGTCGTCGAGCTCCTCGCGCCTCCCTTTGCCAAACATGGTGAAGCTCTCGCTGAAGCGCCCGCTGGCACGTATCTCCGGCCGGGGTATCAGGTGATAGTGCATGTGGGGGACGACTTGGGCGGCGGCGGCGCCATTGTTCTGCACCACGTTCCAGTCCTCGACGCCCGTGGCGCGGGACAGGGCGGCAGAAAGCACGCGCACGTAGGCGCCCAGCTCGCGGGCCTCGGCGGGGGACGCGTCGGTCAGCTTGGGCCGGTGCGGGCGCGGACAGAGCAGCAGGTGGCCCGGCGAGAGGGGCATGATGTCGAGGAAGGCTATGAGGACGGGCGTGGAGAGCACGACAAACGACGAGGGCGAGGTGAGCTCGGCGCTGATCGACGACGGGGGGCGCAGCGGGTCGTAGGGCCCGTGAGCGGCGGCGATGTCGCAAAAGGGACAGGCCTCGTGTGTCGGGGGAAGAGAGGCGTCGAACATGGTGCAGAGGCGGGACGAGGGACGCACACGGGGGAGGGTTGGTGGCTGCGCATCAACGGCAGATAGGAGCTGCGTCGTGGTGTTGGGGGAGATGGAGCTTCGGGAAGCGCTGGGAGAAGCTCGGCGGAGACGCTGAGCCGAGGTTGTGCAGCGATGCCGGGCCGCCGCTGGGGTCCGTTCCGGCCGCCGATCGACCGCGCGCGCCCCATTCCGAGAGTGCCAGTGCATTGCAGATTACAAGCCTTGCTCTACCAAACTTTCTCATACTTTATTTCGACATGTGATGAGATTTGCTTAGCCATGGCTTCCTGATGGCGCGGCCTTGGGCTTACTCGGTCCCAAGCACATGGCACTCAGCGACGCAACGAAGGGTGCAAGCAGACGTTGCAACCCAAGTGAATCCATCACGACGGTATAGATGCATTGCGCGCTGATTCGGAGAATTCGTACAGGTATGGAGGTAGATGTTTCGGATTGGCTGATTGAAAGCTTGGGCTTCAAGGTTGCTAGCACTGTGAATTTGCGGCAAAAGAACTCACTCAGCCTTATTACACGGCGTCCAGGCCCGATTAGCTGGACCATGCTACTCGACAACAACTTGGGTGTGATTATCAGGCCATCACAAGACATGGTCTCGCGATCTCGCGAGACCAAGCGGTACCGACGAATACTGGGGGAATTCAGTTCTTCGCGGAGAAGTCACATCATGACATACTCATTTTCTCGTTGTCGGCTTGCCTTGCCATGCCATGTGTGCAGGACCAATTGATGTACAAGGTAAGGCTGAGACCGGCAGAGTAGGCGCCTTCCGGATCCAATTTCCCTTTCGTCCGTAGTGGGAATCCCATTTCAGAAATTCCCTAGGGCGGCCTTGCTACGGCGCAGGCTAATCCATCCCCTTGCAAGGTACATAAGTGGAGTGTTTCCATTGCCCCGTCTCGTATTCCCACGGCCAAAGCATAGCTCTGCGAGCATTATGAACCATGGTGCGATTCCAGAACGCCAAGCACGAAACGCTCATCGCGAAGTAGATGTAAGGGGTAGAAAGACAGAATAAAAGAAAGGTATAGATGATGCGGAGTCAAAGGTACGAGTACATGATGAATGAGAGCCGAATGCGCCGATTCGGACTGAAGCCGAGCGGATGGGACCCTCGTATCATAGTCCACCCTTACTCGCAGACAATGACGAGTACGGCCGCGAGCCGTGACCCGTTGCCATTCTGAGCATTGCCCGTAACGCACTTTTTCGCACAGACGCGGGGACTCAAGGATGTCCTGGACCAACCGAGATACACATGCGAAAGGGCGGAGCGAGGAGCCCGCTCCAATGGACCGCGTCAGTTGGAGCGTTGGGCCGGCGCAAATGACAGCCTCTCCAAGCCACGGTCGCGGCGTCGACAGCCTACGTTTGAGAAGCCGTTGCCGTGGCGCAGCGCAACAGCAGCGCAAAGATTCATTTATAAGCGCCATAGCCTCATAAAACCTTGCCCGTCGCATCAGTCGTTTGTCGGGGGCGTATTGCGTGAGCCTATCTTGCACAAGCCAAGGACCGAAACTGTCACATCTCACCGTCTCAACCCTCACCACCACCGCCGCCAGGCCTCGCTCGTACAAGACACAGCGCGGCCATGGTCTCGCCGACAGCACCCGAGCGCCAAGACGGCAATGCGACGGGCCTCCGCCCCTTGCGGCACGTCTACACTGCCAACGACGCGCAGACGAAAAAGGGCGTCTTCACCAAGATGCGCGCCGGCTCGCCGGAGACGCATGACGACGGGCGCCTGGCCATCGACGACGTCTTCATGGCGTCAACCGTCTACGGCGCACCCAGCCCCAGCGGCACCGGCGACATCAACCGCCGCGGCCTCGACATGAACGAGCGGGCCAGCCAACGCTCAACGACGAGCGCGCTCTCGGCGGGCGTGGTGAGCCCCGGCGGGACCGTGTGCCGCGTCGTGGACCTGGCGCCGGGACACGAGTGCGCGACGCAGCGGGCGCGCAACCTCGACTACGCCGTCGTCGTCGAGGGCAGCGTGGTGCTGGCGCTCGAGTCCGGGGACGAGGTGCTGCTGGGGCGCGGCGACGTGGCGGTCCAGCGGGCGGCGAGCCACGGCTGGCGGAACCCGAGCACGACGGAGTGGGCGCGCATGGTAATTGTGCTGCAGGACTGCCAGCCGGGCGGCACGGCGGCGAGGAGGCCCTTGTCGGAGGATACGGCGGCGAAGGAGTTGAGGTGATGGGGTCATGGAACGTGCGAGACGGGCGGCGGCCCCATTTGATGTTGGTGCTTCGCAATGTAGCGTTGGATTTCAGCGAAAAGCACTACACTTTATAAAAGGCAAATGATTCCACACAAGAGGCCAGTGATGTGCAAGTCTAATAAATAAGGTATTACGTTGAGTATCACCCACGGGAGTCCGGCAGGGCTGGACTTGGCATTCGCGGGTGCCCGGAGCCGGGTCTTGGCACGGAGCCGATCACATGCAGCGGCAGTCATGTACTCACTGCCCCTATCCGTACATGCAGCTGGGGTAAAGCTGTCCCCTGTACCTGTACGTAACATACTCGTACCACTCCGTTGACTCGACTAAAACAGGCCGCGAGCACGGCTCTGGACGATACGAGTAGACTGGATGCACGGTAACGTCTCGAATCCCGTGAGCTAGCCACTTGGGGGAGCATTGTTGACTTGTTCGGGTTTGCCCGCGAGGGGTGGAGTAATTTATTAGTCTATCCCTGCCTGTCCACGTGAAGACATGCATCGGTGACCATCCAAACTCGTTGCCGGCGCGCGCCGTGGACTCGACCTGTCCGTGGATGACCAAAGCGCGCGTCGCAACTCGCTGGAACCACGAGCGCCTCTCCCGAGCCCCAACGGCAATAGCGCGCCGATGACTAATTGGGTGCTAAAAGCCTTGAAAAGGCCGCCCGCGAATTAGTCACCGCCACCCACCCATGGGCAGCCAGCGCCTGCCCAATTGCCCACCACCCACCGCAGCCGACGTCGGATGGGTAGGTGGTGACAAGAACCTAAGCATATTTCCCCCCCTCCAATTAAAATTTGCCCTCCATCCATCGCATCTCAACATCAAAGGCGCCCCGTCGATACTCGAACTCGCCCTCTCCCGCAGACGAGCGCAACCGTACCCACGCACGAGACATCAACCCGCCGCCACCATGGCACCCGTCCTCATCGACATGACCGACGACTTCAGCCCCGCGACGACGACGACGTCACCCGCGGGGCCGCCCCGGAGCCTGCTGCTCGCCCCGCCGTCGCTCGCCGCCCACGAGGACCGCCTGCGCGCCGCCTTTGGCTCCTTTGACCGCGCGACGACGGACCTGCAGATGCTGGACCGCCTGTCCGCTGGGCTCGTCTCGCTGCCCGCCGAGACGTACGAGCGCGTGCTGGTGCTCGCCGACGGCAGCCAGCCCAGCGAGCTGTCCCGCGCCGCCTACGCGCTGCTCGTGCCGGCCATGACCACGGGTGGTTTCCTGAGTTTCCAGGATAGGCTGCCGCGCGCGGCCGATGTCAAAGAGGCCATTCTCGCGGGGCTCGTGGACAACGGCTCCGGGTTCGAGAAGCTGCTGCAGGAGGAGACTGTGATTCCCCTGCGGTTCGGCAAGAAGAAGAAGGCGGACGCTCCGCCGCCGATCGAGGACAATGCCGTCAAGTTTGACTTTTCCAACTTTGACGCCGACGCCGACGACGATGACATTATTGATGAGAATGACCTGCTCTCCGAGGAAGACCTGAAGCGACGGCCTACCCAACGTGAGTGTCCCCCTTTTGCCTCCTCGCCCATCTCTCCTCTTCTCCCCGCGCTGACATGCCCGCAGCCACAGACTGCCAGCCCCAGAAGCGCCGCCGCCCCTGCAAGGACTGCACCTGCGGCCTCGCCGCCAAGTTCGAGGCCGAGGACAAGCAGCGCCGCGCCGAGGCCAACGCGGGCCTCAGCGCCCTGCGCCTCGACGAAAACGACCTCAACGAGCTCGACTTTACCGTCGAGGGCAAGACGGGCTCCTGCAACAACTGCTCCCTCGGCGACGCCTTCCGCTGCTCCACGTGTCCCTACATCGGCCTGCCGGCGTTCAAGCCCGGCGAGGAGGTGCGCATTCTAAACGACCTTGTGCAATTGTGAGCGGGCATTTCTCTTTGCATGGTTTCGGCGTGGGATTTTCCATGGGAACGGCGTTTTGGCGAGTGGCGGCTATGGGGCGTTGCACTTGTGAGGCCTGGGTAATGTGGCCGTACAGAGGTTGAAATGACGCGACGAATACACTGCCTGTTACTTCCTTCACAGGCATCTCTCGCTCTCTCGCTCGCCTACGTGCGGCACCAAGCCTCGTGAAAAGAACCAATGAATGCATCTGTATGATGCACTTTCGTGATGAGGAACTACACGACCAGGGTTGTGTCCAAGCGGCCCCGCCCCCGGCTTACCGATGCATGCACTTTACGCGACAGCTACAGCCGCTTGGCTTACAACTTGCCGCCTGCCAACCCTCGCTCGCTGCCAACGATGGTGTTCGTTGATCAAGCGATCTATCACGGAGAAGGATGAACCAAGGCGAGGCGCTACCCGCACTCGCGACGGGCGAGAGGCTGGAGCCGGTCTTGCTGCGGCGCCACATGCAAGAGCCGCCGCTCTCCCCGCTGCTCGGGCGGCCCAAACATCAATTTGCCTATTCTTCTAGGGAGGCATAATGTAAAGCGCCTCTGTACATGTTTATCGTCGCACATGACAGTCGCGCTGTTGTTTTGGGCTAGGAGCATCCCGGTTTGCATACTAGTCATCTGGCAAAGTTGCCAACTTGAGGTGCTGATCTGGTGGGCGACGACTTTCAAAACAATTTGGTTCGACCCTGTAGTTCTAGCAATGAAAAACAGTATGACGTTGGCCACCTTTACTTGCCGATGCACTGTGGTGGTTCATCATGCTCTGTGAGGATCGAGGTTGCGCCCGGCTGAGAGCGCTGGCATACGTCCATGACTCACCGCCCGATTCTGCCGGACAAACGCCCCCACCGCCACTGTTTCTTTTCCACCGCCGCCCATCACCTCTCCAGATCCGCACCCACCGAGCCTCGCCCATCACCAGCAATCCTCACGCTTTGAACTCCCTGGACCGCAAACCTGCCAAACATCCCACCCGCAACTCGACGCCGCCATGCCTCGCGAAGAATACCAAGTCCCTACCGGCTCCTCTGCCGCGCCCGCAGCCGGCGCAGGCGGTATGGCCCGGGGCGCCACGCACGAGAGCCGCGACGCCCGCTCCGTCATGACCTACCTCTGCGGCGACTGCGGCGGCAACGTGACGCTCAGCAAGGACGCACTGGTGGCGTGCCCGCACTGCGCCGGCAGGGTCCTGTACAAAGAGCGTACGAAGCGGTGAGTCCCCCTCCACATTCCGACTGGCCAAGTCCAGTGACCGACGGGGAGAGATGAGTGCTGACGGCTTGTGCAGAATGGTCCAGTTCGAGGCGCGGTAATGGCGGGTGTGTGGCCAGGTCTACGACAAAAAAAATAGAATGGGGAGGGGATGGACGCCGGGTGTTTGAGGAGTTTTTGGCTTTCGGGGGCATCATGAACTGCATTTACACACCACGATGCTGGAAAAGGGCAAGACAGACGCATGCAGCATTACGCACTCAGATTACGTGCCGTAGCTGTCTTTGGTACCTACCAAAATAAACAAAATTGACAAACCGGTCCATGCATCCGGGCCTTTGGCCTTGAACCCCAAAACTCCGAATCTGCCCACGTCCTCGTGCCTACTTTTGCTTGTGCAGGTACTTTGCGAAGCTGGCGTCCGCCATGACGGAGTCGTCGTTGTCTCCAATGGCCGCTTGGTACCGCTCCTGCAAGCTCTCCTTTTGCTTCTCGTCGTCCGAGTCCTCGTCGTCGTCATCGTCGCTCGCGACATCCACGTCGTCGTCTTCGGCGGCCTTCTCGAACGGCGGCTGGCCCATCGACATGCCCTGCATCATCTTGTCCAGCTCCTTGTCCCGCGACTTCTTCTTCTGCTCCTCGCGCTCCTCGCGCCGCCGCTGCAGCTCGGGGTAGTAGTCGCGCATAAACTCCTTCTTCTTCTCTTCCACGGCCTCGAAAAACTCGTCGATGCCGGTGCCTAGATGCGAGCTCACCCCCACCATGCTGAGGTGCGAGTAAAACTCTTCGAGCATCAAGCTCATCGAGTTGAGTAGGCTGCCCATGTACCCGCTGCCGCCGTGGCCGCCGCCCTCGACGCCGCCCAGCGCGTCTGACTCCTCGTCGTGTTGCAGCGCCGCCTGGAAAGCCTCAAAGTCTGTCATCCACTCCTTGGCAAACGCAGCATCCTTGACGTCCGTCTTGTTGAAGACGAGGATCATGGGCAGCTTGGTCTTGTACAGAATCGAGCAGGCGTAGAGCATGTTGGACATGAAGGTCGACGTCGAGGCCGTGCGCGGCGTGTCTATGATGTACGCAATGACAGTCGGAAACGACGACGCCAGGGACTCGAGCAAGATGGTTCCCGAAGCAGACCACACAAAGACCTCAATCTGGCCGGGCGTGTCGACGAGAATGTGGTCCATCGGCTTGCGCTCGGGCTTCTCGGGATCAGGCTTGGCGCGCTTCTCGAGCAAATTGACCACCTGGTCGACCTTGGTCGCGAACAGGTTCAGCGAGGTGAGGATGCCGCCGTTGGGCCCCAGGTTGTACTGCTTCATCACCTCCTCATAGTTGACCGAGTCGCGAATGTCGATGTTGGACTCAAACGGTACGGACAATACGGCGGGGTCGAGGTTCATGACATAAGGAGGCGTCTGCTTGGCGTGTAGATGGGCGTTTATGCGCTGCATAAAGGTCGTCTTGCCAGAGCCTGTAACACCGTCAGCATCATCGCTCGAAGGGGGAGTTCGTGCCGCTGGAGCTGGAGCTGCAGCTTACCCGCCATGCCGACGCACACGATGGCGACGGGCGGCGAGGCCGGGGCGTCGCCTGTTGACGAAGATGCCATGACGCGCGACTTCCAGAGCGGCGGGTGCGTGTGCGTGCGCGCGTGTATGCTCTATTGGTGGCGACCGGTGAAGAGGAAGATGCTACTGTTGGAACGCGACGAGGAGATGCACAAGCAAAAGTGAGGCTGGTGGTGGTGGGCTGTATCCAAATTTTGGAGGGACTGAACTAGCGCCCCGCAACACCCCGCGCTGATGACGGATGTACCTCTGATGGACGCCGCACCTTGACATCCAAGACGCCAAGACGTCGCTCAGCTCTCTTTGGCCCGCAACAGGAGCATGCGCAGAGCAATGCATCGCGAAGGTTCCTCACAAAAGCCTTGAAGTGTCTGCCAATTAGTATAATCACTACCAGAAGCTTCAATTGCAACACTCGGCTACATACAGAGTGCGCAGTCTGCGATAGCCTCAACATTACAGCAATGCATCCATCCACCCATCACGTCCACGCCAAATGCATTCCCACGGCTGTTCAGCCCTCCGTACCGCTGCTACGGAACGTCGCACAGAGAGCCGCGTAGTGGTGCGTCAAGTCCAGCACGTTCTGCGGCAGGCTCGTCGCCTGGATGATGCTCCTCACCTTGACCGCCCCCTCGTCCTCGATCAGCGTCCGTATCGTGTGCAGCAGCTCCGGACTGAACTCGCTGTACCATCGGTATTGCCATGTCACCAGACGAATCACCGACGCCACCGTCTCTCGTGTGCTCTTTGTCTTCTCGAACACGCGCAAGACGCCGGCCAGCGCCTTGGGGCTGAATCGCAGCGACAAGCACGCACGGTAGGCCTCGACAGCCTCGTCCAGGTGCTGCAGCCGCTCCGCCAGCGCGCCAAGAATCTCCCATTCCTCTGCTGACTTTTTGTACTGCATCTGCTGGGCGCGGTACTGAGCCATCTGGGTGCGCCAGATGGTGTAGACGCGCAGGTCCTCGTAGAGAACCATGAACAGACTGTCGAGCCATCGCTCACAAAGCCGCTTGGTGTTCAGCTTGGACAAATTTTCGTCATTTGAAGTGCTCTGCTCGATGGTCAGCTTCCTAGGGTCAGAGCTTGCGGGGTGTTTGTATCCGCTCACATGGTCGGTATCCGCCTTCACCTCCTGCGGGTCGATGGTATTCGATGGCTTCTCCACTTCGTTGCTCTCGCCGTTGCTGTCGCCGTTGGTAGTCGGTGGCTCGTTGACCGTCTCTGTCTCTTCCTCCGTCTCCGCTGGCTTCTCTGTGGCATCTTTGTCCCCGTCGGACTCTTCAACTCCATTCGCCGTTGTCGCGACCGGCGTACCTCTCAAGCCGTCCATGCTGGGGCTTCGTTTTGACAAGGCTGGGTGGCCAGCCTCTTGCTTCTCCGTCCTATATTCATCCTCCATGACGAAAACGTTGCTGCGGATCTTCAACAGCTGGTCCCAGCCGATTTTCGCCGTCATCTCGGTCAAGATGCTATAGGCCTGCTTAAATGTGCCGCGATAACCCGCCGCCCTGAGATTGAGAAGGCTGGGGTCGACCTGCTCCGAGAACCTCGATTCTGGCTCACTGTCGATTTCGTCCAGTCGCGTCTCTGGTAGTATGGGCAGGTGGACTTCCTTTGGCTCGGGCATAACGGGCGTGTCCTTGTCCTGATAGGTGAACATTGGGCACGAGTTGAGCGTCGTGAGCGCATTCTCCCAATCCTCCATCGCAACGTAGATCTGAGCCAGTCTCGCCCAGGTGCCAAATTCACTTGGTGCAGCAATAGTGCTACGATCGGCGCAGCCCTGTGCCATTCGTAATCGCTCCTCCTTGGCTTCGGGCGAGTCGGCTGTCAGGGCCTTTTTGAGCAAGAACTCGGCCTGCGTGTCCAGCATGACGTAGTCCATAGGCGTCTCCTGAAGCGACTGGTACAGCGCCTTGACGCCCGCAACCTCCTCGTTACCCATGAAAAGGACCTTTGCTAGTAAAGACGATACTTCGTTGCTTTGAGTGCGGAGCTTCTCGAAGAGGTTGATGCCCGAGGCATATCGACCAGTAGTCTCGAGGTACTTTAAGAGCCCGGTGGTCAGGTGGTTCGAGACGTTTGTCGGCACCTGAACGACTGAGTCAGATCCCAACTGCCATCCTACAGCTAGTTAGTCCCCGTAGCCCGGCCCGACATGATGGCGTCTGACATACCTCGGAAGAAAAGCTGCTCCGCTGCGTGTAGGAAACGGTGCTCCGTCTCCGTATTGGTGACAGGATTGAACCGTCGAACTCCCATGATTTTGCGAATGGTGTCGCCACTGCCGTTGTCGGCGTAAGAGTATGCTCTCAAGACGCTGCACAAGTATGTTTCGAGCCAAAGCTCGTCAGACGCCTTGCGCTTCTCGCCTCGCTCATCCACGCAGTAGCTTTCGACGGTACCGGGAATCGACACATGCACACGCATGTCCAGCCTCGAGAACGCATTGTAGCAGCTTGACGAAAATGGGTCAGCCTCGGTGTTGGCCAAATTAGGTAATGCAGAATATACCAGTAGACGCCTTCCACTATCTTGGCCGTAGCGTTCGGGCCATTGTCTTTGTATGTGAGGGTGTTGATGTACGCAGCGAGACTCGCCGACGAGGATGCGTCGACGCCAGTGACATGATGATAGACTCCAGTCTGGGAACGTTAGATGCCGTAGTATACTCGAACGCGCATTCATGACAGCTCCTACCTGTCTGCCGGTGTTGCGCACGCCTTGCTTGAGCAGATGCACCAGATCGGGGGGCCCCAGCTCGCGCAGGGCAATCAACGACTCGGTTCTCGCGTCAATCGATTCGTGAAGGACCTCTTCTGTCAGGCTGATACAGTATTAGCATTCGGTGCGCTCGCTTCGTTGTTCTTGACCATCTTACTCGGGCACTGCTGGCGCGACCATGGCGGCGGGAAGCTCTCAGGGGCGAAGTCCGCCGAAGAAAAACTGTCGGCTGTCGTATCAGATGATGAGCGACCAGGCACAGGAGTCGCTAACGCGCTGTCGTGTGCATAAGGTAGGCTCTGGCGCAGGACGGATGCTGGAGCTTGCGTGTTGGCTGCAATATGCGCTGCGGGAGTGGACTCGGCACAATCAAAGATCTGGCTGGTTAGCTCTCACAGATGGCCAAGTGGCTGGTACCTGGCAGCAGCCAACACGATACAGCCTTGCCCTGCGCCACACCACACGTGGAAGCGATTGCGCAGGGAGGAACAAGGGTTGGGCGAGGCTGCCCGTTTATTAGCGCGACGCCACACGTCACCCAGACGGGGAGGCTGTGGTGAATCGCGACGCGGTTCCAACGACTCAGACCTTCGACGGATGCCGCCAGCTGCCACAGACAACGCCAAGCTCAGAGATGCTGCGCCTTGGACCAACACCTCGCCTACACGCATGACGGCCTCCGAGTCTGCGTCTCAGCTGCGACAATGGTAGACCGGCCCGCGGATCCTTCGAAGTGCTTTCCATGGCTGACCAGACATCGCAGCCCGCTTTTCAGGCCATCAACCTCGAGCCGGAGGAGAATGTCGACGAGCAGATTGACACCACCAAAGAGCTTCAGGCGAGTTGTGCAACTACCATACGATCCGGAGTCGGCCTTCTAACGCCCCCATAGGTCGACGAGGCGCTCAAACGCTTCCAGACAGCATTGAAGCTCCATGCGCAGGGACCGCGGTCTCGCGACGAGGCCAGTGCTGCCTACAAGGCGCTGTTTGACTCTGACATCTTCGAATACCGAGAAGCCATCACCGACTACGAGAGATCCGAGCGACAAGCCGATGGTCGACCCGAATTCTCAGCCCTCGAGTCCTTCTCAGCAGGACTGGACATTGACGCTGGCGGCGCAGACGGTGTTGCGGCAAGTCTGTCTCAGGCCCTGTACCTCTCATACAAGAACTACGGGCAGTTTTACCTGGACAAGCTGAAAGATGCACGCAAATCCGATCCGGGATGGGACAAGAAGCAGCGCATACGCTACTACGGCGACGACCATGGCGACAAGGTCCTCGACAACTGGACGGCAGCCCTGGACCAAGATCCTTCCGACCCGGAGCTGTGGAGATTGGCTGCTCGCTTCGCCGCGTCCATGAATAGCGGCAGGGTGAGGCGGTATTGTCTGGAGGCTGCTGTGGAGTTGGATGACGACCCTACTGTCATGGAGGTTGAACCGCCATCGCTCGCCGAGGGCCTCGCGGGCGAGCAACTCAAAGAATACTTGCAAGTGCTCGACGATGACATGGCTCTTTCACACCCAACCATGGCGCCGTGGCTGAAAAAGGAGATGCCAGCCTTCATCAGACGACACCTCGACCCAGTTCCCTTCCTGCCGAACCCAACAGCGACTCTTACTCCACCACCTTCAAGTCCCCCGCCGCATGAGGACTCTGCCGCGAGCCCTGCGGACGTCGAAGATGCGGCATCCACGGAGGCAATCATATCATGGCCGAATCTTGGGCTCGAGCTCATCAAGTGCATTCATGACACCGGCAGTGCCTTGCGAGCCTGTCGCCGGGTGTTGGAAGTCGCGCAAAAAGACACAGAAATGGATGGCAAAGGAGATGGAGAAAGACCTGGGACAAGTGAGACCGAAGAGACGGCGGCTCCTCAAGAAAGCCAGGCGGACACGGACTCACAGTCGAAGCTTGGACTTAAAGAGCGGCAGGCGTCCAACGCTACCGATGAGGCTTCGAAGGCTTCCGAACCCGTCCAGAAGGAACGGGAAAACTTCATCTCGACAAGAAAGAGGTCGCAATCCGTTGCCGGCTTGGCTGATGGCGCCGATGAGGACAATGCTGTCGAGAAGAGGAGCAAGAGGGTTCGCAGGCGAACCGACGCCAAGGAAGCTGAAGAGACGACAGATCCGAGCACTCTTCTCGCAAATCAAATCCAGCCATATCAGGAAATTGATTTGAGCCTTTTCCAGATTACCAAGAACATCCTGGAAACCCTCGGCGTGGAGGATCGAGATACACTGGATTGCCTACAGGAGCTGTTGGATTCTTGCACCACCGAAGATCGGACCTCAAAGTTGACCCGCCAGGGCGCCAAGGACATGCGCAGCATCTTTCTCGGATTCAATGAGGAAAATGCCATGGTTCTCCTGAACAAAAGGGAGCAGGCGACTCTGGGACTCTCATCATTCCTCGAGCATGCCAAGTCTGGTTCCCAAGAAATGCCCTCAGTGCCGCCATTTGACGAGGCACAGGGACTTAGAGGCTTTGCCGAGAAGATAGGCCAGTGCGACACATGGATGACGAGCGATGACATCTCTTTCGAATGGGTCCGAGCCGTCAGCGAGAGCTACGCAACTTCTAAGTGGTCAGATACTATGAAGGTCGCCGTGGTGCAGATGCTGAACCGCGTGGATTCTGTCCTCTATGAGCGCATCACAAACGAATTCGAGCTATTCTCTCGCTCGCCCGAAAAGCTTGCGCATCTGGAAACGATGATCCCCATGCTCTTTGAGCTGCACATCGATATCTATGAAAGAATCACCAACCCAAGTAGCGCAGTCGACTATGCCACGCGCACGGAAACAAAGTATCGGCTTGGCAGATGGCTCAATGTCGCTTCGACTTACGTCCACCTGCTCAGACGGCCGGATCGCGATCCACTTTGTATGCGTTTCCTATGGGCGTCGGTCATGGCCTCATCGCTCGCCGACAATCCGGTGCGGGAGCACATCCTTTTGCTATGGACATCCCTTCGAGACCTTTTAGCAACTGAGCAAGTCGAGCCCATCAATCTCCCAAACAACATTGTTCTGCCCACCATTTCACCAGCCGCAGCTGATCGCGAGATATCGAAGCTGACCACCATGGACTTTTTCCTCGGCCTGTTCCAGGAGGAGATGGAGGATCCAGTGCATGTCATCGAGACTCTGGAGCCTGTTCTCAATCCCTCGTCTGTATATCTGTCTGGCAATACTGCAGAAGGTTCGGTTGACTCCGAGACTTTCTCATCGGAGGGAATATCACAAAAGCAGCCGATATCCGAATGTGCAACCCAAGGCATGCGAGACTTGTGGAAATTTCTCCTTAGCAGCAGCACCGAACTGCGCCTGTTCCTGTGGTCTCGGCTGGGAGATGCTTACGCGGCAATCGAGTATCCTACGAAGCGATTCTCTTGCATTCTGAAGAGCATTGAGATGATAGTTGCCGATCTGGAGCGTGAGACTTACGCCAAGACCCCAGACGAGTCACGGGTCCTCCTTTTTATGCGCACTATGAAGTCACTCGACGAATTGCTTATCCAAGCGCTGTCATTAGCATTGAACGATGGCAGCGCTTTTGATATTATCGACGAGGATCACCTCAGGTCCAGCTCCAGTGCTCTGGCCAAAGTCAGCTGTACCCTTCACGTTGCGGCGCTCTGCGAAGACGAAGCTCGTATCGGCATCGCTTCTGCTCCCATGAGCAACAGCAATTTCACGTCTTTGGTGAATAAGCTTCGAGAAATGCAGGTTCGTGCGTGGTCTTTACAGTACACTTTGTTCAAGGCAGGCCTTCCCAAGCAGGAGGGAGCCATTTCTCCCGAGAACGACCTAGCAGACTTCCTCGCTGCAGTTCACCGAGTCATCGGACTGCGCAAATTCTGCAAAGTATCCAACAAGATATTCCTTAAGCTGATGCGCATGGAACTCCTCAGGTGGAAAAAAGTCGAGAACTGGGAAGACCACCTCGGACAGGTGCTCTACGACCTCCACGGCTTGAAGCTTGGCGTTGGTATGTGGGAAGTTCAGGATCACGGCTGCCCGTATGAAAAGCTTGAAAAGAGGCAGGCAATGCTGTTTGTGGAAAAGGTCATGATTCTCGCCAATCGGATGCCAATGAAAGACCTCCTCAAGTCTGACTTGAAGACGACCATTGAGCACATGCAGCAGACCATCGGGCAACCAAAGTCGACACCACAGATGATACACAACCTGCGCAATTTTACCGAGATACTAAAGAAGCCGATTCACCCCCTGCGGCTGTATCAAGCACTCACTGGAAATGTAGCGGTAGATGCCGTTGGAGCCAACATGCCCGAGGCTGCCCTTGCGAGACATGGGTGGTTCTTCTTGCTCGGCATGATTGCCTTGACCAAATTCAAAGGTGTCGATTTGAATCGTCGGCAGACGCCGGGAGCCACGGACGATTTGAGAATTGGTGCGACGTTTCTTAGGCTGCAATTGCAGTTCACCGCAGACAATTGGGAGGCTTGGTTCCGTCTCGCCGAGTGCTTCGACTATGAGCTTGACGAGTCTGTGCTGTGGACGGCGGACAAGATGAACAAGGATCGCGCAGAGTTGGTCAAGTTCCAGCGCAACGCGATACATTGCTACACGCTTGCTCTGTCGAACTCACGCCACGTCACCGTGGAAGTCAACGACGGAGATCCCTTGCACGATCTGTACCACAAGTTCGCGATGCGCTTGTATTCCTCGAGCCGAGAGCCATTTGCAATGGAGCCCTTTGAACACTCTGATCAAGAGAGATTCTTCATTGAGAACATGGGTGCTGGCACATTCAAAAGGATACTGCATGACCAAATGACCGAGTACAAAGTCTGGAAGTTCGCCGCCAAACTCTTCAGAATGGCCATGGAGAGGTGCCCGACTAACTGGAAGTGAGTATGCCAAGTTCACTCCCTGAACGCCTCGTGCTAACTGCTAGAAGAAATCCGTACATGCTGGCCAAATGCTATTGGAAGATGCACCAAACTCCAGTGGAAAAGTTGGATAGCACCGACCAAAAGACCGTGGTGACTTCGAAACTCGTCCTCAGCACGCTCAAGAAGTCCATCGAGGTGGCCACCAATGCGCGCAAGTCCCGACACAGTGATCCTATTCTGGAACCACACTACAAGATTACCTCCATCCTACACAAAATGGTCATTCGCGGCGACATGCCCGCGGCGGTTGCTGCCTCGATTCTCTCTGAGCAGCCACTCGGCGTTGCACTCCACCCAGATGACCACTACGCATCATTCTCCGAGCCCGAGGACTGGGAAGAGTACATCATTCGCAACTTGGCCAAGCTACGAGAGAAGGACAAGTCCAATTGGCATCACCGAATCGTCATGCGACATGCCAAGATCCTCTACGAAGAAGTTTACTCAACTCAGGGCGGCGACAAGTTCGTCGAAGCCAAGGCGGCATTCGCCATCCTCAAAGAAAATATGTTCACCAAGACCATGGTGATGAATGTGTGGAAATGCGATGCCGAGCGCCCTGGTCGACATCACGTCTTCACAGAACAGTATGTGCGATTCATGACGAGACTGCTGCTGATAATGAAGGATCGGACAAACTTGGAGTTGCTTCTCCGACGTCTCCGAAAGAAGGGCGCCGACTTCTACCACTTTCCAGACTTGTGGCAGACTTGCTGCGGGGCATATCTAAAGCTGCTTCGAGGGGCGTTTGACGTGCGCCAAGCAAATGAGGAGGTATTCAAGTCGTTGACAAATGAGGAGTTTGAGATTATCAGTGAACGGATCACAGAGTGGGCAGCCGGTGATGGACCGCACGTGCCAGCGCTCGGCTGCATGAAGGAAGCTATTGAGCTGAAAAAGCTGAATGCCAATCTGATGAAGGCGGCACCGATTGACGATCTCATCAACGACTGCTACGCCACGATATATGTCGATGTTTCCAAGACGTTGCCGGGCTTGGAGCCAAGCAAAGTCATTGCCGAAAGGAATCTCGCCAAGGAGGTGGCCGCTCAGCTAGAGGCTGTTGCCCAGGCTGACGCGAAGCCACCCAGCTCACTCAGCAGTATCCTGAATCCACCCAATGGGCAAGACACTGAAAGTGCTACCCCTCTAGAGACCGACAAGGTCGAGCCATCAGCGCGGGCTCGCAGAGCAGTTAGAAGGCCTGATGTCCTCCGCAAGGCTGAGCAGGCCGTGCTTCGCGCCATGGAAGCTCCAAAGTCGGTCACTACGAAGAGTCGAGTTGGCAGCGTGTGTAGCAAGCGCGGCAGCCAGACTCCGGCCGCAGTGGCTAGTGACGCCAGCAGCGATGACAATGACGACGAGGAGGGTCCAGACGCGCAAGTTCGCAGGGAAGCCGGCGTGGACCTCGACGAGGAAATGAGAGACGCAGACGCCCATGAAGAAGCCGGTGATGATGAAGAGCAGGACGAGTCGAGAATCGAGGACAGGGAAGGGCACGACACCGAGGCTGAGAGCATTCACGACTCTGCAGACGATGAGAGCGACCTGACAGACCTTCCTGACGACTATGACGACGAGGTTCCGCCAGGGCTGATGTTCCCTAACTTGGGTCGCGATGAGACGAGCGGGGAAGAGGCTGGCAGCGAGAGCGAAGGGCACGACGAGGACGAAGCAGAGGAGGATGGCGGCGAGGAAGCCGGAGACGACGGTGACGGCGGCGACGAGAATGAGAGGGAAGAGAACGAGGCTGAAGAGGAGGAAGGCGACGAGGAGGTAGATAATGAGGACACTGAGATGGCCGAGGCTGACGCCGCTCGGTCATCAGATCGCGAAGAGCCCGAGGTGTAGAACGCTGAGAGGCAGAAACGGCAATGTCGTGTCAGTTGAGATGGTGGACCCGACTGTATTATAGAGGGACGGGGCAATGGCTTTGACGGAGTACATTGGCAGATCACGGTATGCGTACGAAGTAGATTTAGTCTTTGAGGCGTTGCATATCTCGATGAGAGATTATTGCATCGATGCAGAGCGGCATATGAACTTTCCATATGGTGTTTCATGCCTAGCGATTGCAATTGAATCTACATCAGAATGCAACTCGGAAACGAATGACGAAATACATGAGTCGACAGACTCCAGTCTAAAATACAACGAGGGTATTCAAAATCGGCTTCGTTCAAATATATCCACCTGCGAACGGATTGCGAGAGCCTGGGTGTCGAGTCCCTCCCCGAGCATCTTGTGAGAATCAGCTTGCCATGATGTGGAAACAGACGTGGAGAAGTCTGCCTTACCAAACCGCTGATCAGTAATACTGCGTTACTTGCCACCCGTGACCCTGGAAAAGAAGCTACGCTTCGGCTCAGACGTTGTGGTCTTCGACGAGTGTGCCGTCGGGCTGTTCGGTAACGCGGCCGCCGGCCATTGTTGCAGACGGGATATTGGTCGGATCAGGGATGGTTTAAAGGAATGCTAGTCTTTGATGCTTTAGGCTTGCTTTGCTTCTAGCTAATCTTCTGAACTTCTGCGCGGCAACTCGTCGTTTCAATATCTGATACACAGCCATGTTGAGAACTGTTAACGTGCGTTTCTGCTGGAGACAGCTGAACTCGCGGGGGCTGAAGCTTAGATGGAGCTGGCGATGGCTGAACTTTGCCCAGTTCACACGAGGCAGCGGAGCTAGGAATCGTGGATGGCGGGAGCTATCAATAGCGCCCGCAGTCACCCACTCATATCCGCGTATCCGCTTATATGGCGTCGGCGCTCTGGCACTTCATCGGCATCATGCCGCTGTGCAGTAACTTCGTTGTCGAGATGCCGTCGAAACGCCCAGGCGTCTGTCCGTGTCGGTAGTTGCAAGTCGCATTGGCCGCCTTGTTTGTGTGATTGGTCGGCAACGCGATATTCTTGGAAATGCCTCGCAAGGCGAATTGACCACAGCCCGAAGCTGCACATTGGCTCAAGCCGCAGCGTTCCAGCTAGTTTCGCCAGCCATCGCCGTCCCTGGTACACCATCACCCATAGATGGTTTGTCGGCTTCAAGTTCTGATTGAATGGGTACCTTCGCAGCGCCGCTTTTAAGTAGATTGCCTTGCGCCCATTATTGCCTCTCTGTCATATGTCCGAAACCGCCCGAAGTCAACCCTAACGTTTACAAGGCCCATGCCCGGCCCACTGCTGGCTAGAGTCCGAGTCGCTATGGCCCGGGTCGCAGAACCGGGGGTCTTCGTAGACATGCCTATGTTCTCCGTAATTACTCGGTTTGAGTCGGTTACAGAATCAGCGAGGTCCGGGGCAAACTCTATGTAATCGTAATGGCGTCATGCAGCAGGGATTGCTGGACAAACCAACATCTTCACCTCCGGCCCATCGTTTGTGAACCCCTCACCTGCGCAGACGTGGCTCGACACGCATTCAAGCAGCAAAACACGGTCCAACATGGGAACAGTCACCAACCCTCTCGTGCTCGAGCCAGCCACGGCGGAAGACATCCCCGCCATTGCGGACGTCTGGTTCGCGGCCTTCACGCAGCCGATGATCGGGCAGCTGTTCCCCAACACGCCCGGCATGCACGAGTGGATCCAGGACTGGCACCTTGGAAACATGCAGAACAAGCCCAGCTTCAGGTACCTGCGCGTAGTTGACACCGATGCGAAGAACGAGCAGGGCCGACCGCGACTCGTCGCCTTTGCCGCGTGGGACCTGGCCACGCCTGAGGAACGTGGCCAACGCTTCCCGCCGTGGCATGCGGACTCGCCTCATCAGGCTTGTGACGATCTCTTTACGGTGCTGGAAAAGGAGAGGAAGCGTGTCATGGGCGACACAAAGCATTATTGTACGAAATGAGTCTCCTCCCCCCACCGTCTTCCCCACGCAATATGGCATTTGAAGAGATGGTTTCTAATTTCCAGGACCAGATCTGGATACCCTCAGCACCCATCCAGACTATCAGCGGCGCGGAGCCGGCTCGATGCTCGTCAAATGGGGCTGTGACCTGGCTGACAAGGACGGTGTAGCTGCCTACGTGGACGCCAGCAAGGAGGGGGCATCCGTCTACAAGAGACACGGCTTCGTGGATTTCAGTCCGCCTGGCTCCGAGATAGCCTCAATGGCGCGCAGCAAGAAACTTGCATGAGCGATAGACGTTCGTTGTTCGGGGTAGGGATGGTGGCGGGATTGATTCGAGAAAGCAAACAATAGCATAGCAACGAGACGCATTGCACACGTGTGTCCTGCGCTGGGTCGAGTCCGTCAAAACATCCATGCACCCATCGTGCTTGTTCAAGATACTCTATACCTAACGTTGCCTTCCTGTTGTGCCACATGGCGACCTTTCTAAAGCGAGATTTCCACAATGGGGCCGGTGTAGACGTGGCGGGCACGGACGATGTAGTACAAAATGGCGCAGAACATGGCGCCGCCGATGGCCAGTATGCTCCAATTCATTTCCGCGACCGTCGGATCCATCGAGGACGGCCAGAAGCTGAAGAAGACAATGATGGTAATGTAGATGATGGCATAGCCGTTTATGACGGTGCCCAAGATGCCGGGGCAGCGGAACGGGCCCCAGACGAGCTTCGCGCCGGGCACGTTGATAATGCTGTCGCCGCCGTCGTTATACAGGGATATCTCGCCGCGGACCCGGCGGACGAAGAGCAGGACGGAAACTACAAGGTAGGAGAGGTATATGCCTGATATTGCCATGGACACGATGTCCTCCATGGCGATGTCGGAGCCGATCCTGATTATGGCCAGCAGCCAAGAGATAGTCACAGAGACCAGGAGAGCGGGGACGGGCAACGGCCTGGAGGCGGAGATCTTTTTTGCGGAGAGCGTCAGTTGGGTCATGAACGAAGGAATGAATCAAGACGCTCTGAGGTGAGGCCCCCGAGGGACTGCTTACCCGACTCCACCATCGCCACCCCGGAACTCCCCTATCCCGCGAAAAGGACCAGAGCTGGCGAGAGGCGGCGGCCAGCAGGCCCATCATGGCAAGGATGAAGAAGACGATGACGATGGCGGACATGGCCAACGAGCCCGATACCGAGTTGGTCGCTTCCAAGAAGATGCCCATGAAAGGATATCCAGTGACCTGGCCCAACTTGCCGCCAAGGTCGGGGCCGGCGCAGAACATCATGGCAATCAAGATGCCGAATCCGAGGCATCCGTTTACCGCAACACTGAGCATGAGGGCTTGGGGAATGACCTTGGACGCATTCGCGACCTCTTCGGCCATCTAGCCGGAGGGTTTTGTCAGTGTAAAGGGCGGGCGGATGGGAGTTTAGCATCGACGGCAGCAACTTACATGCACAGCACCGTCACCTCCACCAAAGGCAAATGCACAGGTGGTCATGCCAACGAACCAAGACAACCCCTGCGTCTTGAAGCCTCCTTCGTTCTGGAAAGTCAGGAAGACCTGCTCTGCTGTGTTGTGCTCGGCCATGGAGACAAGCGGAATGAGAACGCCGAAGAAGCCAGCAATGTGCAAAACCAGGAGAGCCACCTCGGCCCGGGGCAGGAGTTTGCCGCCGACCAAGTTGATGACCAGTGCCAGACTCAGCGAACACCAGCAAATCAGCGTTGCCTGCCAGGGCAAGGCATCATACGCGTCATTCCCCAGCTTCGCCGCGCCCTGTATCATGCTCCCCGTCAAGAAGGCGCTCGCAGCGAACGCAGTCTGCCAGCCAAGCATGGCAAACCAACCTATAGATACCCCAAGGGTCAGCGACCCCGAGCCATCATCCATCTGCTGCTTGTGAAGCCCCGAGACTGACCTGTGATGAAGCTTATGAACTTCATATGTTTGGCCGGCGCAAGCATGGCAGCCCAGTGGTACTGGCCTCCGGCGGTCGGGGCCCTTGTGTTAGTCGTCAGCCGCACAACTCTGGCACCGGACTCAACGAAGGGTCACGCTGCATACATCGACGCCAACTCGGCCAGAACCACGAAATTGGCGACGGTGCCTATCCAGCCGAAGATGTAGGCGTAGATGGCACCGCCGGAACCGCCACTGGTAATACTTGTCAGCATATGTAGCGGTAACAATGGGACGACGAGGTGCCCCAGAGGTATACAAACTTTGTGAGAGGGGAAGTGAAGGTGCTGAGAAGGCGGGGCCGATTAATGTTAGCTGCCTATATGGATTTATATCTCGGCACTCGAGGCCCGGGGTCGTCCCCAACGCACCCTAGCAAGCCTTCCCAAGTGCCCAAAATGGTGCAGCTGAAGCCGAGGATAGAGAGGATGCCAAAGTTTCGCTGAGGAAATGGAGGGGCATTGATCAGCAACTCTGATCTGACGATTCATTTTCCACTTTTCCTTCGCTCCTCGTCTTCTTGGAGTGGCGGTTGTGGTTTTGACTGTACCTTCAGGACGGGCTTCTTGCCCATGAGCTGGAGTTGCGCATCGTCTCGGTCGGGCACCGAAGCCGCCAGCTGAGGCGCTCCCAGAGCCGACCTCGCGGTGACGGAGTCTTGACTTTTCGGCTCATACGACACCATGGCTCTGCTCTTCTATTGATCAAAGAGTGGGATGCAGGCAGATGGCAGGAAGGGAAGCTACCAAATAAAATAACTCGCGGTGGTGGTTCATTGAGCGGTTCGAGAAATAGCGGCATGGGAACGAATTAAAGGGAGGAGGGCGGACAAGAGAAAAACGTTTGTTGGTCGACGTTACGGTCTGCTGAGACAGGGAGGTGCGGAAGGCCATGCACGCCTGTTTTGATTATTGCTTGTCTACCTGATCTGCATGTCGAGCTTTGCCACTCCCATGTAAGTGTACGACTAAAGGCCCAGCCAGGAAGGTCGAGCCATTTCTCGTCTGTCATGTTGCATCCTCGGTCCATCTCGTCCAGGCTGACGGCACGCCAGGGCCGTGAGTCGCAGTCGAGCTTTAGGCCATAGGTAGTCGGTGTGCTGTCGCCCTTCCGCCCGCATGGCGCCCTTAGGGACGCGCCTGGACATCGACGATGCTCAAGCCGATTGGCGCATGAGGACGCGGCCCCTCCCTGCGCCGCCGAGAGCGGCTTCTCCCTTCCGATGCGCCGCGACCAGATCTTCGTTACGACGAATTGGACGTCAATAGCTTATTGAGCCAGGTGAGCAGACGAGTAGTCGTGGAAACGGAGGGCGAGGGGAACAACAACTTTTACACCAGCGCCTGGACGAGGAACGGGCCACAATGCAGCGGTGGCGATTACATTTGTGTACTGCCTAGTAGAGCATGTCGAAATTAAGGTAGCAAAAGACGGCCATTCCGGTCGTGATCCGTTCGAGCATCGGCGGGGCTTGACCGCGGCTTGAAAGCCATCAATCATCGACAATGAAACTTGCCCATGAATGTGCCTTGGCGCTGCGCTTCGAAGACTGAGCCGAGCTGAAGTACGAGTAAGAGCGGCGGGGGCTCTAACTCAGCTTGCTCAACGCCACGCCATCACCTTCTATTAATACATCGACGTGGTGATTTAGTCACCAACGATTCACACAATGACTTCGAAGTAGCAGTCAAGACCCATCGTCTCCTGTCAGTTCTGTGCGAGTACCCCAAATGATGGATGAACAGTCATTCAGACACCACTTCGGCACACTGGCATTCTCCTCGACAAAGCAACTATGGTCATATCAAAACAAGCCAGCGCCAGGGAATGGAGACGGCTCGAGACAGCCCATGCTCTCTCTCGGACGAGATCCGCGAAAAGGCCTCTCAATATGCAAGACAGACACCCACGCCGGGACCAAAAACCAGGTCTTTCTAACATCTGCCAGAAACGCCTCTACAACGAGCCGAAAAGAAAGGCCCCCCCATTTCTTTGCTGTACGTGCCCAATTCTGGACAGTTTGTACACTGCTCATACTGAACGAGGTAGCGTAGGAACCGGCAATGGCAAGCAACACCCGTTTAGCATGGCCGCGGCGCTCTTCGAGGAGCTCCTCGGCACGGGTCGGCTGGCTTGGGCATTTGCTCGCGGTATACACTGCACAACGGCTCCCTGTGACATTTTGTAGACTGCTCAAGCCCTGCTTCCGACGCGAAGCCTTCCAGTCTTTGTAAGTACGAGTGCCCGGTAGGCCACTCCGGGAAAAGAGGTTTTCACAAACCCCAGCCAGCTATGATCGTAGCAACACCGTGCACTCCCTTCCACGACTTCTCACTCGCTCTGCGCATGTCCGTGCCTACCGGCGCCCTCACCGGCATCCTCCTCTGCAAGCACCCCTCCACTGTACCCGACATCCTACGCCGGCTACAAGCCCAGTCGCCCGGGGGCTCGCCGCTCGGTGTTCTCACCATCCTATACGACGACTCCGCCGCGCCGAGTCCTGGCGCGCAAAGCTCGACATTGAGGTCGTGCGCATCGAGCAGATCACGGCCATGACGTCCCTCACACCGCTGTCCGCCGACGCGGCGGCGCTCAGCGAGGCCGATTACGAGCGCCTGGCGCGCGACATGCACGCCTGCAACACCAACCTCATCTTCCTCGGAGAAGGTCAACTCCGAGGTCGAATTCGGCGCCTCCTGCGGCACTGTTGCGGCCGTCTTTGAGCAACTGCGGCGTTCGGCTGGACACGCGCCGCTGCAGAGCGTGCCAGCGCGTGATGGCTTCCATCAGTGTCTGGAGTTCTTGATGAAGTTTAGTCGGCTGGGACAGCATCAGACGCAGGCTCTGCGGTCGCGGATACAGAGCCAGACCAACCTGGTAGGTTCTCTGTGACGTGGCGTTGTACGTTGGCTCACACTTGCCATAGCTGTGTAGCCTCATCTCCCAGAGAGACAGCCGGGTGAACTACATCATCGCCGACGAATCGCGCGGCATCGCCCTCGCGGTGCAGCAAGACAGCAGGACTATGCGAAAGATTAAATTCATGAGTTTTTTTTTTCTTTTCTTTTTTTTGCCTAGTACACCCGTGGCCGTAAGTCGGGTGCCAAGTCCGATAAATGACTGCCATGATCTAACGCGTCATGCAGAGCGTCTTCAGCACCGGCATCTTTGATCTGAGCAACAAGGCGCAAGGTTCCGACGGCGTGGTTGCCCCTTTATGGTGGGTATTTGCGGTAGTATCGCTGCTCTTTACCTCGGCCGTCGTCGTTGCTTGGTGGTTTTGGAACACAAGCGCATCGGACACTGCTGTGCCACAGGACAAGGGAAGTGTTGTTTGAAACCTTTTTGAACGCCTTAACACGACATGGATTATCTGGGTATCGGTTGGACATGGAAAATCGAGCCGCACCAAGGTCCTAACCGACGTCCTTGTCCATCTCGTCTCGCCGCCTATTGTCGCCCGTCTTGCCCCTTCTGTTTCCAAACCCTTTCTTTTCCCGACTGTCCATTATCGCCTTCATCTCATTTCTTGAATGTCGCTGCGCCTCCTCGACTCTGCCCTGGAACGTCATGACCTCTTCCTTTTCCGTGGGATACGCCTCCAGTTCCTTGCCCATGGCTGCTTCGATACGCTTGTACACCTCAATGTCGTATTGGGTGACCAGGCTCAACGCAACACCAGACTTTCCCGCACGCGCAGTACGTCCAACCCGGTGAATGTACGTTTTAGAGTCCATAGGCAGGTCGTAGTTGAGCACGACGTCAACCTTGGGGATGTCCAAACCACGAGCAGCAACATCGGTGGCGACCAGAATGTCGCGCGTGCCGGCGCGGAACTTGTTCAGAGCCCCCAATCGCGACGACTGCGACAGCTGACCGTGCAACGGGATGGCGCCAAAGCCCAGTGTGCGCAGGAAGATGGCTATCCTCTGCGTCTCGTAGACGGTCCGGGTGAAGATGATGGTGGACTTGCCAGCAAACTCGTTGACGAGGTAGATGAGATACGTGTCTTTCTTGGTCTGGGGTACGAAGACGTAATGCTGGAGGAGGGTCGATACGGTTTGGTACTTGTTGAAGCTGATGCTGACCTTGACGGGATCGCGCAAGCTGGCCCGCTGCAAACTCTCGACCTTGGAGCTCATTGTGGCCGAGAAAAGATAGGTGCGGCGTTCGCGCGGGATGAATTTCAGGAGCTTGTCGATGCTCGGTCCGAAATCCATGTCCAACAGGCGGTCGGCCTCGTCCATGACCAGGTATTTGAGCGTTCGCAGGGAGAATCCCTTTGTCTTTTCGAGGTGGTCGACGAGTCTTCCCGGCGTGGCGACGATGACGTGCGGCTTCTTGCCGAGCGCAATTGCCTGCGGCACCATGTCCAGACCTCCGACGATGACGGCGCAGCGGAGGGAGATCAGGGAGCCGAGGGCCTCGAATGCCTGGCCAATTTGAGCAGCCAGTTCGCGAGTGGGAGCCAGCACGAGGCCAAAGAGCGGCTGGGGCTTGTCGAGCAGCGCCTGCAGCATGGGGAGCGCAAAAGCCGCCGTCTTTCCGCTACCAGTCTCGGCCAAGCCGATAATATCACGGCCCTGCAGGGCAACGGGGATGGACTTTTCTTGGATCGGGGTTGGAAACTTGTAGTTGAGTGCCTCGCAGGCCTCGCAAAGTGCGTCGACGATTCCCTGAAGACGGTCAGCAAAAGTCGACCCTCGTAGCAGACAGGAGCAGCACAAACCAATTCTTTGAACGTCTTTGGGGTCTCGGATTCCTCCTCGGCAGGCTCGGTGGCCTCGTGCTCGACCGGGGCGCCATCGAGTGTTGCGGACTCTTCAGTGGACTCTGGGGACGCAGCAGGGACGCTCTGCTCGGGCAGGCGCTTCTTCTTGGGCGCGTCATGCGCGACCTTTCTCCTCTTGATTTCACCCATCTCTTTCGACTGGCAATGTGTGGTTGTCGAAGGTGAAGAGCTTAGGGCTGCTCTAGGAAAGTTGAGAGGAAGCAGCCGATCTGCAGCATCAAAAATTTAGCGGGGCAGCTTATCGCACGTGCGGGTGGGTGCTCTTATCGCGCGTCCCCGCCAAACTTTTTTTTCCTTGGCTGTGAGCTGCGCAGACTCTACCGACCGACTTGGCCATACCACGATCATATACACCATCGACGTCGCAATGGCACGGAGAAGAACAAAGAAGAGAACCCACGTTGGGGCCAACAACCCGGAGACGGCCGCGGCAGGCCATGCCTCGGCGCGCGACCCCAAGAGCATGGTCATCCGCATTGGCGCGGGCGAGGTCGGCTCGAGCATCAGCCAGCTCGCGACCGACGTGCGCAAAGTCATGGAGCCCGGCACGGCCAGCCGGCTCAAGGAGAGAAGGGCAAACAGGCTCAAGGACTACGTCGTCATGTGCGGCCCGCTCGGCGTCACGCACATGATGATGTTCTCGCGGTCCGAGGGCGGCAACACGAACCTGCGCGTTGCCCTGGCGCCTCGCGGACCGACGATGCACTTTCGTGTCGAGAAGTACTCGCTGTGCAAGGATGTGCAGCGGAGCCAGAAGCATCCGCGCGGCGGTGGCAAGGAGTTTCTTGCGCCCCCCTTGGTAAGATTGACTTCTTCGTTGCCATCGGCACCACCATGCTAACGCGAACAGCTCGTCATGAACAACTTTTCCTCGCCCAACGCAGACGCCAAGTCCAAGGTCCCTAAGCACCTCGAATCGCTGGCTACCACCACCTTCCAGTCCCTCTTCCCCCCCATCAACCCTCAAGTCACGCCTCTCAAGACGATTCGACGAGTGCTGCTGTTGAATCGCGAAAAGTCCGACGAGGACGACGGCACCTTTATCCTCAACTTTAGGCACTACGCTCTCACGACGAGGTCGACGGGTGTCTCCAAACAGCTACGCAGAATCAACGCTGCGGAAAAATTCATGGCGACGAAGTCGAGTCGCCAGAACAAGATGCCGAACCTGGGCAAGCTGGAGGACATTGCCGACTACATGATTGGCGAGAACGACGATGGCTACACGACAGACGCGACAAGTGGCAGCGAGATGGACACGGATGCCGAGGTCGAGGTCGCCGACGCCGCGCCGCGCAAGGTCCTGTCAGCAAAGGCTCGCTTGGCATTGGAACAAAGCGGCGAAGCCGAGCAAGAGGGCGAGGACAACGTGGAGAGAAGAAGAGTCAAGCTGGTCGAGCTGGGGCCTCGCATGAGGCTGCGCCTGACCAAAGTGGAGGATGGCATGTGCGCGGGCAAAGTCATGTGGCACGAGTACATCCACAAGAGCAGAGAGGAGATCAAGGAGCTGGAGAAGCGGTGGGAGAAGCGGCACCAGGAGAAGGAAGCGCGACGCAAGGAGCAAAAGGCCAACGTGGAGAAGAAGAAGGCTGCCAAGGCGGCAAACAAGAAGAGCGGAGACGGAGAGGGCGACGAGGAAGAAGAGGATGATGACGACGATTACTACAGCGGTATGGAAGTGGACGACTTCGATAGCGAGGGCCTGGCCGGGGATGCCGAGTACAAGGTGAATGAGCAGATGGAGGAGGACGGCGAGTGGGAAGACGAGGCAGCCGAGATTGCCAGGCATTGAGGGGTTCGAGTTGGGTAGTTGCTGCGGAATGGGGATTATCGTGGCGTATTTTGTCTTTGGCGTCCGGTAGACGAGGCTCAACGTGGGTGATGTTATTGAGCTGAATGCAACATGCAAGAATCAACGTCGTGACGCTTAGCAAGTCGCGCGCTAGCAGGTATCGCATAATACGAATTGCTCCGCCTCATTCAAATTTCCGCTGACGAGTGACTCACAGACTAAGCATACACGTGAGCTGTTTGCCCGTGAGATTGTTGGCTTGCTTCGTTGAAATTGAAGGTATACGGCCGGGCAAGTGGGCAGGGTCCCCGTAGACCGGGCAACACTATTCATCGAATACAGAGAAGTAGAGGGGCTCAAAGTAAACGAGATGATCATGTCTACTCGCGCCATCTGCAACGAATCTTCAAAGCCAGGGCGGATCTGGCAGGAGATCCCGGCGTAGGCGAAACCGATGGCCGGTCATCGACGGGCTCCCCCGCTCATTAATTTCCCCATGTGGCAACCAGCCACCCTCGATCGGCCCCGTCCAATGCCGTGAGCTCGTTGATAACCATCTCACCTCGCCTCACGCCGCAAGATCTTTGAGCGGTTCGATGAAAATGAGGACTTGATCTTCCATGTTCTTGTTTCTTGGATTTGCGAGCTTCAGATAGACGCCATGTTTAGACAAGCAGCTGTTGCGGCACGCGTCGCCGCCAAACGACCAGCCGTGAGGCTGTCCCTCCGCGCCCAGCATCCTCGATGGAACTCATCAACCACCACGCCGAGGCGATCCAGCAAGCTACCCGGGGCCCTGTGGCTACTCGCTGCCGGAGGAGTGGGCTACTACTTTGCCAAGGACGCAAATATCACCATCTTGCCGTCCAAGTCTGCTCCCACGCTGTCGAGCCCCGCGCCTGTCATCCCGTCTGCAGACTCCGAGGCCGATATTCCCGTCGAGTCGCCCATCGCTGCGCTGGACCTCGCCGCTTCCAACGACAAGCTCCGAGAGGAGGCGCAGAGCTTCGTCTTCGCCAACGGCCAGACGCGGGGAAGAGTGGACGTGGTGCGCGTGGCGAGCAATTCCCGTGTCGAGGATGAGTGGGCCGTGGCCGTCGGACGGGGACTGGCTGGTGGTGAGGCGCTGTATGCGGGCGTCTACGATGGACACGCGTGAGTAGAAACATCTTTGGGCCTACATTATATACGCATCATGTACAGCTGACGACGTTTCGCAGCGGCTGGGCCACTTCGGCGGTCCTCAAGGAGGCCCTCATCCGCTACGTCTCCGGCGCTCTGAGCCCGCTCGCGCCGTCCAGCGACGGAGACATTGTGGATAGTGCCATCAAGGATGCCTTCACCCGTCTTGATGACCGCATCATGGGCGAGGCTAGACGGGCCACCGCGGCGTCTGCCGCCGAGCACGGTAGCGCCTCTGGCATTCGCGCCCTCGCGCCCGCCATCGCCGGCTCTTGTGCCCTTCTGTCCGTCTACGACGCCGCATCATCCACGCTGCGGACGGCCGTGACGGGCGACTCGCGCGCCGTCCTGGGCACCTGGTCGGGCGAGACCGGTTCGTATGCTGCCGAGGCGCTCAGCAAGGACCAGACCGGCTTCAACGAGGACGAGGTCAAGCGTCTTGACGCAGAGCACCCTGGCGAAATGGCCGACATGATCGACGCCAAGTCGGGTCGGCTCATGGGCATCGCCGTCACCCGCGCCTTTGGCGACCACCGCTGGAAGTGGCCCAATGAGGACATTTCGGCCGCGCAGAGCCACCTCTTCGGCTACGCGCCGCGGCCCAAGTACAAGACGCCGCCGTACATGACTGCGCGGCCCGAAGTCACCACGCGGCGCGTTGCGGCCGCCGACTTCGCCATCCTCGCGTCCGACGGCCTGTGGGACGTCATGTCCAACGCCGATGCCGTAGCCTGCGTCGAGCGCTGGCTTGCAGCGAAGAAGGCTGGGAAGCCTGAGGCGGTGACGCCTGCGCCGTCCAAATTCACCATTAGCGATGATGGATACGCCAGCTGGAAGGCGACGCCTGCAGACTTTGCCATCGAGGACCTCGACAGTGCGGCTGTGTGCCTCGTCAAGAATGCGCTGGGGGGGCGCCGGAGGGGCATTTTTTGCGGTGCCATGACGGCGTATTCACCGCTGAGTCGCTACGTGAGGGATGATATTACCGTGCAGGTGATTTTCTTCAAGGATCCATATGGCAGTGATAAGTGAGCGGTGGTGATTGGGGTATCGAGTGAGACTAGGTGTGGCTCTTGGCAAGGGGCTCGCCTTCTGCTCTTACATAAGAGATTTAAGGGTCATTTGCCTTCGCTTCCTCAGGTCCTCTTCAGACATGTATATAAGAATATAGTAAAACAGATCAGCGCACATGAGTGCCATACTGCGAATTCAGGCACACGTTTGGCGAACAGATGGGCAGTAATTGTTTCAAGCCGCCTCATCAGGAGTCCAAAACTGGCAACAGACAAGGAGGAAAGATTATCTTGAGATTTATTCAGCCGTGTTGAAAACCATTACTGATGACTGAACCTTTTTGACCAACTTGACCCTCGTCTGGTGCTCCGCCTTCCGACTCCGGCAACTCGTGCCAACGCCTTGAGCCAAGCCCTCAAGCAAGCAGCTGCACTTTGTGTGCCTTGATGCAGGGTAATGCGCAATAACAAATAAAATGAAGATCGCAGACAACGCGCGTTGGGCCTCCCGCTTCAACCTCTCGTCAACGGCAAGCAAATGGCTCAGCGCTGCAACTGTTCCCAATACCTGAACTTCAGGCCATGATGTCAAACCAGAGCAACTACGACTCCGTTAATGTTGAGCCGAATTCAGCTCCAGCACAAGAGGTCTCGTACACGTGCAGCTGCCACTGCGGCGCCACCTCATTCAAGATCCGCCAAGAGCCAATCGACGAAGTCGCCGCGTGTAACTGCTCCATCTGCGAGAAGAACGGTTACATATTGACCTACATCTTCCGAAAGCAGATTGAGCACATCCGCGGATGGGACGAGCTGAAGAATTACCAACTCGCATCCGAAACGAGAGACCATAAATTCTGCGGCCACTGCGGCACAAGTGTCGGCATCGATTTTCTGGGCCAACATAGGTTAGGAGATATGCTCGCAATCAATGTAAGTCGCCCTCATTTTCACAGCATACCGTTGCTCAAAGGCCTCGAGGTGCGAGTTATTCAGGGAATAGACATGAGTAAGTTGAATGTGCGACCTGTGAACGGGAAAGCATATCAAGCGGAATACAACGGTTTAGCATTTTTCGGATAGCTCACAGCTGGCTTGACATCGGTGATGGCTGCGTGGCCGTGAGAAGATCCAGCAACCCACTGCAGCTAAAACTCAAACTCACGAGACCTGAACCTTAGAGAACAAGAGATGCATGCTACCAAAGATGGCCCGCGGACAGAGAAAACCCTCGCCGGCAATATAACCAGATGCTCCATGTGAAAGAAAAAGAAAACTACTTGGAAGTTCTTGATCGAGACCGGAGCTTGCTGCAGTACTTCCAGTTTGGCAAGGCTCTCACGTTTGTCTTGAAGCCCTCCATAGACACCATTTCATCAAACATGACTAGGTCTTCCAGCCGTGTTTCCGCCGCCTCATTTTTATCCGCCGAGTTCTCCATGAAGCAATGCGGCTCAGTCCGGGAGGAGCCAAAGTCAACTAGAAGTCCGTCCCTGAAGTTTTCCCTCCGAATATCTCGATTGTAGATTTTCAGCCTGTTAAGCTGTTTGAGGTCCCTCAGAACCTTTCTCAGGCTTTTGGCATTGACACCAGTGTCTGGGGACGCAAGCTCTTTGACAATGGCGCGAATTGGGCGCTGGTCTGGTAACATGAGGTCGTCATCTAGACAGTCCTCTTCCAAATCCAAGCCGCTATCCTCCAAGACTCTCCTATCTTTACCTCGTAGGTACAGATACCCCAAACAAGGAATAACAAGCTGTCGCTTCAGCGACCCCGTTCGTTGAGCCGCCTTGATTCGACCGTATGCTCGACATTCCGCAAAGAAGGGGTCGCTGTGATAGGCTATCGTCTTGATGGTGACGGAATCGTCGAGAAGTGAGTCCCAATAATATCGCGTATCTTCTGGATTAAAAAATTTGAACTGGAAATTACGTTACTATTAGCTTGATGTAAGGTTTCTCAGCCTACTGTACTTACCACTTTGAGGGCGTATACCCGCGACTCAATCTTTACTTTAAATACATATCCATCAGTCCCACTACCTGAAAGATCATCTCGTTCCTGGTCAATTCTACCGAGCCACTCAATCGGGGCATCTTGGTGACGAAAGGGGTGGAGTTTGGGGCCGTCACATGGTGGAAGATCCCCCGAAAGAGGATTGGCATGTGTGCTGGTGACTTTCTTGGTCTTCCCAGGCATGTTTGGAAAAGTAAAATTTGTGGGCGTGGATTTGTCCGTCGCGATGCGCCGTACACGGCCAACGAGAATATCACGAGCACCTGTCCAACTTTATATTCCTCCCGGGGCTGCATCACCGTGGCGCGCTTTCCGCGGGTGCTACCTCATCCCGTCCTGCAGGCAATCGACATGTGTTATGCTATAAAAGGGTGAGAACGCGGGGTCTGCAGCCAACTGGAGCTGCGGTGCGGTCTCACGACATGGAATGGCTTCACGTGCCAGTTTCACATTGGCTGCATTTCAGCTCGTGTTGGTTCGTTCACACCTCTCGATGCAGAACGCTCAGTAAGTAAGTTCGCTTCCTGTAAGTTGGTTGTGTATGTGTGGAATAAGAAGGAACGAGCCGCTGCTCGTCATTGCATGGATGGATTCACACCTTCTGGCTCTTTGCTGTATCAATCCGTAGTACCGAGAAAAATGAGCAGAGCAATCTCTATCCTTGAATTTCTCACGAGAAGAAACCCTGAAATTGATTACAAACAGCCGAAAAACAGGCGGAACACAAGTCGACGTGACTTCAATACGCCCCAGTGGTTCAAAACGTGGGATGAATTCAGCTTCGAGACCTTCGAGCAGATATATGGCGGCAGACTTATTGATGCAGCCCGCCAGCAGCGACCTTCATTGCCACCGTATCCTCACGTGTCGCCTAAGACTGATTGCGTGGTTTATTGTGAAGACACCACGCGACATATTTTGACGAAATGGAACCACAGTGTCGTTCAACAGGCTCTGGACGTCGTTGAAGAAGCATTCAATCCCTGTCAATGGTCACCTCGTGCAGGAGTAAACAAGGGGTATGACACCACAAGAGGCACTCCAGCCTGCGATGGCTCTAATCCAGGAAATGGATCATATTCGTCGCCGATCTCAGCCAACAAAGCCGGACCACCCAAGTCCAAAAGGAAACCCGACGCAGGCACCACCCGCACTTGTAAGACACACGGCGCCTCTTGTGTCTCCAGTTCATGGGAAAGGTCTCCAAAAGAGTATAAAACAGGCTCCAAATGGAAGAGTTCTGATGTGATGCTTTCCGTCGACGCTTCAGGGCGATGGAATAAGAGTGTGAGCAAGAGCAACGAGGCGATGCCCATACGGCAGGCTTATACGTACTGCGTGGAGTACAACTGTCGATATGGCTGCATCTTGTCGACAGAAGAAGCTTTCATCTTCCGAATCAAACCTCGAGATACGAATACCACTGAGAGTCTGAAAACCCGTTTGAGATCCGATGGATTAATGGAGTTCATTTCGATCCCTTGGAAGGAGGAAGGATGCACCAAATTGACCTTCAATCTCGCTTTGTGGCTTCTCCATATACTCGCAGGTAATCGCCAAGAGGTGAATTGGGACTACCGTCCCTTGATCTCGGAGGTGCTTACCAGTGCGACATGCACAGCTTCGCAAGCGCCAGTTACTCCGCAGAGCCAACCCCGTCGGTCCGCCTCCAGGGGGAGAACAACAGCCGGCTCACGAAGCAATTCTCGCAAAAGAACAAGAAGTGATGTCGATGACCGGATCTATTATTCTTTTACGGGAAGCCTGAGATCTAATACGCAGGTATTTGACCATCTCAACTCCAAGGCGACGGTTGAATTACCCATGCTAACTAAACGTCTAGTTGTCGGACCAATATTCGCAAGTTGGCGAGGAGGACGCGTCAGAAGCTGGGAGCGACCTTGTGCAGCGAGAAGAAGATGATTTTGGAGAGGAAGACCGGGCTTGCGAAGACGTTGTCGATGGCAGGATTCTAAAGAGGCTACGGTCGGGACGAACAGTAGGGTATCCCTGATAATTTGTTTCTCCCCTGCAGTTCGATAGCGGTGTCGGATGCGTCTCAAATCATGTTTTATTGTTGCAGAAAGAAGTATTTGCCCGGCAATATTGTACGCTCATTACCTTGTGCACAAACGAAGTCTTTGAAAAAGGGTTCCCATCCAGTATTACTGTGGGTGCAGTAGCGCAAGCTCTGTCCGATCGACGCACGTGCTAATGACGCCCTCCTCAAACTTCATCGCGCATCTGCTGAAGCCTGGGTCTTGCGCGCCGCGTACGATCCGTGCTGGAGGACGAGATGCGATACGGGCTTGTGATTGGAGGCGCCAGGGGATGCAAGTTGCTGTTTCCACAAAGCAACGATGATGCGGCCCGTGGTGCGTCGGGCGATGCAAAGTTGACCCATCTAATATTGTTTTGATGGCTTCCGGAAGCATGCCGCGGAAGAGACCCTCTGTTTCCGGCAGCATAAATGGTTTTTAAGAGCTAGAAGCAGATGACGTGCTTAGAGTCTAAAGATCGAGAGTTTGGAATGCTCCCAGGCGATGTAAACCAATATTTGCAACGAAAACTTATACGGTGTCCCTTTTCACGACGTATACTTCGCAGGCCCTCTGGACCATTGGACTGTCCTCGACGCACGAGTCGCTCGTGTGATGCATGGTTGAGGATAGGTAGGAAGGCGTGTTCGAATAAGCTGTGGTCATTCTGTGAGGCAACGGTACGGACGTCAAGGCAAGCTCACCTTTCAACTCGGAGTTGAATAACAGTGATAAGAGATGGCCCGTATCACGAAGCAAACTCCTTGGAAGACCATCCTGCCTAAGGAGCACCGCGCTGAAATTTTTTTTAAATCTCGGTACGCAGTCACCAAAGTTCTCTGGCGGGAACGTTGCCAACAGTGTGGCCACGAACTTCTTTTCTCCAAGAGTACGGACTGACATCGCCACCAAGACCCCAACAAACAAGCTGTTACGCCTTCATCAGCTGGACTAACCCCATTGAAATGATTGCCACCGCCTCCCTGGGTGTTCTGATGTCTCTTTCGACAAAAGTTCCTCCTAGGGAGCCACGCATTACTCTAGGCGTGGGGTAACGCCATGGCGATCAATTTCCGCGGCAGCGCAGCTACCAACATTACTATCGCGGAAGTATTCGCTTCGCCTGAAGATGTTCGACGACGCGTTCTCTAGCATTGAGCCCTTTCATGCACAGGCTAAGTGTAAAGCAACGTGCAAAAGCGCAGGTTCGCCTGTCAGCATGCAGCTACGGTGCATGCTGCGAATGGCTTGCTTGCCAGTTCCTCGAGGGAATGCCGATAGCATGGTTGTGGGTTCAACCACGAATCGGCAACCTGGGGCCCCATGGGGCCCAGCAAACGTTCCCTGCATTTAATGAACTGGTTTTCGCGTGTCGGCGCTCCAACAATGGTTCGGCGCCGAAGTTCGCTCATCAGCACGTATAAGCAGAAACTCCAGTGACAGCAAATGGGGAAGAGGCCGAACGTTGGGCAACCTCGGTGGGGCCTAGCGCAAAGGATACCGTGGGGGAAGAGTCAGATCGTAGGTACGGAGGCTTCTGATTCGCTGGCTGCTCGAGAAAGGGTCCTTTGTCAGACTCAGCAAGTCCGTATACGGAGTATGGGTACTGTATATGAGCTCACGGAACAAAGGTACCCGTTCGTTTAGGCAATGGACCTTTCTAAGACTACAAAGTTCCCTCGCCCCGGCTCGAAGTCGGCACGGCTTCTTAACGTACCCAATGATGTATGGAACTTCCGTGTCGAAGCTTATCCCGATTCCCAACCTTCTTGCGCTCCCCAGTGGAAAAAGGTCCTTACGCCTTCTGGTCCGCCCGGGAGCCCGGTTTTGTACGGGCTACTGCCAGGACACATACGACCAGACGCGAGTTGTTGCTCCGACCTGCGATTTGCAGTTGCCAGTGATCACTTGAGGTACCATGTGCTTACAGAAGTGAGGACCCCTTGGCTTGATAAATACGAGAGAAACAATCTCAGCTCAGGTTAGATGGCCCATGAGAGTACATCTAGAAATCTCACTGTACTCGTGATGCATTACATTCATCGGCTTTAAGTCTGAATGTACCCCGACCGCGACAAGCATGTTCGACTCTCGTGAATAGCTGCCCGTTCGCGAATAGCTGCCCGTGGCGAACGGGCAGCTATTCGCCAGACTGTTGCATCTGATTCGTATCGATGCTTCCCTTGTCGCGCTTTGTGTTGGTGCTTGCAGCACCCGTCATTGCCTTGCTGAGTTGAAGCGTGCCTATCGGAGGCCGACAAGAAGCAATGGATGCAGCAACTAGAGTGGTAGATTTCAACCTTCCCAGAAGGGCAAGAAGGAACATTTCGCCCTAGGATACTGGATTTTGAGGCCCGAGAGGCTCAGAAGCTCAGATAGCCAAAAGGTCCTGCTAGTAGCCAAAAGATCCCGTCCCTAGAGTGGCGAAAATGGCAATAGCAGCCTTTGGTGGAGTCCGCGACGCCCGTGCCGCGTCCCGACTCCGGATCCAGGATCGAGTCGTCCGCCCCCTGTGCTTTGGACTTGCGTGGAGTGAGGTCAAACTGCAGCTTTAAGAAGGCAGAGTCCCCTGCATAGGGCACAGCAACCTCTCTCGTCTGAATGACAACCAGTTCTCTTCCGACGTCTGTGCGGTCTCCCGTCTTTCAAGAGCAGCACGAGAACGGCGCACTCATTCGCAAAGCCTGTCGCCATGGGTCTTACAGACCGCTTTGGTCTCAAGAAGACTGTTTCGGCCACAGTCACGGCAACTGGCAGCGATGCTGGGCCTGGAGAAATGGGCAATCCCACCACTGAGCTAAGCAATTTTCGCAAGCAGCACAAGTGGGATCCCTTTCTTGATGCGGATAAGCTCGAATACATTGACGAAGTGCTCGATTCTGGAAATGTCGAAAAGCAAGCGGCTGTTGATGAGTCCCTCATCCAAGAAGACTCCCCTTACCCTGAAGTGAGGGCATCGGTGAGTGCAAGCAAGTCCACGTCCGTGCCCAAGTAGCAGAGACGTCTAATCATCACGCCCCTCGCCAGGTTCCCCCAACGGATGAAGATGTTCCTGTCGATACGCTGCGCGCCTGGTTCATTGGTGCCTTGCTTTGCACCATAGTTGCCGCTTGCAACGTTTTGTTGTCTCTGCGTAAATCGCCAATTTCAATTCAATCAAGTGTTGTGCAGTTGATATCGTACCCGTAAGTCTATCTATCCTCTATATTCTCTCACGCAGCCACAAATCTAACCCAGCTATTTTAGCATTGGCTGCTTCTTTGCCAAGGTCGTACCAGATAAATCCTTTACCATTTTTGGGAAGCAATTCAGGCTCAACCCTGGACCATTCAACGTCAAAGAGCACACGATTATTACCATGATGGCCGCGGCCGGTTCGACTGTCAGTTACGCCATTGATATCTTGCTGGCGCAAGAGGTCTTTTATAAACAAAAATTCCGCTGGGGATTTCAGATGATGCTTATGTTTTCTACTCAAGCCATGGGCCTTGGAATTGCTGGTATCTCCCGACGGTTCCTTGTTTGGCCGTCCGCCATGGTTTGGCCAGCTACCCTCATCACGTCCACGGTTATGCACTCCCTGCACAACCACCAGCCTGCTGATCCCTCGACAACCAACGGCTGGCGTATCGGGCGCTATAAATTCTTCCTAATTGTCGCTACAGCTTGTTTTGTGTGGGAGTGGATACCTCAGGTTTTCGCGATGTTTCTGCAGACCTTCCTCTTCGCTACTTGGATCGCACCCGACAACGTAGTTGTCAACCAAATTCTTGGAGGTAGCACTGGTCTAGGTCTTCTGCCAATCTCTTTTGACTGGAACACGGTATCTGGATTCTTGGGCAGTCCACTGCAGACTCCCAGTTTCGCGCTGGTAAACATGGCCCTGGGCTTGTTGATCTGCACTCTCGGAGCAATCGGACTCACCTACGGCGGCCCTGAGTACTACAAGTACTTGCCCATCAGGTAAGTTCTGGCTCAAACATTAGAGTGGCACGGCAATGGCTAACGGATTCAGCGCTAACTCAAACTTCGATCACTTTGCTAAACCGTACAACACGAGCCGTATTCTCACGTCCGACTTTGTCGTCAACGAGACCGCTTATAGTGAATATTCGCCACTCTTGATTGGAGCAACCTTTTCTCTATCCTATGCCATGAGCTTTGCGACCCTGATGTCTACAATCATGCACGTCGCCCTTTTCTATGGACCAGATATCTGGAACCGAGCCAAGAGCTCAAAGTACGACGAGCCAGACATTCATCTGAAACTCATGCGAAAGTACAAGGAAACCCCTGAGTGGTGGTTCCTGGCAGTTTTCGCCGTGAGCTTCGCTTTTGGAATGATTGCGGCGTTGGTCTGGGCAACGCACCTCCCGTGGTGGGCGTACATTTTGTGCATCGCTATTGCAGTCATCCTATTCATCCCTGTTGGTGTAGTTCAGGCCATCTCGAGCCAGCAAACCGGTCTGAACGTTATCACGGAGCTTGTTGTGGGATATGCGTAAGTCAAGCTCCTTTTGCGAAGCAATCAAGTCCGCTGACCGTATAATCAGCATTCCAGGTCGCCCAGTCGCCATGATGCTTTTCAAGAGTTGGGGCTACATGTTAGCGTACAACGGTCTCAACTACATCTCCGATATGAAGGTCGGCCACTACATGAAGGTGCCTCCCCGCAGCATGTTTGCGGCACAGGCGTTCGCGGCCATCTGGCTCTCCGTCGTTCAGGTCGCCACCTACAACTTCTTGCTCGGCAACATCAAGGATATTTGCACGCCACACCAATCTCAGGGCTTGACATGTCCTAACGCCAAGGCCTTTTATAACGCCAGCGTGATCTGGGGTGCCATCGTGAGTTCCCTCGTCATCGGTCATCTGCGTCCGCCCGCTGATTTGTTGCTCTGCAGGGTCCTCGCCGAGTTTTTGGCGCTGGAGGTGTCCTCTCATGGACCAATTACTTCTGGCTTATTGGGGCTGCTCTGCCAGTCATTCATTACTTTGTTGCGCGGCGTTGGCCTCGCAGCGCTGCTCGATACGTTATGATTCCGGTCATATTTGGCGCTGCCAGCCAGATTCCCCCCGCGACGCTTTACAACTTGTGGCAGTATGTCATCGTTGGCCTCGTTATCAACTTTTTCATCAGGCGGAGGTACTTTGGATGGTGGAGTAAGTTTCCTATCGCCAAGATCATGTCAAACGCGCTGACAAACTTAACAGGCCATTACACTTATGTCTTGTCTGCCGGGCTGGATATCGGAACAGCCGTCTGTGGCGTCATCGCGTGCCTCATTCTCGGTTTTGGCAATTTGGACTTCCCAGATTGGTGGGGTAATTCGGTTATAGACAACACTCTGGATGCCAGTGGCGGGGCCGTAACGAAGATGTTTATCAAGAACGTGTCGACCCCCCTCGGGCCAAGCACGTGGTAGCGTGGGAATGGCGGTCACTATACTCCGTAGTTCTACAGATACTGTTTGCAGATGTCTTACCTGATTCAGCCGAGAAGAAATCCAGACTGAATACATACAAGGTGCTTGCTTCTCAAGCTTTCGATTCACATCTTCACTAGCACTGGAGGCTGTCAAGTGTACGCTTCGTTGGCATCAGTGGGTGAGAGTTGGAAGCGTTGAGGCTAGTGTATGACTGCACCTGAATCACTGCACGAGGCATCTGGTATACTCTTCCTTCTTAATAAATTGAACAATAAAAGCTTCTAGAAGTATCCAGCTCAAGACATTACCTTGAAGCACTTAGATCCTGTAGCATGTCTTGCAGGATTAAGATTTACTTTATTTGCTTGTCAACAATCAGACTTTGAGCCATCGTGGAGCGGAACAGTTTGATGATGTCACTTCACCTTGGCATTACGGGAATTGCCGTGGGACCAGGGTTTATCTCGCCTGCGTGACTTCCAGAAGATTTGATTGGTAAATAAAAAGCTGCCGTGTCACTTGATGGCGAGGCAAGTGGAAGCTGGTATCGCCCAAGAAGTGCTAGCACCTTTCTCTCAAGGAATTGCCGAGTTCTATCAATTCTGAGACTTCGCGATGAACCAAAAGAGTCTGCTTTAGCGCTTGCTTCGGTCTCTGACCTTTTCCTTCCCGTCATCACCACATTATAACTCAGGGGCTGGACAAGCCCACAGCGTAGACCGGACTCCCACGTCTACCCATTTAGCTCGGAGAGCCCGCTTTTATGCCAGCGAGATGAAAGTCGTGGCGTCGCAGATGTAGAACTACAAGGTGTATCGGAAACCGGGACTCAATCTCAGAAGTCCACCGACCTGCAACTGAACAATCTTATCGCCAGGTTTTGGACCGTTAGTCTGCTCGAGCTCAGCCGCTTTGAGCTTACGATTCTCGCGCACAAGGCAAAATCGTAGTATCGTGGCAACTAGTATGCAGGCGAAGACAAAGACGGTATTAGCTATCATGGCGGGCAGATACCGTGGGCCCTGAGTCTTGTTGTAGAGATATGGCGAGTAAATCTGTGCAATGTTTCCCACCATATTGGCAATAGCGAAAGTAGCTGAACGCTTCTCGATAGGTCGGGGAACCTTGGTGAGACAGCCTCGTCAGCATTCAATGTTTCCACAGCCTTGACTGTATGACAATGGAGGGGAATGAGGAACGCACCGTGGATGAGATCCAAGCGTAAGTAATGTCAAAGCTACCGTACACGCCGCCAAGCATGAGAAACAGCGAGAAATAGCGACCCGCCAATGCCTGGGTGGCAGCGGCGGTGATGAAGCCGGCCATCCCAACGGCAAGGGGGGTGACCAGGTGAAAGTATCGCTCAGAGAGTTTATCGCTGGAAATTGATACTGCCATAGCAACGATCGCTGCGAACACGTATGGGGGTGCCGTCATGAGAAGCGACTCGACGTCGCCAAAATTGAATGTAGCAACAAGTGTCGGGATGAAGGAAGTCACAGCGCCGGCGGATGTCTTGAGTATGACAATTAGGGTCAGAACCCAGACCTTGTAATCAGCCAGCGCCAGCTTGAGCCCCTGCACCATCGAGCCGCGCTCCTCGTCGAGGCTACCGCTGTAGACATGGATGCGGTGCACGGCAATAGCTCTCTCTTGGTCCGTGAGCCAGCGCGTGGTAGCAGGAAAGTCTGGTAAGACGAAAAGCGCGATCAATGAGAGCGTGACTGTCGCCGCGCCTTCGATGATGAACAGCCATTGCCAGGGTCGGAGGCCACGGGCGCCGTCGAGGCCATATTGTACACCAGCACCGACGAGACCACCGAAGGCGCTCGAAAGAAGACTTCCTGTGTACATGACGGCCGTGCGTGTGGCCAGCTCGCGAGGCGTGTACCAGCTCGACAGCAGGAACAGCGCGCCCGGAAAGAAGGGAGCCTCCAGGAAGCCCAAGAAGAATCGGCAGATGACCAGTCCTTTGAAGTCTGTAACGAGGGCGGTGCATCCCGAAACCGCGCCCCAGAGACCCATGCAGGCTGGCAGGTAGATGCTAGGCCGCACCCGGGTGAGGAGCAGATTTGACGGAATCTGAAGGGCCAGGTAACCGGCGAAGAGAACGGAAATTGCAGTGTTGAACTGTCCGCCTTCCAGGTTGAGGTCCTTTTCAAGTCCCTGAATTCGAGCATTGGGAAGGGCATTGCGGTCGAGATAGCTGCGAAAATGCTGTTAGTGGGCACGGCAGCGGAAAGGTGTCGGTGAGCCTCCATGCATACTTTAGCACAATCATGGCCACCAGGACAGGCATCAATGTCCAATCTATCTTCCGCTTAAGCTTCTTCTCCATCTCGGCGTACTCCTGCGGGTCGGTGGGCAGGTAGCTAAAGAAGGTCGCCTCGCCGTGGGTGCCCTGCTGTTGATCCTGGCGGACCTCTGAGTCCGACTCACTGTCCATCTTCGGAGATTGCCAAGGTCACTGCTTGATGCTGTTGATTGTACTTCCAAGTCGATAGGTGGATCCGGGTAAGCAACTTTCACCTCGATTGTCGTTGGTGTCGCAAGGACCTGTAGACGGCAATGAGAATGGCCGCAGGCTGCCCCGGCTGGGCAGAGGTTTCTGAGGCAGGTTCTGATTGAATCAAGCTCCAGACGGCCATCCATGAGCTTCGCGGAAGCACACGATCAAGTAAGTGCCTCTAACTCTTGCGAAGCATGACGAAAAGGCGAGCCGACCCGGGAGTTGGCCGAGCTTCGGACCGCGCGACGGTCGGGTGCGGGGTAGGCCGGATGTCAGCGCCGAGTTTCACCAGCACAGGCAACAAACACTCTTTTCAGCCTCAGAAATCGATCTCGTGTGTACTACCTACGAACACGCAACCTCTGGATCTTCTGTTCCTCTGCACTTGTCGGCGCCGCAACCCCATCGCGGGCCGTCGCCCGAGTGTCCGAAGAGTGAAACCCCGGCTCAGTAAGATTGGACGTACATGCAATGCCGTTTTTCTTTCCGCTCTTTCATGACATGCAAGCCGTACATCTTTAGTGATTACGAGCAGTCAATAAATACCTGGTCTCTGTGCAGGCTTCGCCGGACGTTGAACAGCCAAAGTTCCATTGTCGAAAGACTGAGGGGTGCGTTCGCGTCTGAAGCACACCACGTTCCCACTGGGAAGGCGACGTCTCCCTTTTATGTAATCCTCGAAAGAACAGGGGCCTACGTCTAAGGCCAATCATTGGAGATCAGAATCGCCGTAAGCCCAGCAAGAGCTTGTTCGTTCACGGCATAAGATCGAGTGAGGAACGACGAGCCTGCGCCGCACCTGGCTATCACGGCTGCCCAGTGGCGCTAGACATGTCCCGTAGGATCCAGGATAGCCGACAGCCTCAGCTGTCAGCCGTATTCGCATGGGTAGTTGGTGCTGACCTGCCTGCGTGCCTACGCATGACGAATCCCCCACGCGGCCGGGCCGGACGAGAAAGTGACCAGCCCACCCCTGTTTGCAGCTTAATTTCTCCGCTCGCCCAGGTTCTGTCGTCGTTCATTGTCGTTCATCGTCGTTCTCGTTCATCGTCGATGCGCGCCCGCCGACAATCTCGTCCAAGACCCAACGAGGCCTGCGCACAATGTCCTCGCGGCAACCACCCTTGGGGCGGAAACGACCCGCTAAGCTGTTCCACAAAAAGGTGAGAACAGGATGCCAACGATGCAGGGCACGCCGAGTTAAGGTAGGCCAAAAACAAGTACCAGTTTCAGCCCTAACGGATGGCGGGGGTACAAACGCTGCCTTGTCGCTCCCACTTACACGCTCAACTGCTAGTGCGATGAAGCCAAGCCCATCTGCTCTAATTGCAAGCGGCTAGAGCTAGACTGCGCATACGGCTACGGCAAGGCGTCGAGCGAGGGCAATGGTTCCCAACATGGGGCTTCGCCGCGCCAAGGTGACAGTCAGCTCGACCCGGAGAAAATTGTGAACCCGCCCGAGTCTGAAGCCCGCCGGAAGCTCGAGCTCGAACTCTTCCACCACTACTACTACGAGACGGGGCCGTCGATTGCTGCCGACGAACTCTCCCGTCCGTTCTGGGGACCTATCATATGTCACCTGGCATTCAAGTACGACGCCGTGCTATACAGCATCTGCCTCATCTCAGCTCTTCACAAGGCAAAAAAGAGCGATTTCACGGACCAGTGCTCCATGAACCACTGCCGCACGTATCTCAGCATGGCGCTCCGTGACCACAACAGAGACGTCGCTCAACTAAATGCGGGCAACGTGAACTCTGTCTGCCTTACCTCCTGTGTTCTAAGCGTGTACGGCTTCGTTGGGCTCCAAGATCGGCCACTGGCGCCATACACGCCTCCTATTGAGTGGCTTCGCACCACGGCCACCAGCCACGCGGTGTTTCGGAGGGCCGCGGACCTGGCCAAGGACGAACCAAACTCTCTCGCCACGCAAATGATAGCAATCATATCCCACCTGCTCGATGAAAGGCTCGAGATGAAGCAAGACGATAGCATGATGCACCTGCTACGACGCCAGCAACCACACGAGCTTGCCGAGATCTGGGACGCAGAGGTCTCCGAAGCGTACTATTCCACACTTGGCTACATCGCGGCCATCTGGAAGGCGATCAAAAACCACGATCCTCCCGGCGGATTGGCGCGCAGGTTGATCGTATTTCCCATGCTTGTTAACAAACGCTTTGTAGACCTTGTAGAAGAGCAACGACCTCGAGCCTTGGTCATTATTGCTCACTACTTTGCGCTATTGACGATCATACGTGGCTATTGGTGGGTTGGAGATGCTGGCTCTCGCGAGGTGCGCGCCATTGCCAACAAGGTGCCTGCAGAATGGCAGCATCTGTTAAGCTGGCCGCTGGAGCTGCTGGAGAACGATGTTGTATTCAGTACCTACCCGGGATGGAGAAAGCAGGGCAGTTGACAACTTGGTTAGGCTGGACACTGGCGTCACGAAGATAACCATCGGATGCATTGCAGGACTAAGCTGTTGCCATTTGAATGGTATCATGTCTGAACGTGAGCTCTAGCGTAGTAGACGAGAGCTATAGTCCCGACCTTCGAGAAGTTGGCGTAATTCTCATTCATATCGTCCTCGGGTGGCTGAGACTAGCTCTGCGCCAGCCATCGCATCGCAGCCTGACCTGAATGCCGGCACTATGTCTACGAGACGCGTGCGTGAACCTTTCGATCTTCAAGAGCATGGCAACTGACGATAAGTTCCTAAATCTCCATCTTGGCTCTAGCTTTGAGAAATACAGATCGAGTCTGTATATGAGTCAAAATGCTGTCGCGATGTGACCGTGACGAACTCCTATCTATTCTCGGATGCGAGATTCGAACCCATCATCTGGTTTTTGTGCTTCAATCCTGTGTACGTCGCCATCAAAACTAGCCCATTACGGAGCGAGTTGAAGAGGTGTGAAAAGAGGTGGTAATCTGTCAGGCAATCGACATGAAGAGGACCGGATGCAAGAGTGGCCAGACGATGGATCTTTTATCACGAGTGCACATATTAAATTGGACAGCTACGATTTGGTAGAAACAGTGGCGCGTAGAAATGTCTTTGACCTGCCTGATACACAGATTCGACTTAGGACGTGCTGCGGAGCTCGCGTCTACATGGCCCGTCCTAAGCAGTATAGTGATCATAGGAGTATACAGAACGCATCTTGTGGGTCGCAATAGCGGTTTAGGAACCATGAACTCTTTACCAAAGAAAATGTAACATGGAGATGACGATACCGTCCCTTTTTGTCCAGGATTCTCTCAACCCTTATCTAAGTATAGGGGTTTCCCATGGCGAATCTCGTCTTCAGTTGAGATTGAAATTGCTCGGCCAATAATGCCAAGCCTCCCTGCGAAAGCATCCTGGAGACCGAAGACATTCTCTCCACACTGGTAAGTACTAATACGGCAAAGTTGCGGTTTTGCCGGCAGTACGATGTGACCCACACTCCTTCCCTCGGATGCGAGTAGCCACGGTTTAATGAATCGATTTGAGCGGCACCATCAATTAGGAAACGAAGTACGTCTTGCAATTTATGTTGCAACAGATGAGTGGCGTCTCGACAACACTTCCTCTCGCCGACAGCAAATGCTTGTCTATCGACCTCGCAAAGCCCTCATCCATCATCGCTAGCACTCAAGTCGCCGTCGCTCTCGTGCCCTTGTACACTCAATATGTCGCCGCCTCAATGGTCATCCTGAGATATCAGCTTAGTTCCTGCTGCCGCTTCTGCTTCCAGAGCGCGAGCTCAACAAGAACAACACATTCACGATTGCGTACAAAGCAGCAAAAGTCCTTGTCCCCAACCATTCACGCCTTCATCTCATCGCCACGACTCTATCGACGCCACGGCTGTATTTAAACCATTTCGGATGCCCCGTGTGCCTGATCTCTATGCATGGAATCACCGCGAATTGCAGTCAATGAGCCATTTGATTCGTCTCTTGAGAAATCTCGAATGCCGATTTCGCTAACTCTGCGCTGCCTCGTTTCTTAGCTTCGAGCTTGTGGCTGAACGATTCCTGACTTGGTCTTTTTACGATCGGGCTTAGCTTCTGCTGTTGCTCTTATATTGCTCTAGCTCAAGAGAAAGGCGGGTGTTCTCGCGGCCCTTTTTTCAACGGCTATAGTAATCACAGGGCCCAGGCCAATATGTGCTTTATTCCGCTTACGGGGATGAACATACGATATTCTTCACTCTGCACATGTAATTTCCTGGTTTATACATGAACTTGAGATAAAATATAAATAGTCTTCTCTTCAAGTTGGCTGTATTTGGTTACGGGTGGCGTGGTATGGCGAGTCAGGGTGTCGAGGACCGTCTGCCTAGACTGCTCTGGCTGAAAGTCACCCGTAAATATTTAGTCCCTCAAATTGCTACTGCGACGCAAGGCTGTGGGTGATTACGTGTATCTTTACTAGCTTGCTGCTCGTTACTTACGCTAACATCAGCCTCCAATTGAAAGTATAGGTTTGGATACACGGGGTTGATTTAAGGCTGATTGGATGAAGCCGCACAGACAGCCGGACAGACGGGAACTAACACCAGCAGCAAAGGGGGCATCACGGACGCCGTACAAGCTAAACCAGCCTACCTCACATATGGCGTGATGCCACGAAATGAGTACATAACACGGCACGATATGCCGGCAGGCGTTGAGCCAAGGAGCGCGGAGAATAAAAAATACCGACAAGAAAAATTGCCGAGCCCTTTTGTTGATTGTGCAAGGAGACGATGCAGCCACGTGTAGAACTTGGCCGTGATCGGGCTGAAACGAACCTAGATTAGTTAGACCTAGACGATCCTAGATTGGCATATGAGAGCGATGATGATTGGCCACAAATTCGGGACTTGACGATGGCACAAAGGCGACACGAGTTTTTTCGTAACTGCGATTGCTTCCACTGGTGAGAAATCGGAAATTGTACGGAGCAGGATTAATTTTGATACCTGGTATAAACCGTCAAAGTGAAGTCTGGAACAGCTCGGGGCAGGTCTCCAACCGGCGTAATATCCGTGGCCGTTGAACAATCGTTCCCATCGGAGACGTCCGGTTCTGGTGATTTGACACATTGCGGCTTGTAATCCGTTAGTCCCCAAACCGTTAGTCGGGCGCCTTAGATAGGACACTTATCGACTATGGCTGGCCTCGAAGACTTGCAGCCAGGGGCCGAACCACCAGTGTGTGGCCAATTTCCAGCACATGCGACCAACAGCGCCACCGCCCGAAGCCACCATCGGCCAGGGTTCACATTCGCTCGCCCCCGGCCCGACGTCGTGAGACGCTACCAAGCACACCACTTGCGAAGGCCCCCTGGCGATGAGCTGAGGCGACTACCAATAGTCGACACGCCATCTGCAGCCGAGTTGGTGGCCAGCATGCCCTTTTCTGTGAGCCGTACGTTCCAGATGGACAAGCCAACTTGCAGATAACCGGGGATGCAGTCGAATCACCAACTTACCTTACGTCGTGTTGGTTGCTGGGCGAGTTGGTAACCACCCGCGTCCTCAGACGACCTCCCTCGAGCACCATCCGTCGAAGACGACGACGGCTCAGCATTGACAGGATCTTTACGCATTCACGCAAGATGAGCCTCTACTCGGAGCCGCCGCTGGCGAGGCCGTTCAGCGAGACGAAGCCGACCTTGCTCGTGGCCTGGTGGATCACGGCCTTTTGCACCTGTCTCATTCTGTTGCGTCTTGCTGGACGCTACATTCGAGTTGAGAAGTTGTTTCTGGAGGACAAGATTGCGGCGTTGGCGCTCTTGCCGCTGTACCTGCGCATCGCATGCGTTCACGTCGTTCTTTTGTATGGCACCAACAACGCCCAACTCGATGTTCTCGACCTGTCCCAGGACGACATTAACCAAAAAGTCACCGCGAGTCGCGTGGTCCTTGCTGCAAGGCTTTTCTACGCTGCGACGTAAGTGCAAAGTCAAAGTGACGCCCGGGAGGATGTGCAAAATTCTCATGACTTTCAGATTATGGACACTCAAGTTTACGACGCTCGAGTTCCTCAACCGCCTCGCCGGTGCGTCCATGAAAAAAGCCTACCTGCGGCTCATTATTTTCCTTCGATGCGCCTTGGCCGTGTCATTTCTCGCCGTCCTCATCAGCGACCTCGCAGAATGTCAGCCCTTCTCTCACTACTGGCAAGTCCTCCCGGATCCGGGGCCGCAGTGTCGACAAGGCTTTGCGCAACTCCTCACGATGGGCGTGTCCAGCGCCATCCTTGACACAATCCTGGTCGCCTTCCCAGTCCCGATCATCTTGTCTACTCGGATTGCCACCAAACGCAAGGTCCTGCTCGTCATGCTCTTCTGCTTCGGCTTCCTTACAGTGGGCATCACCGTCTACCGGATACCCAAGATTATCGACCAGCAGGGCGACCAGGTTGTCCGGTCCATGTGGGCGTCTGTTGAGCTGCTCGCAGCGACCACCGTGGCCAATCTGGTGGCGCTCGGCTCGTTCCTCAGGGACAGCGGAGCGAAGAAGCGCAAGTTCCAGCAAAACTACATCAGCAGTGGCGCCACGACATCGCGGCGGCAAGGACAGACGACGACGAGCGACTGGGATAGGACCGTTGATCAGGACAAGGCGGTGGGTCGCGGCCAACCCCTCAAGAGCGAAGGCGACGAGTGGACCGACGAGGCTAGTATCGAGGAAGCCCCGGATGCTCGGCCGAAGAACGGCGAGCGCAGTCCCTCGCAATTGTCCAATGTCAGGGGCCACAGCCCGACGGAAAGTCATGACTCGCTCATTCAGCGGGTGTCGTCTCGAGCCCCTGGGGTACTGGAGCTACCACACCCCCGGCCTCCAAGCCCCGCAGTGACGGCAGGGATGACGGGTCTCCAACGCAGATAGCTTCATCTAATACGTGGTTCGCCTTGAAGATAGGCCTGTTGGTTGCAAGTCGCAGCGCGGAGCCCCTTGGCTCTTCCCCGTGTGCTCCGTGCTTGACATGAACGGAACGGCTCATAAACGGCCCCCAGACACGGCTGAGTATGCATGGGTTGTCTCGAGACAAGGTCTCCCGCGGTTGCATTCGGCCGAAAGCTAGACTTGGACACAGGCAATCGGACATGTGAATATGCGTAGAACCCAACCAAATTACACTCGTGTCCGCCTTCCATTTCCGCGCAAATCGACATGCACGTTGCCCGGACGAGAATGCCTTATCAGCCCCAAACCCCAGATTCCGACCAGCATTTCCCACATGTGGTCCACATCGCGTCATGCAGGGGCTCCGCCGGATTAACAACAACTTCTGCAGCAGCCAGGTTATGGTGGGCTACCCCAACCGAAACCGGCAAGCCACATGCAGGTTGGTCCAACTAACACTTGCAAACGCGGGGCGGCTGACTGGCTTATCATTCTAGAAACCCGTCTTGCTTCCAGTCAATTGTCCCCTGCCTTGCTGACCGCGGTGGCTTACCGTTCACTGAAACTAGTTATCGCGAGCTAGCGAAACCGCAGTCATGCGAGTCGTGGCAGGATATCAATATGTGTGTGTGGGGAGTGAGGTACAGGTACAGGGACGGGCGTTTTGGTGCAAGCCGATGCCGTTCGGAGACGATTTGAAGTCCAGCGCTGCACCCCTTTCTCGGAGACGGCTACCGACCCTTGCCCATTGACTTCCTGGAGCCGGCAGCTCGTCTCGTGCGTGCTCATGTGGTAAAAAGACTTGATCTCCGGTACGGACTCGTTGCGCGGGCCTCTCTCTCGGTCGACGACTCGAGACAGCTACGAACCGCCAAGATGGCCGACATGGAGCCGGAAAAGCCAAAGGCCATGAGAAATGGCATCACATATACCCGTGACTTTGAAATTGTCGAGATGAGCGACCTGGCCGCCGACAAGTCTCAAGGCGTCTTCACAACCACCACCACCTTTACAGTCTCCGCGGCGCCGCGTCCCAGGGTTTCCCGCCAAAAGTCGCTTGGCCGCCGCTGGGTCGACAGCTTCCGACGTGCCCCCGGGTTGCCCATCAAAGGGCATCATGGCTACCAAATCAATGAGGGGATGCCAGGCCCGGTGCAGGTGGACGCTCACTCCGACGATGGTTTCTACGACCTGCGCGCCGCGAACGCGAGGACAGCCAACTCGGGCCTTGCGCGCGACTTGAAGGGTCGCCATCTGCAAATGATTGCTATCGGCGGTTCAATTGGTATGTGTACTCCGTCCTCTCTCGGCTTGACTAGAAACTGGCGGCTGACGGCAGCTCAGGCACCGGCTTGTTCGTGGCCTCTGGGATGGCCTTGTACCAGGGCGGCCCTGCGTCCATGCTTCTGGCATACATGGTAACCGGTACCTTTCAATTCTGTACCATGCAGAGCTTAGGTGAGCTGGTGGTTGCCTTTCCGGTAGCCGGTTCCTTTTCGGCTTTTTCCACTCGCTTCCTTGACCCATCGTGGGGATTCGCCATCGGATGGAAGTAAGTACAATACTCGCACATCGCTCCCAAAGGTTCACCACCTCGGCGTAAGATCGAAAAGCTGATTGGTGTGCCCTCTTGACTAGTTATGCTCTGCAGTGGCTTTTTGCCCTCCCGCTGGAGATTATCGCCGGCGCCCTAACGATCCAATATTGGAACGCAGCACTTCCTAAAGCAATTTTCGTCACGATATTCCTTTTGGCAATTATTGGAATAAATCTGTTCGGTATCAAGGGATATGGCGAGGCCGAATTTCTCTTCTCTACCGTCAAGGTCACTGCCATCGTCGGCTTCATGTAAGCGAACCGCAAAGACCGTCACTGATGACTCGGCTAACCAGAGGATCAACACGCAGCCTGCTCGGCGTTGTCATCAATATCGGTGGCACACCACACGACGGATACATCGGCGGCCGATACTGGGTCAGCCCAGGTGCAACACACAACGGCTTCAAGGGCTTTTGCAGCGTCTTGGCAACATCGTCATTTTCTTTCAGCGGCACAGAACTAGTCGGCCTCGCCGCAGCGGAGACAGCCAACCCTCGAAAGTCTCTTCCCAGCGCCATCAAGCAGGTGTTCTGGCGTATAGCCATCTTTTACATTGTCACGTTGCTTCTGGTCGGCTTGCTCGTTCCATACAACGAGCCACGCCTTTTGACAGGACAGAGCACCGTGGACGCCTCGGCCAGCCCATTCGTCATCGCCGTTGAGAGTGCTGGCTCAACGATCTTGCCCAGCGTCATGAACGGTGTCATTCTGGTTTCAGTGTTGAGTGTAGGCAATTCTGCCGTATTTGGTTCCTCGCGGACCCTCGCCTCCCTGGCTGAGCAGTCCCACGCGCCCAAGATCTTTTCCTATGTCGACCGCAAGGGACGACCGCTGGCGGCCATCATCTTTGCGTTGACTTTGGGATTGCTGGCGTATCTTGCCGACGTCAAGGTTCACGACCAGATATTCAACTGGATGTTGGCAATTTGCGGCTTGTCTAGTCTCTTCACCTGGGGAAGCATCTGCCTATGTCACATTCGCTTCCGACGAGCGTGGGCAGATGCAGGCCACACGCTCGCAGAGCTGCCCTTTAAATCTCAGGCTGGCATTGTCGGATCGTACGTCGGGTTAGCTGGTAACACCGTTGTGCTTGCTTCCCAGGTCTGGCTGGGCGTCTCGCCGATCAAAGCTATGAATACCCCGTTGACATCGTCGGAGACGGCAAAGAGTTTCTTTTTGAGCGTCATGGCTGTGCCTACGATTCTCATCTTTTACGTTGGACACAAGCTATGGTTCAAGACCAAGGTCATCCGAGTCCGATCAATGGACATCGACACCGGGCGAAGTTTCTCCAGGGTTCAGTCCCATTCCACGGAGGAAGAGGACAGACGCCGAGCGTGGCCAATGTGGAAGAAATTATATCGATCGGTTTGCTGATGCTTCAGCCACGGTGGTAAAACCTAGCGGCTTGCATATGAATTTGTGATTTTGAAAGCCTTTTAGCGCTATATTGATGGCTTGCGCCAAATCCTTTTTCATCAGCGGAGTGATCGCTGTCATCAAATTGGACTCTACCACACCAACGAGGGTTGAGAGAGAATGCAGCTTCACAGGCTGGGAACTACCATGTCACAGGGACGGAGGTCTAACTGCCCTCATATAGTCTTCCTCTGTAATAATGTCCTCTTCGTAGGTGTTGTTAGGCAGTCTTGTATCTGGACCTATGCGCACTCCTACTACGCTCACGTTCTCCGCAACGATCCTGGGAAAGGCAGAATACGAAGTCATCTCTGCACTCTTGTCTTACATGGCTCCTAGCTCCTAGCGGTTAGTTGTCATCTCTCCAGTGCATCATGGACTGGCCCCGTAGGCATGTCTCCTTGCATGCCTCTGCTGACTTGCTGAGCATAATCTTCTTGAGACTTTCCCTATATTGTAGTCAATTCCTGAGATTCAGTGTCTTTTTTAGTAAGCAAGAGTTTCCGCTATCGGGGCGTGCTCATTTCGCATCACCCCAATGTGTAAGCGGATCCCATGGACATTATCTTGACGCGCGACTTCTACCTCTGCGTTGCATGCAACTGGGCTCGCTGTGGCTGTGAGCGTACGGAGCCAGCAGGCCGTACACCCAAGAATTAGAGGCGTAAGTACGAGCCAGTTGTATATGTTTCTGATCAATGTCCTTTACCGTGCAATGAACTATGCAAACCCTGGGAAGCAGCAACGCCAAGTCCAATCCATTTTTCACTGCCGCCGAAACTCCGCAGATCAGTAGCATACGGAGGTAAGCTGCATCACTACGTGTACGTTGGCAGCAGCTAATATATTGTCGTAGCTGTACACTTCACGGACAGAACCCGCATATGATCGGATGCATTCCATCTGTTGTTATGGCGCCAATTCTGTGTGAGCTTGTGCATCTATCCAGTGTCGAGAAGCTCTAAACGAGGTGATGTGTTCAGTGCGTGCTCAGTCTTCTCTGCCCCATCTTACATGCATCTTCAGTCTCGTTGCACTACAACTCAGCCATGCCCGCATCGACGTCACCCGACGGGAAGTTTTTGCCTCTAGAAAGTGGCCCCACGCTTATTACATGTAGGTCGCCTGGACGTGAATCGCTGAGACACACTGCACAATTTCTACACCCTTGGACACATGCAATAGGTAGTGTAGCGAAATACTCGTACCTCCTCGGAGCACAGGTGTCAATCATACCTTCCTGGCTTTCTATTCATTTTCATCTGCGTGTGCATCTCTGTACGTGCCTGCAATTTACATGTAGCTAATGACAGCTTTTGAAGTTGAGCGTGCACGGCTATCGAGGTCAATTCGCTGTCACGTCGCGTTTCTAACGAGTGCACACGAGTTCGCTATTCCCAGACTCTATACTCACCATTGATGCACCTGTAATAACAGGCACGTTGCGGTTACGAACATCGTCTGACGCATACGTGTCTCTGCCGGGGAGCTCGGCTTGACGCGCGTCTCAGCAATTGAATATGCTCTTGCCAAGCGTGTACAGCATAGACTTTAGTTCGTTTCATATAACATACACTTGTCCCCTGTTGAGATAAAGCTCGCACCGGATGCTGCTTAAGCCCGCATCTAGGTATGCTGAAGTGTCTCGGTCTACAATAGGAGGGCCGGCCATACACTCCCTGCCCTTTCTGCATTGGCGCTGTAGGCAGTGCACGCCCAACAGTGGACGGCCCAGTGGTATGTCCATGTTTTCTTCTCGCGTTCTCATAAGAGTTCACATCCACCCTGCTGCCATCATTGTGTATGTAGACCGGATAAGTTACTTCAGCGCATGCTGCGACGTAACACGATCGTACATTACCGCCAATTCCGAAAGAAGCTGATGTGGGATTAATCGTAAATCGTACATGTCCATATTACAGTACACCACACTTAGCATGCTCCGTATAGGGCCTTCGCGCATTCAATTATAGCGTACGCAGCATACCTTCGGTACTCAATTATAGCGTATAGTACTTGTCGCACTACGTATAGCTGCCTTGTCGCACTCGAGTACAGCGCACTTAGCGTACTTAGCGTGAGGTACTCTATACCTAGAGCGCCGTTATTATGAATAGCGGTAATCAAGTATGCTAACACGCTATATAGAGTAATGAGGTAGGTACGCTACTCCGTACGTACGCTATAATCGAGTGCGCTGAATACGCTCGCTGTGCGGAACGCGCTGAGTAGGTACGCTAATACCGTCCGTTGCCCTGCCGCTTGGTGGCTGGTGGGCTGTGCGTGTGAGATTGATGCTGCTGTATTAGGTCTAGCTGCTCCTACGTGACCACACAAGCACACGATGGCGGCACGGCCAGCGCCCCCTTTTACATATTCAAGCGACACAATAACGGAATACGCAATATAACCTTAGTTGACCCTGTGTGAAGCTTCTTGACCTATTATCGTTGTGATTACCTTATCCGCTCGACGGCCTTAGCAGGGCCCGCTTGTGTGCGCCACACTCGGCCCTTTCTAACAGTGCGTGGGCTACGGGCGGCTAGTGGTGGGGCGGGGTTGCTGGACCGCCGTTTCGGCTATACTTCGGTTGCGTAGCTTGGCCGCGTATGTCTTATGTTTTACCCCGCCACCCCATCCGTTTCCAACGCGCCGCGCCCCTCCTTCTTCATCGTCGCGGCTTCGTTCTGCTCGCTGCCCCCTCCGCTCTTGCATCTCCTCCGCTGCCGCTCGATTGCCGCTCCCTTCTCATTTTACGCTTCGCATCGCCTCCGTCGCGATGGCCACTACCAGTGCTGATGACCTGTCCGGCTCCGCTCCTGCCCCTGCGAAGCGCCATCTGGAATACGGTACGGATCGCGCTATCCCATGCAAGAATTGCGTCGGCCGCATGGCCAATCATGGCGTGGCATGCTGCTAGAACCAGCTGTGTGAGTCTTGACCTCCTACGCCTCTGGTCCGTTCTGACTCCTGATTGTTTTAGCTCTTAATGCTAAGGCCTGTTTTGAGTGCGCCTGGGGAAGCAAGACGTGCTCGGCGGTACGTCGTGTCTTGCCCATATCCCTGGCGCTGCTAATCCGTGGCTACAGCTTGGTCCTGCTGGCGAGGCTACAGGCATCGCCCTGAAGGAGTACCTCCGGGATAACGAGGGAATGGATGTTCGGGACAAGACCGAGGTGAGCTACTGGTTCGCTCCGCGTCCGTCTCCCAGGCTCTGCTAATCCGATTCAGTTCCAGGAACTTGCTCGCGACGCGCTCGCCTCTCGAAATATCGAGAACAAGGACGGCTCCGCCATGCTTATCCCGGTCTTGGAGCGCCTCGTCACCGCCGTGGACCGCGTCACTGCCGCCATTCAGTCGCTCGATGGCCACGTCGCTGGCGCGACGAACAAGCTCGGCCTTATTGCCTCCTCCGCGGATTCGTTGTCTGCGGCTGCTAAGTCTAGGCCCGCCGCGTCTCTTTTCCCTAAGCCCGCCACCTCTATTTTCTCCAAGCCCACCATCGCCCCTTTTTTCCCAGGTGACCCCCGCGCTGGCACCGCGTTTGGTATTGGCGACTCCGATGGTGCTCCGGAAGACGAAGAAGTCGACCCGGTTGGTAGTGGCGCCCCCGATAATGACTACTTCGGGGCCGATGACTTTCCGCCTCCTCCCCCGCCTCCGACTCGCGCTCGTCTGTCCGCCCTCACTACTACCACGACCCGGGCCCAGCAGAAGCACGCCGCTAATACCGCTACGGCCGACGATCAGGCCGGATCGACTCCAAAGCGCCCCCGCCAGAAGTCCGCGCTCAAGTCGTCCTCCCCAGCCCTGGCTGGCAGTCCGAACGTCGCCCAGTCCCCAGGTAGCGGCAGGCGCCGCACTCGTACCATGCCCCCTCCCCCTCCTACCAAGAAGTAACGGTTCCGTCCCGGTTTCGTGTCGCGTAGGTAGCTAGGGCTTTCGGTAGTAGTGCCGTGGGTAGTTCGTTAGGTGTGGTTTGTGATTTGGTTTGGTGTGGACTAGTCTGGTATTACTTTTGCTTTCGCTCCGCCTCCGTATATGGCGCAATTGAGTCCACTGCCCTGTGTGTCTTCCGTTTCTTCGTTTCTTCTACCCCGTGTATCTCCCGCTTCTGCGTCTATTCTGCCTTCCATGGCCCTGTGTCATGCGCAGTCTGTGCTTCAGCGCCGCCTTCCGCGTCGCTACGTCGCGGCGCCGGTATGGAACTGGGACGGGTTGCTGAGGTCCTCCTAGTAGAGAGCCGTGGCGAGGTCGAATTGTGGCATTCGCTGCAGCGTAAGGAACCATCTCGCCAGCTGTCCCGCGGTGCCTTTCCTTGTAGGGCTCGTCGGACCCCGTCCGCGTCCCAGAGCGGGGCCGGTAGCTGGTCGCCTTGGGCGGCCGTATCTGGGCACGAGAGGACTGCGTGGTAGATTGTGTCCCTTGCGCCAACGTAGCTATACATCGGCGAGGTCCATGTAGGTACTCTACGCTAGAAGAGGAATGCGTTTAGGCCATCTTTCCGGTGCGAAGTTGCGTTACAATGGAGCTGAGGTTTTCGGCAGCTCTCCGCGTCGCCAGACGGAGTGGCCGCTACCTAGTCTCGGCGGGATATCTACTATATAGAGGGGGCGGCGTTGCCACACATTCAACAAAGGATAGACTCCAAATCACTGGTTCCGGAATTCATCTCGAGTATCTAGATGCCTGGCGGCGGTAGTGCAGAGCGTTACTAGTCGGCTGTGTCCCGGATCTGTAGCTTAATACTCTCGCAACTGAGTCCGAAACACGTTGCAGTCACGAGCACGTCTCAACCTGGTATTCAAGCTCCCAAACTTTTGTCGAGGCACAACCTAGGCCTTGTAGAAAATCTTATTTCATGGCGTACACGAAGCACGAGTGACGATGGTTAGCTTGGCATGGTGCTGCCTATACGTATTCTCCACGATCTCATCCATCAACCTGCCAGAGATGATCTTCTTATTCATGCACCTACCATGATTGGTAAAGACGTATACCTGCTTATCGACGCACTAGATGGGACGCGCTGTCACAAGGTCTTCAGCAAGGAAGGCCGTGCGCGATATGGCATTTCCTTTCTTCGTCAACGCATAATGCAATCCATCCCTACGTCTTGCCATAGCATGTTGCCATCGCGTGTTGCAGCGACCCGGGAATGTGGGGTGTCCAATACAAGATACATGTTGTAACAAGCATTGCGTGCAAAGCGGACCGTGAACATCCCACGCCCATGTCCGGTCTAGAGTTTCTGGATGCAGCGCCGATAGCAACCAACGTTTCTTCAGCGTGTAGAACCCTGAGCTGGCAGTGCGGCTTCGCAGGCGAGAACGGCTGTGGCGCCCGCGCGGAAGGGGCCGGGAGGGGCTCCGAAACCGGTTACCGCAAGTGGACGGAACAGCGGACCACAAAGACCACAGCCAGCACCCATTTAGGTGACATGCCGTGCTGGCTCGTTTGGAGAAACTCATGATTTTTAACGGTATATTCCCACGACCAATGGGGACTTGGATGCAAATGTGGTCGCTGAGGTTGCTGACGGGCCGGCCGGTCAATTTCGGACGCCGTGTTCGCACCCCGGCCCCCTTTGGCCTTCACACCCAATGCACAACTCTTGAAGCATGTGCTGAGCAGGGCGCATCCTGACCATAGATTCACCAGTTGTTCTCTGACAGAAGACATAAAACGTGGTTGCACATGGGCTCAAATTGAGTCCGCTGTTCAGAGTCATTGCTTACAGGCATGCTCGAAGGGACCGAGCGATCCAAAGGAATCAGGGGCCAAACAAAGTAAAGAGCAAAAAAGCAGGTGCAACACAGCACTTGCGCTCTGTGCCGCGTTGCAGTTCTGCGCCTCAAGTACATCGACGAGCAAAAAGACAACTCCGGCGAAGCCGGGGTTCAAGAATGTCGATCCAGGCAGGACTCGAACCTACAACCGCTACCACCGGAAGGTAGTACGCTACCATCTTTTTACGGTTAGTTCGTTTCTAATTCGAAAGCGAGACGGGTTTACTCACTGCGCCACTGGACCAGTTGTGATGTGTGAAGGGGTTGGGTGTAAAACTCCATATATACCCAACCAAACAAATCCTGCTGTAAAGTGGGGACCTGCGACCGACCCCCCCACATGCCTTGTACACCCTGTAGGGATTCCATTGCTGCAACGCCCCACGACACTTCTTCTAGTTATAGCAAATTGCGTGATGATAGGCGCGTAGAGTACCTGGTATTTTACTGGTATGGCTACTTGCGTTCTATCTTGTGGAGCTTGTAGCTTTTGCAACATTGGGATCCCTACAGCATGTACGTCCCCAAGTTCTTTTCGTTACTGCAGGACGGGGTCGGCAGATTAAGAGGATCGTAAAAGTCTCTTGTTGGCAGGTTCACGATGTAAGACACTGCGCACGGGGGAAACCGTATGACAATATAGTCAGTTCGTATTTATCATAGAAATGGCAGCTTAAAAGGTTTGAGGGTTGAACTGAAGCAGTGTTTGCGGTGTTGGGTGGCGCAAAGTCATATGCGGTCCCCCTAACTTTGGCAACCCTTGACCCAGGTTGGCATCGCAAGGGCGGGTGGGGCTCAATGGGTTCGGACCACTTCTGAACCTAATCGAAAAGAACAACGAAATCTCATGATTAAATGGGAGGGGTCTAATGAGTGCATTCAAGCTTGGTGAGAGGCGCGCCAATCAACGCTTCACAGCGAGAGAGTTGAGTGCTCGACAAAGGGAAGAACACTCCCAAAGGGAGTCTGCCCCCACGGGGGGCCACACAGGAATTGAAACTCTGACCAGACCTTGCAACTTTTCCTCCGTGGACGTGGCTCCCCTATTGCTGGGAACTCCAGCGACCGAAACGTGACACAGTGTTTTCTGCGGACTCTGCCCAGTCAGAATCGCGGGGGAGTCAAGACTACGAATAGTTCTAATTCCAAAACTTTACTACTTGATCATAAAACTCTAGGTCTAAAACTAAGTGTTTCCCATTTTGCGCAGCACCTTTCTGTCGCCTGCGCTGCCCCAATAAGGGAGGATCTTGAACTCTGCCACTCTACTCTACAGCGAGCTCGAGGTACCTGGGTGCTTCCGACGCGTAAAGTGCGTACGTACTGTCTTCCTCAACGACATATTCTTCGCGGGTGAACTGGACATCCTGTGAGCTGTTGTTACAATTAAGTGATTCGCCGATGCAGGTATCAGCCTCTCCCGTTGAAGGCATGAGCCAGGGACGAAGAGTCCGTGATGCTTATCGTGGTTGAGTATCGCAATCTGGGCCCATCAAGTGAACTTGCAGGGCGCCTAGGCGCAGCTTCCCGATAAGACGACTAATATGCAGCTGGAGATTCAAATTAAATGTAGCTAGGCCTCCCTCTCCGTTATGGAAGCCTCATGTTCCGCCGAGTTGTTGTCTTGCGTCGCCTCGCCTTCTTCCGACTCGGAGGCACACGAGATCTCGTCGTAGCCGCGTACTTGGTCACACGATGAGGGACTCATGAGCTACCATTTCGACATAAACAACATTGGCTATTGCGAAGCGAGGAGGAGGACAATGCGGTCCTTATTCGTGCTGGAGCGTCTCAACGTAGTGCTCCCGGAACGCCCAGTGATAATCAGCGATATATATCTGGCTTCAGCCACGCGCTTGAATATTGCGAATCGAATTTGAAAGGAGTCTTGATCGGCGGCTGCTGACCATCGGATCCTGTTTGACTGTCGCAATGTGGAGTTGGTGCTTTCCCAACTGGTCCCGCCGTCTCCAACTACGTTAGTCCGTCTGCAACTACGTTAGTCCTTCAATGACCTCGTCTGCACCGAGCTCCTTGCAGAAAGCTACCTTGGCCGTCGAGCGCGATATCGTCACATGGTACCCCAGGACCTTGCTAATTCGTATGCCGGAGGCAAATGGTGACAATGGCGAGAAGGATTTAGGTCACGGCCTCCGCGTCCAGGTCTCAATCGCCCGGTCCGCAGCCCTCACCCTCACCGTCGGCTCCCGCAGCAGCCTTCTTCGGCGGTCCACGTGGACTGGTGATGGCTGGCTCGTGCACCCCAATGGACGCCGCCGCGATGTCGCTGGAGAGAGGCTAAGTCGCAGTTGACGGCCGCAAAAAGTCCGACGGACTTGCTTGGGTGCCGTACGGATCAATGTTCTTGGATGACGTAAAACTGGCGTTCCACTTGCGTTGGATGGAAGATGGTGTTTAACGGAAGGGTCGCGCGGTCCTGCGTGTTGTGGAAGTTGTCCAGTAAGAAAGATTCTGAGTGAACGCAGCCTCGCTTCCATGTTGGCGTTGGTGAGAGCCCGGAGTCGCTTGACTGGATTCGTTTCTGGCTGCGGCTCATGCTGCGGAGCACTGACCTCGCCCGTTCATGGGGTGTTGAGGGCGCCTGCATTCGATATCTTGGAAGCTGTACCGCAATTACGAATAAAGTGGTGTTTAAGGTGCTCGAGCATCCGCCTCACGCGGATAATATTGCGCACGCTCTCAAGTTTGACAGCTGTTCAATTTGCATCAGCATCAGTCGTACCAAACGGGCGGTATGGACGCCCGATCACAGACGCGCGTGCCGGTCCACGGCAGCAGCTTGCCGGTCCTCGATCGACCGCCTTCAATGAAGCACTCAGCGTTGTTCTTGCAGCATCGTGTCAATGTAAGACTGGACGAAGGTGGGTACAGAGCCGGCGCCACGGCATTGACTCTGATTCTCCGGGAAAGCAGCTCACTTGAATGTATATCAGCGAGAGTCTGCGGGAGGCAGCAAGACGAACAAATGGGTATTGCTCATAAGATGATATGGTACGGACCCAGCGCTTCAATATGTTACTAAAATGGTGGTTCTCTATTATTACAGGCCCCTACTATTTCTTGACCCTATCTCTCCACCCCGGGTGCCGTCTGTCCTTGTGCCTCCTGAGGTTTGCAGCCTGAGTGCACACCTGATCGCAACCTGGCTCATCACAAGGAAAAACCGCCTCCCCAGTATGGATTTTCCTATGTACACCGAGCGCACACTGCCGACTGAACCTCTTGCCGCAGCCCGGCCAGTCGCAAGCGAAAGGCAGCTCCCCGGTATGGCTTGTCTTGTGTCCAGCCAGAAGTCTTGCCGTAGTCGCCACATGGTCACAGCCTGGCCAGTCGCATGCGAATCGCATGTCGGGGACGTGGGTTCGCTTGTGTATAGGTAGGTGCCCTATGTCGACCGTTGCATAGTCACAGCCCGGCCAATCGCAGACGTATCGCCGATCGCCGGTATGGCCTCGATAGTGTCTATCAAGATCACCACGTTGAGCAAAGATTTTGCCACAATCCGGCCAGGGGCACGTCAGCCTATCTTGCCAATACTCAGCGTCTAGAGCGTCTTGCTGAGCACTGGCTGGCGCTTCTAGAATCGGAGTAGTACCGGAGCCATGAAGGTTTCGACAGTGCTGCACTAGCAAGCCCAGGTTCTTGAATTCCAAGTCACATTGCTCGCATCGGGGGGTGAGCACAGAGCCCAAAAACCATGCGTCGATTGACATGAGCGGCATCTCGAATTCCGGGACCGGGGCGATGGGGGCGATGGTTTGGTCTGTCGCAGCACTCCAGATGTTCTCGCCCGCGGACTCATCGATCCTCCACAGGGCATGACGAAGCGGCACGGCGCTGAGGACCTCCCGGATTTGTGGCCATGAGTCCGGTTGGTAGTTCCACATCGCCATATTGGTTGCGATGGTGTCGATTGTAACGGTACACTTGTCCAGGTCGATGTGTCTTACGGGATCAAAAGCCTCCAGGCCGGCGGGCTCGGTGATACCAAACTTCATCGCAATACCGTGGTCGGGGCCTTTGCAGAGTGAAGCGCACAGCACATTCGCCACCCATGGCACGATAGGCAGACCCCATCTATCGAGGATTCGGAACCGGATCTCTTCGCGATTGGCGGTCGGCATGTCCTTCTTGATGGTCTGGATTTGCCTGCTGAAGTGTGCTGCCATCCAGTAGACGAGTTTCGTCTCGTCTATGCCCTTTTCCCCAAGGCCCTTTGCTTCCGCATGCTGGTTGCAATAAAGCCGCATTGTATGGAGCATTCGGGCGGCGACCCTGGCGAGGTGGTGCCAGTCCCATCCGACCGTCTGCGCTTGTGGTCTCGAGAGCACATGGAACGGGTAGAAAACCCGTTTATTCGGCCGCTCGGAGGGAACAGTCAGGTGGAACTCAAATTCGTCCGGCTCGACCCCAAATGCTGCCGCAATCCGAAGGAGAACTGGATACGTCTGATCCCATCGCACATTCTCGCCCCGAGTAAATGATGGCTTGCGTTTTTGAGATGAATAACCGTCGACCCGAAACAGGCACCCTGGCGCCACTTCCGACAACACGTCGTCGACATACGGTGTCTTTTCGACCGTTCGCAAAGCCTCCAACATTGCCCTTTGCTTTGACTCGTCCAACGCTGCCCATCTCTCGAAGTTACTGGCTTTGACGGAGACCACGGTACGGAACGAGTAGTGCATGCTTGCCGCATTGCACAAGGCGTTGAAAGCCCAGACGATCGTGGGTCGCTGCGCCTTGATGTCGGGCCGTGCAACAGCATTGAGGATAACTGCCAGCAGCGGAAGGACGACGATGGGGTAGCGACGCTTTACAATATTCAACGCCGTCATGATGAGGTGGGCGTTTGGGGAAGCGTGGTATCGAAGTGAACCGCCCTCGGAAACGAAGGGGTATACGGCCTCGAGCGACATGGATTGGGGGCCGGGAGTCCAGATGAAATCCATGCCAGTGTAGTCGCAAAGGCGCTTGACATGGCCATTGGTGTGCTCAACCAGCGTGGCCGTCAGTTCTTGCAGCAGCTTCTGGCAGCCTTCCTTTACACTATCCGAGTCGGCGCCAGGAACCTTGACGTCGCTGATTAGACTGTTCCTTTGCAGCTTCCTCTTGAGCATAAAATCGATGTATGCCGAGGGCGCGGACCGGATGTCGCGGACATGGGCGGCGACCGGCTGTTTGCCGACTCGGATCAAGCCATTTTCGTCCACCACTGGCTGCTCCAGCTCGGGGACACCGAGAGTCAATTCCTCTTCAATGACCTGGACAGACTCTGGGCCTTCCGTCAAGTCTTCGACGTCGACGACGACATCCTCCTCGGCTGGGCTGTCTATGCAGGCCTGGAGATTCTCTTCTGGGGAGGGGATGGCCGGCTCTGGCTGTTCTGGGCGCTGCTTTCTAGCCTGTGCCGCGAAAAGCTCCTGAATGGAGCGCAGCGGGGGCTTTGCGGTTGGCACGCTTGAGTTGCTCACATTGCCGGAAACCTTTGACTGCGCGGCATCTGCAGATTGGTGTTAGTGGACTATACGCTGTTCTGAAGTGACACCGCGACTTGCTGTTTGAGTCAGTCTCGGTCTCTTCTGACGGACCGGACTCTTCACGCTCATTATCGGCCGGATCTGAATCGTCTCGGCGCTGCCTCTTGACCTGTGCTGCAAAAAGCTCATCGATGGAGCGCTGCTTGGGCGTTGCGGTTGATCTCACATTGCCGGAAATCTCAGACAGGGCAGCATCTACAATTGGGTGTTAGTGGGCAACACATTTTCCTCAAGGGACGCCACGACGTACTGCTGGAAACTCGGCGGGTAGTCCCGGTCTTTGCTGACCGACGGGGCCCCTTACGCTTGTTTCCGGTTCGTGCGTTGGAAACCATGGCGTCGAGAGGAGTGGATGGGATGATCGGGCGAATGTAGCCACGAAAGGGGGTAGGACGAAGCCGAGAGCCTCAGATCCGTCTTTGGAACCTTCGTAATAACGTGCAAAAGCACGTTAAAACGTACTGACCTCCGAGGAGGACCAGTGCAGGAACCGCAGACTCGTCTTCGACCAACGGACAACGAACGGCAAGGGCAGTGACGGCGTCTGGGCGCGAGCGCGAGACACAGTCTGCATAAAGAGAGCGTCGAAAAGCGGCGGCGCGGCGGTCAAAGTCTCTCGAAAGCAGAAAACCCTCGACGACGAGACGAAATGTACGGAATCAAAAAGTTGTGCCTCTGGAGGCATGAGTCAAAGAATTTGAGTGGGCTTTCGCCCAAATCCCATATTGAGGAAGGCACTGACATGTTGCACCTGCCTCAAGTTGCTATCAATGTCCCCACACGGTCCTCAGGCACACAACTTTCAACGAGCGGTGGCCTTGGCGCCTGGTGGCATTGCAAGAGAAGACGAGATATTGTCTCGGGATATTTGTATTGAGGTGTCCAGCGAGTATTGCCCTTCGTATGACCCGCCGAGGCAAGCATCACTTATGAGCCTGATGCGTGCGCTGCATTCTGATCCCTCTCCTGGCGAAGCAGAGCTGGCCAAGTCTCGAAGACTGCAAGATAAGCCATTTGGACTGCCAGCTATATCATGCCCGTAGCCTCACAGTACCATCGTTGGCGATGTTGACGCTGTTCTCGAGTGTACTTGGGTGGCTTGGCTGATTGGGCCAGTGTGGTCGCGACTGGTTCGACACCTCGCAACTCCATTCTGTTTTTGTCGTGATGTCCCTTTCAAGTACTACTGGGGCTCGTGCCGTGGTCTTGTTGCATTCGGCAAAGGAAGAGTTTTGATTTCTTGCTTGGGGATATGGATGATCGCGTTGAATTGCTGAGTTCATGCATAGTGAGGAGCTTGCAGCTTTGAAATCTATGGTTGCTCATGGTGTGACCTACGGACATACGACCAGGTCGGGTGTGACACCACGTGGTGTCCCAGCCTTAACTTGTTGCAGGGCCAACGTGTGTCCATATGGTAACTTATGGCCAGTCATGAGGCCAGTCATGACCTGCCCAGGCTCTTACATCTAGAACGACGTTGTGGCAGGTGAGGCAGCTATATTCGAGCGGATGAGCTAATCACAGCGTATGGTACCTATTCTCAGAGGCGTAGTACATCCATGCGTCAAATCTGGGAATGCACTGTGATATGCCACTCCTACGAAGCGTAAGATCCTCAAGGTCCGTTGTGGACATCGTCCATGGAGGGTGGGGTAGAATTCCGTTGACGGGGTCTTAGTGCGACGCGCCCTGGCGGCTGGCTGACGGTCGGTGCTTTGGCTGGTGCGATCTGGTCGGGTGCGATCGATCTTCAGCGGGGCGCATTAGCGTCACAAGGGTTCCATGACACAAGGAGCAACCTCTAATCGGTGCCCCACATTTCCAGGCACCTCTGTGAAAAAAACACCAACGCCTCGTGTGCGCGTGGTGATGTTTCTTTCTTCACAACCCTCCGCCGCCAGTCAGTCACATCGAGAAGTGACTATCTGCTGTGCTGCCGCGCCCCCGCCTCGCTACCATCGCGTCGATAGACCGTGTGTCTATTCTCCCTTCTTTTCATCTTTCCTTTCGAGCAGACAGCCACCGGGTAAGGTGAGGTACGACTCCGTTTCCGTGAGCTCGTGGACGACGAACTCGAGTCCACCCTGATTCTTCGGAGCAGGGTACTGTAGCACGTGCTTGCACGTTGCTTACGCGGTCTCGAGGGAGTCTAAGCGAGTTTAGGTTATAGAGAAGTCCTCGACCTTGGTGTTGAGAATAGCCATGTCTGACGAAAAGAACGACAAGGCCCAGGCTAGTCCTGAGGTTACGAGTGCGGGCACTCAAAATACCGCCCCTTTTTGGAGGCACTGTGCGCTTCAGATTGAAGGCAATTTGTTTGGCGGCAAAGACCTTGGTCTGCCGACGGAGGTAAAGACTGTGCTCTTGGCACACAAGGAAAGTGAGGGCATGTCCTGGCTCGGCTTCTCAATCGAATTCCCTCTGGGTGCGCAGAACGAGGAGCATGGATTCGGCGTCTGCCATAGAGGTAAGCTAGGACCTTTGGCTCCCATACTCAACTTGCCCTTTACCGAACATTTCTGACAAGATAGTCAACCGCATGGCTGGTGCCGTATTGCCTGTCAACACATACAGGCTTTCAATCAAGTTCCCTCTCGGCAAAACCTTTGCTGTCGTCCAAGCCGCAGACAAATCTACCTTGGAGAGGCTGCCCGAGACGACGAAGAAACTCTCCTTGCTCAAGGTCACTCTCAAGGAAAATGCCAACGTTGAGGGCTACGGCATACCATTCGCCAACCCTGGCCATGACAGTGAAGATTGGATCATTCGTCATAAGCCCATGATTGGCAAGTATACGCTACTTGATATACTTGAGCGCTTAGAGTTCAACTTCATCGTCGCCGCGCCGGATAACGTGGTGGAAAAGAAGTGGGCAGAGGACCAGCTACCACCTCCGTTCCGGTACCCTTATGGAACTGAGCATTCTTTTGACGAGGATCGGTACTATGCCCAGCTCCGCGAGAACAAGGGCCCGCAATTTGCGCCTGCCTGGCGCTTTGAGGACGACAATGAGCACCTCGCCGCCCTGACGCAATCTCAAGCTCAAGACGTGATCTGGGTCGACGCGGCCGCCAAAAAGATCCGCGCTAATATTTTCCGCGCCTACTTCGTGGTCATTGGTACTGCTGCCCCTGCCAATGCTGACCCTGCCAATGCTACCAGGTTCTACGTCGTGCTGCCAGCTGGCCGCGAGTTCCTAGATGAGTATGAGACCGCTTGGCGCCGCCTGACCAACTCCGAGGTCTTCAAAATCGACCTGCACGACGAGGATGAGGTTGAGGATGAGGAAGATGGCCCAATGGTAAAGAACCCAGGAAATTGGGACGCCAAGCTTGTGGACAACCCGTCGGTGATCGACGAGTTAAGCGCCCACCCCGTGGATAAGCACGATATTGTCCTGGTCGTCCGTCGCCCGTTTAGTAAGGAACTCAGTCGTCGCCCTGGCTTTAAGGTCAAGGCTTTTAGCAACCGTGCCGAAGCGAACCGCGCGCTACAAGAGGACAAGACGCGATAGAACCGCGTCGCGCTTAACTTCGACGCGCAGCTCCACGACTACGAGCGTAAGGTTGCGGCCGTGTGTCTCTACGACCCCGAGGCGATGCCGTCCAACCCTGTGGTGCAAGGCATCCCAACTGATGCGAAAGATCCCGTCATTATCCCCGATGCCGTAAAGTATAAGATGGCACTGCACCGCGATCTCCTGCTCGGCAACGGTTTCTACCGATCCCTGCGGCGCGTCAGCGCGTCCATGCCAGAGGACAAGGACGAGCCGACAGAAGCAATTGGCCGCCTGGACCTGGGCCCCAAGACCCTGCCAGTGGTCAATTTGTTCGACATCAGTGCCGAGCACGCCAACGCCCTGATGGAAGAGGTTCTCCCGGCGGACCGCGCCCGATTTCGTCAGTACCTCACGGAGAGGCCGCTCGGGCTTGGCGCCATCACCGCAGTAAGACACAATCAACCCCTTCTACAAATCGAAACCCGCCATGCTAACTTTTTCATCACAGGGACCCGGCTTCGGCAAGACAACGGCGCTCGCAGTTGGCACGCTCGCTATGGCTGGTAGTCTAGGCAAGATCTACGCCTCCGCGCCAACGCACGTAGCCACCGACAACTTCGCCGCCCGCCTCGACCGCATCTCAGCCAGCGTTACTGCGCGCCAGAATAAGGGCAAGGAGGAGGACGACCCGACGCGTGCCCGCCGCGTACTCATTATGCGCGGCTATAAGCCAAAGGATGAGATATCGGCGTTCTACGCCCTTCTCAAGGACCCCCGGGTAGGCGACGAAGCCGCCCCCAATTCGGCCTGGAAGCGGGAATCTAAATGGCACCTGCATTTGTCGCCGTCGTTCTGGCTACTGCTGGCGCTAGGCTCTCTAGCCGTCCGGGAGCTGCACCCAGATGACCCGCTGGCCGTGCACAACTTGCGACGTCAAGTAGACGCGGGACAACACGCGGCCCTGCGCGACGTGGCTCGTGGCATCACCCCCTGGGCCGTGTACGAGAAAGAGATGACCCCGGCCAACGTGATCGGAGCGGGTTTCGACAAGTTGCTGTTGGCGGCAGATATCCTTTGCACCACCCCGGCCCTCTCGGAGGGGATACAGTTCTCTGGGTGGAAGGGCGAGCATGCCAGGGGCGTCGCCGTTGACGAGGCCGGCAATATTAGCCGCCCGGATCTCTTCTGTGTCTGGGGTAATACCCTCCTCCCGTGTCTGCTTGGCGGTGATGAGAAGCAGCTCTCACCGACCGTTATGACGCTCCTGGAGAAGGACGAGCAGGGCCATCATCTCAATCGGCTCGCACTGGACGCCAAGCTATCCCCGCTCGTCTGGTTCAAGGCCATGGGGTGGCCCATCTACCGGCTGCGCACGCAGCTCCGCATGGCGGTTGGCCTCTTCGAGCTATGCCACCGCGAGGTCTACAGCGACCTCCCCTTCACCTACGGTGTCGCCAGCGCCCTCGACCAACACGACGCCGGCCAAGAACTTGAGCGCTACCTCACGGCCAAGTTCCCCTACCTGACCCCGGCGCCGGAAGGGACTCTGAGGGAGGCCTTTATTCACTGTGAAGGCTCCCGATGCTTTGTTGACGAGTTCACCGGGTCCAAGAAAAGCCCCGACCAGGTCAAAGTCGCTCTGGACCTTCTCTGCGATGTGGTGCGTCAGGGCAAGATCAGCCCGTCGCAGGTCGTCTTTATCACCCCCTACAGGGCCAATGTCGACCTCATCTCCCGCATGCGCAAGAGACCAGAGTACGCTGCGCTCTCCGCCATGCAGCCGGCCTCCACGGTCGACTCGTTCCAGGGTCAAGAAGGCGACATCGTCTTCGTCGTCATGGGCACCACCCAGAAGGTCGGGCCCGGCTTCACGACGGATGAGCAGCGGCTCAACGTCATGCTCAGCCGCCAGCGCAGTGGGCTGGTCATCTTCGGCGACCTCAACGTGACCGGGAAGCTCAACACGGGCAAGGGCAAGGGCAAGGGCAAAGGAGGCGGCAAGGACTCGGGGGCGCGCTTCATGGTGATTGGCGCCGGCGGAGAGAAGAGCTGGGCCAAGGCCACCATGCTCCGGAGCGTGCTGGCCAATCTGCAGAAGGATGGCCGTGTTGCTGTGGTATCGCGGGAGAAGGACGGCAAGGACGAGAAGAAGTAGTTTGGCCGGTGTAATTGGGGTTATTTTATTCCTTACGTTTTTACCTAACCACAATCACAAACATGTGCAAGCAGGCAACGATGCGCCAAGCGCGTACTACCTTCCGGTGGTAGCGGTTGTAGGTTCGAGTCCTGCCTGGATCGTTGATGTTGATTCTCGGCGTGGCCGAGGATGATTCTTTTTGCTCTCCCAGCGTACTTGAGATGCAGACGTGCAGCGCAGGCAGCAAGCTCAGTGTCGCTCCTGCCTTTGAGCTATAGTTTTGGCTCTGAAGTCGCTTTTGCTGTCAATTGGGCATTTCGGGCATACGTTCGCGCAACAATGGGCGCTGGACGAAAATAGGGGGATTCAGCTGAGATCCCCCTTGCAACCCCGTTTTCTGTCTCCTGTCTGGGAGCAACTAGCAATCGTATGGATTGAATGCGTCCTGTTCAGGGCAGGCTGGAAGAGTTGTGCATTTGGAGTGAAGGGCCAACAAGGTTGGGCGCGAAACCTCCGTCCGAAGTTAGTTGACCACCTCCGGCCCACCAAGCAAGCTCACCGCCCACGTACTCACCCAAGTCTCAATTGGTCACGGACCATCTCACGAGTTTCTCTAAACGAGCAGCACGGCATGCCGACCGAATGATTACTGGCTGCGGTATGTGGTCCGCCGTCCCGTCCACTTCTCGTCGCCGACTCCGGAGCCCCTCCGGCCCGGCGCCGGGCCCGATGACCCCGGAACTATTGCGCCACGCGCCCGAGCCAACCACCAAGATAATTACATCCGTCCCCGATGGCGAAGCTGCGCTGCCTGCCCCGGGATCTGCAAATGGAGAAGAGGTTGTTTGTCATCAGCACTGCAGCCAGCCCTCTGTTCCCGAGACGCCGGTCCGGGTCGCTCCAACGCGCGAGAGCATTACACGCTTTGGCAAGACTCGGGGATGAGTTGCGTTATGCATTGACGAGAGAGAGCAAAACGTCCCCGCGCATGACCTTTTTCGCTGAGGATTTTCGCTGAAGACCTTGTGACAGCGCATCCCATCTAATCACAATCACAAACATGTGCAAGCAGGCAACGATGCGCCATGGGCTACTGGCTGGACCAGGGACCAACAAGTTGGTCCGGAGGAAGCAGATCGTGTCAGGCCCGTCCCCGCGTTTCACGGGTCGTTGCAGCTGTCGTCTCAAAGAAAGCTTTGGGGCGGCGCAACGGGCGAACAGGGCGCCTCCGTGTGGGGATAGAGACGAGGCGGCTCAGCAGCCAGTGTTCCCCGGTTGAGGTGAAAGTCAGAGTAAGCCCCGCCGATCCGGGTCCTCGCAAGGTTGGCTTTATTAGTGGTAGAGGCGGGCGGTATTTGTCGTCTCCCGCGACGAGATGTGATGCTTCTACGGAGTGCGGAGTAGCATAATCGACTTGTCCGCCCGAAATGGCCGTGCTCTGCTCTCAATGACCCTTGGTGGCTGCACGCAGGGGCCAGCTGGGTAAGGGCATGGCGGCGCTGGGTGAGGGTTTGGCAGCGAAAGCACAGATGCTCGTAGCTCGCGGGCCGTCGAGACGCCAGTTCCCCAGCTCTCCAATAATTAATTGCCCGCCCAACTCCACCCCGGAGTCGTCCCCCACGACATCCCCAGACGCGCTGCGCACACAAGCGGACGAGCCGGTTCCTCCGCTCCCCCGTCATCGCAGCCAATGCCGCTCAGGCCCCTCGACATCGCAGCCGGGCCACGCTGCGCCCCTCACTGAGTCGCGCGTCTGCTGACCATTGCATGGATCTGATTGAGTTTACGCCGGCCTGGGATGCCGCTTGACAAGTTGGCAACCCGAGTGTTGAACTCGCGCACGGACCGAGGATGCCAGCATGTGAAGTGGAAGAAGACAGTCAAGAAAGCCCTCCGTCTGCTCCCACTTCCCTGTCAGGATGGGCATCTTGCGTTGCACGTAGCTCCGGCACATTGATGATTCTGCTTTGTTGCCGCTGGTTTACCCTGGCACGTTTCTGACCCCCGGCGTGCCGTTGCCAACCCCTGCTCACGGTTGCAAACTGCCGTAGGAGCACATCAACCGCCCAGGATAATAAAGTTGCCGTCTCCCCCGCCCTCATCCGCTATCCGGGTCTCTGGCAGGCTTGCCCTGATCTCTCAAAGTACAGCCTGATTCTGCTCAAGTCTTGACAAGATGCTGCAAGTCGCCGTGAGCCCGTACACGGTGGCGCTGGCAGTGCCCGGTGCGCTGGCGGTACTATGGCTGCTGCAGCGGCTGCGCATCGAATACCGCCTCAGCAAGAATCCGGGTGTCAAGGCGCCCGTCCTGGCCAGCAACCCTTTCAGCGGTGAGTCTCCGGAACCTGACCCGAGAGGCAAGAATCGTTTCCATCGGTCGTCATCATGAGAGTGTCGAGTGGCTGACGAGGCGAGCAACAAAAGCCATCTATTGGTTCTGGGAGGCCGCGTACATGCAGGCCAACAACCGCCTCCTCGAGTACTTCACCAACATCTACCGCTACGCCCGCCCAAGCTGTCCCAATGTCGTGGAAATGTCCTTTGCCCGGCGCCGCATCCTGCTGACGCGCGAGCCCGAGCACATCAAGACGGTGCTCACGGCCAAGTTCGCGCAGTTTGGCAAGGGCCCCCTGTTCCACGACGCCTGGAGCCCCTTTCTCGGCGACTCCATCTTCACCACCGACGGCCAGCAGTGGCGCGACAGCCGCGCCATCATCCGGCCCATGTTCACAAAGGAGCGCATGCGCGACCTCGTCATCTTTGACCGCTGGGCCGAGGCCCTCATCGCCAAGCTGCCCGCGTCGGGCCGGACCGTCGACATCTGCGACCTCTTCTATCGCATGACGCTCGACGTCACGACCGACTTTTTGCTCGGGCAGAGCGTGGGCGCGCTCGAGAACCCCAAGAGCGACTTTGGCCGGGCATTCATGGAGGTTCAGCGCATGCAGATGATTCTCACGATTCTCCAGTACGTCACAGCCTTGGGGTATCACGAGGCTGGGTTCCCCTGACTTACCACCTGCAGCCCCTTTCGCTGGTTCATCCCCAAGAAAAAGTATACCCAGGGCATCCGCCTCATCGAGCGCTTCGTCGAGCCTTACATCGAGGCCACGCTGCGCCTGACGCCCGCCGAGCTCGAGAAGCTGTCCAAGTCGGACAAGGAGTTTACCTTTCTGCACAACATCGCGGCCCTCTCGCGCGACCCCAAGGTCATCCGCGACCAGATCTTTGCCGTCCTCATCGCCGGCCGCGACACCACCGCGGCCACCCTGTCGTGGGCAATTTACGAGCTCGCCGCCTACCCGCACATCTGGGCTCGCCTGCGCAACCAGGTCCTCGAGCACGTCGGCCCGACCCGCACGCCCAGCTACGAGGACCTCAAGAATCTGACCTTTTTGACGCACACGCTCAATGAGACGCTCCGCCTGTACCCGGCCGTGCCCTACAACCTGCGTGCTTGTGGTATGTATCTCATCCACCTTGGTTCCATCGCCCATTCATGGATACAAGTACTGACACACTTGCGCAGTCGAGGACTCGACCCTCCCTGGCCAGATTGGCCAACCCGACATCGCCACCCTCGCCGGCGACCTCATCATCTACAGCACCATTGCCATGCAGCGCCGCAAGGACATCTACCCGCCGGTATCTGAGAAATTCGCCGACCCGGCCATCTTTTCCCCAGAGCGCTGGGAGCACTGGACTCCCAAGCCCTGGCAGTACGTGCCTTTCAACGGCGGGCCGCGCATCTGCATCGGCCAGAATTTTGCCCTCACCGAGATGGCCTATACCTGTGAGCGCCTCGCCCTCTGAAAGTTTTGCTCGTGCGCTTCCATGCTGACTGGATGCAGTGGTCCGCCTCTTGCAGAAATACGAGAGGATTGAATATCGTGGCGACTGGAACGCCCAATTCCACAAAGCCGAGATTGTCGGCTGCCCGGGCCATGGTGTGCCCATTGCTCTGTACGAACCCGAGGGCTAGAATGCGCGTAGGAAACGGGCGGTGGCAAAAATTGGGGCTGGGAACCAAGTTGGAATGGGATTGGAATAAGAATGTCTATATCCTAGACCCTGGACGGGCATCTTTGTACATGATTCAAGATAGCACTACGCGATTATACCCCGAGCATCCTTGCTGTGAGCTCGCAAATCGTCAACTCTGGACGCGCAATAATACCAATCTGTAAGTTGAATGAACCGTCATGCTGCATAACTTGAGAGTGCATGACCATACAGACAATTCGACCACCAAGCACTGGAATCTCGTTATACATCAGGTCAGAGGTGGCCAGTCACGTCGAGCACGAACGCAAGCCCGACTCTTCCGCGGCCACCAAGATAGCGCGGACTTCGTACGTAGGCCAGGCTGCGCGGAATTCATCATGAAAATCAGAGACTTCAGGTCTCGCTTACATTTGAAACTAAAGAAAAGATTGCTCAACACAAACATCAGCAAGGCCAGGGGTAGCGCCGCTTCCTACAGCACTACGCCGTCCTCGCTCGTATTGGGTTCTTAGACATCAATCATGCCAATCATATCCGCAAATAGTTGACGTCTGAGATGCTCCTGTGTCGCTTGTGGCCTCCGCCAGCTTCGCCAGACGCTTTTCTCTTGGCCGAGACAGACTCCAGCGGGCTGCGCGCAACCTCGCTCAAGTTTTTCCTCTGCCGTCGGATGGGCGTCAGGGGTATGCCAGCGGTGTCGAACCGGTCCGACTTGAGGCCCTTGAGGGCCGTGTAGTTGTACGGGCCGCTAAACGCCAGAGAGTCCTGGGTCGCCTGGTTGCTCAAAATCAATTGTTGATTGATTTGGTTGCGACGGAAAGCCCCAACCGTGTCGGAGTTGAGGTGCGACAAGACATCGCGCTCGCTCGCGGCCGTCGTGGGTCTCAAGGGAGTCGACGATGGTACCCAATTGCCATCGTCGCCCTCCTCACCAGACGAGTCTCCGTCGTCCCAGGTGATGAAGTCACTTATGTCCAATTTCCTCTCCGCTTCATCCTCTTCGCCCTGCACGCTGGGGGCGGCCGAATCCTCGTCGGCTGTGTTGGCTTCCGAGGGAAAGGGGAAGAAAGCCTCTGCAGGCCCCATGGTTTGGGCGTTGACAAAGTCCCCAAATGTGTTGGATGAAAACATGGCGCTCAGCATCATGTTGGCGGAATTGCTAAGGAGGGGAGACGGCTGTTCCTCCATGACCCATGGGAAGTTGAACTGCTCTGGCGACAGGTCAAGCTGGCGGCGTCGATGAGGGGTGAAGATCATCATCTTCCGTGTCAGGGGGTTGAGGACCGCAATCGGCTTCTTGTCCGACCGGTCCAGGTTGAACCTCCCGACGCGGGGTTGGCCTCGCTGCGGCTTGCTGGGAGATTCGCCGTCGGAATCGGACACGACGCTCATTGGATTCGACGGGCGCCGTGATTTTCTACGGATGGGAGGATCTGGAATGTCCTCTTCGGTTGTATCGCCATCGGCTGTGGGGCGGGCGTAAGCATCATCGCTCAGACATGGCACGTGAAAACCAACTCACTTTCATATCCATCCAGCTCGCGAGACTCTTCAAAAGCTGGCGCAAAGTCGTCGAGGTCATTGGCATTTCGGGAGAGGCGACGGGTGGCAGTGGGCGTCTCTTCGTCAGAGAGCTCGCGCACCACCTCTTCGGCATCAGACTCCTGCTGCTCTTCATACTGACCGTTGAAGTCCCAGAAAGAGCCCGATCCCGAGGATTCGTCGGGGTCGTGCTCAATTTCGCGGCGAAACGCTGGGTCCAGCGAGTTTTGCGACACGAAAATGTCGGGAAACAAGTCGCCGTGGTCATCCTCCGTCTCGGTGGAGTCGGAGTCGCTGGAAGGCACGTCGAAGCGGACATGACGTTCCACGGCAGCATCCGAGGCAAACGAATTGGGCTCGTGGTACAAGTCTGAAACCTGGCTGCCGTCAACCTCGGAGACGATGCCTGCCCAACTGGCGCTCTCGTCTGCGTCTTTATCGCCGACGTTGTTGTCCTCTTCATCATCGTCGTCGTCGTCGTCTTCTTCTTCTTCTTCTTCTTCCTCCTCCTCTTCTTCTTCTTCTTCGTCGTCCTCCTCGTCTTGTTCCTCCTCTCGTTCTTCGTCGCTGCGCGGTTGCGGTCGAGGAGCTTCAGCCGGCCGGGGAACGGCCTCTGTCAAGATCATCTCCTCCTCGACCGCATTGACATCCTCCTCATCGTCATCCTCGGAGTCGGTGATATCTTCAACAGCAGAGTAGCCATCGTCGTCGGACAAATCAAATGAGGAAGAGGTGTCGGAGCCGCGGCGCTTCGAGGCCTTGGAAGGAGTCGTGGGGCGCTTTTGCCGCACGTTGCGTGCCATTTATGATGTGTGCTTGGTGATTTCACCTGCGGAGTTTAAGGGAGGCGGGTATTGGTAAGTTGTAAAGTGTCGCAAAATACTGTTTATGGCTCAGACAATGATGTTGGCTTGATATGTGTCGGGTAGGCGCAATTGGTGTTTTTCGAGGCCGGACAGCATGTGTAGGGACTTGTCGACCGATCGGAGTGCAAAGGTTGGCGGGCGAGGTGGAGGCGGACGTTGTTGTAGTGAATACGGGCCCTTTCGTCGCGGGCAGGTGGCAGAATGATTGATTTCAGAGACAGACTCTCGGTCGAGCGCAATGCGGCTCAAGAGCGGGAGAGGCTGTGGAAACTGATCGTCGGGACGGTTGATTGAACTTGAACTCGGAGAACTGCTGGACTGCGAGCCGTGGCCTGGGGACGATAGGCACGGCCCGCAGTGGGCGTTTACAGCTCAGCGACGGCCGAAGGCATGTTGACTCGACGATGTTTCGTAAGGGATGTTCTCTGTAGATGCGGGTATAGGGCGACTTCGTTGTCTGAGGGGTTCTGGGGATTGATTCTGCTGATGCAGCACAAGAGGAGAGAAAGAGGGAGGAGGGGAGAGGAAGCGAGCGGCTCAAGCAGAAATACGTCTGGGTTGGAACGTCCCAAACTTTTCTCAATGGTGGGGTCCTGCAACGCCTGATTCGCCCGGCCATTGGAGGGAAGGGGCCGCTAGACTGGATCGGGCGGCTCGGTGCAGCGTCACCGCTCTTTGATTGCGGCAGGGACCCTCAACGTCACGATCCCGCACTGTCTTGCCTGCCTGAGCACGCTGTAGCACCGCTATAGCACCGCTGTAACACGGTCTCTAGACTGCTCGAGGCGACGGGATGCACTGCTATGCTCACGATGGAACCGGAAGCGTGCGTGACTACGGACACAGGAGGCCTTGTCGAGGCAGCATTGGGTTTGGCGGGCCAAGACCTGATGGCGGCAGCGGAAACTCCCCGTACCCGGATGCTTATCGGGGACCTCCCTACAGTACTGTGCATCTTTACTCCCATCGTACCTTGCTCAAAATGTTGGCCTACCTGTACCTCTCCTGGCAATCATCTGCGCGTGGAACCAGACGAAGAACCGCCTTTTGGCTCCACCAAACGTAGGCTCTTTTCCTGTTCACGAGGAGCCGGCGGGACGATGGCACTCGATGGGACGGAGGGATCGACTTTTCTGCCCCTCACTGCAGGGTGCCATGCCAGGAGGTGGCATGGTGGCCCCGTTTGTTTCAACCCATGATGACGGCAGCGCCACCGCGCCAACCTCGAGGCTTGCAAACCCAGCGCGGTCTAGATGCTGCCCAGAAAAAAAAAGATGTTGAAAGATGGGCCGTTCGATGCTCACATGCTTTCCCACAATGACGATGGGAGGATCAAAGAGCACTTGGAGCTGCGACACAGTGCGCAGCTTAAGTTGGATATCGAAATGAGATGAGGTTCTTGCAGGGCGCGGCGCAATGTGGCAACAAGAGCATTCGCCAATCGACTGCCCGCCTCGACGGGGTTGGCGTCTGGGAGTCATACCCATACTTTCGGTAGAGTCATCATAAGAGTCACACGCGTGCACCAATCCTAAACTCGACATGGGTTCACCTTCCCGCCCGTCGCAGTGAGATGCGTCGTCACGACGTGTCCGCGTCGCGCATCGCGTGCTGCAGGCGGCTTTGGCCGGCAGTGTTCGCTGCAGGGTAGCAACAAGGCCGGCCCGTCTTTTGCACCGATCTTTCTTGGGCCCAGCATCATGAGGCGATGCGTAGACGAGCGGCCAACTGACTTATCACTGTTTTGCGCCAACCAAGCGTGCAGCGCTTAATCAGTCTCCTTAAGGTTCGCCCCAACGGGTAATTGTACTGATAGCAGAACAGCAGCCGGAATGGGCGCCTTTCAATCACAAGAGCGAAACGTTACAGCAGATGCCGCAAGCTCATAGTGATATTTTGTAGGTTTGACTGATCTTTGTGTACGGCTGTACAGCAGTCCAGGACTTCCCTAGCCAGGTTTCACCTCCGGGGCCTTGCGTCTTTCGACGTCTGTCAAACGAGGCAACTTTAGAAGCCATCACTGCGCCCCACCAGCTTTTCTCCTCGCCCAAGCACTGTCAGCATCTACAATACCTGGTCAGAAATACGGTCGTTGTAAGCCAGTCACGGATAGGGCCTGAGAAACTTGCCTGGGTGGATGCTCGGCGACGGAATGTCGCTCCTTGCCTCCATCTTCTTCTTGTAGTCTGTCCCAAACCTCTCGTCCCTGTTTTCCACCTTTTCAAAGTCCAACTGCCCGTCAGCAGTATAGCTAGTCATCAACTTGGGCTCACCAAGTGGCACCTTGTGATCTTTATCCGTCTGCCACAGGTGGTACACCTTGCCGTACAACGTGATGACTTGCTCCATTTCGCGCTTTTCGGCCGCTTCCCATGCAGCGCTGGGCACTACACGGTTCGGCATTACAAGCATGCCAGACTTGACCTCGTACACATGAGAGTGCCACAGACGGCGCTCGTCTGGCGGCAGCGATTCGTACAGGGCTGGCGTGATCATGTACTCAATGCCGATGAGTCGCGCACCGACGTCTGCGGAGTCGTACAGCAAGCACTGCCGTACATCGTTGTCTTCAAAGATTGTTAGACTGCCCATGACTTCGACAGCTCACCCTTTCCTGGGGATGTTGGGTAACATACTCACGTGGCTACAGTAATGGTTCGTCTCGACAGACCGCTGAGGGTCGTCTGCGTAAGCGTGGAATGCATTGAGGTGGGCACATATGTTCTTGATCGGTTTGAAGTCCTGCATTGAGATGAGCGAAAGCTTCTTATAACAGGAGCACAACTGAGAAAATGACCTGTGTGATCGACGCTACGGACGTAAGCACGGTGTTTTCCGTGGACAAAGGTTCGCCGAAGCTTTCGTTCGAGACTGGTAATGTGCTCATGGCGGATCTCCGATCGTCCAGGATACGTCGGTGTGTTGCTTGTGAATATCGACTTCGTGCAGAGTATGAAATGCTCGTTAGGGAATGCAGTTTGACAAATGGATTCGACCGAGGTAGGTGGTTTAATGCTTGGTTGGCTCGCGGTGGTGAACCTGCATGCTGCATACGTCATAATGTTTCGACATCCCACTACCTCCAGGAAGGAGCCCAGACGTCATACCTTCTCCCCAGATGGCAAGCTGCAATGGTGCTAAAACCAGTACGCTCAAGCAGAAGCCATCGGCCGTGCACAGCTTTGATGAAGGGGGTCGGCGAGTTTGTTTGAGTGCAGTCGGAACATGAAGCTTCGCGCGACGCACTCATAATTCCCGAGGCCACCATGGTGGGAATGATAGGTCTAGTGCCGCTCCCAATGTCATAGGGATCTACTTCAATCCCGCCTCAATAGTCTGCCATTTGATTTTCACGAAAGGGTTTGGGCGTAGGCGCCCAGGCGCAGCCGTGGCGGATTCTTCCTGGCCAACAGGTTACCTCGGCATTCCATATCAACACTCACCCAGCTTAAAAATACAGCAATACCCCCTGTCGCGGCATTGACATTCAATTAGCCGACAAATACGGAGTATATCGCCGCACAATGCTTCTGCGGTGAGTCGTCATAATTGGCGTCAATGTGCGTCATGGACACACAACGTCGGCAGCACGCTTGTATTCGTTCAGTTGCGACACGAGCCCAAACATTGTGCTTCAATCCAAAAATTCAGCAAGAAAAAGTATTTGCAATGGTCCAAACTCGAAGTCGCACCCAAAATGAAGTGCCTGCGACAGCAAATGCGCAGAATGCACGAGCCCCCAAGCCCCGCAAACCCAATGATGAAAGATTACGGTCCTTGCTGAACAAATACGGAGAGCGTCCCTTGGCCGCCCTCATTGACGACAAGTGGCCAGAGAGCAACATCGTCATGGTCAACATTTTGAACGCTCTCCTCTCGTCTGCTCGTATTTCTCACGAGATCGCGCTCACGACGCTCAAGTGCCTCGTGGATGAAAGTTATCATGACCTCAAGGTGCTGCGTCGGTCGTCGTGGCAAGAGAGGACTGAAGTGTTGACCAAGGGAGGGTATACACAATATAGAGAGAAAACGGCAACCTTTCTTGGAGAACTGATGGATCTGATGGACAAAAAATATGGTACGCACACCTTTTCGTCGTTGATTCCGATTCATCAAGCTGAGGTGCCAAGACAACGATGCCTCGAAGATACTACCCGCCAAAGAGCATGGACATGAGGCACAAAGTACCCTTACGACGCGGCTAAAGGCGATCAAGGGTCTTGGGCCGGTAGGATGCGACATTTTCGTCGGAACTATCCAAGGCTTCTTCCCCAACGTCGCGCCGTTTCTGGACAAGAGAAATCTCGAGACGGCAAAGAACATTCAGCTGGGAGATGATGTGGAGTCGCTGTTTGCCGCAGTTGGCTCGAGCCCAGACGACATGTCGAAGCTGCAAGAGGCTTTGACGAGGATAAGGCTGGAGAAGAAGGAAGATGAATTCATATCTACAAACAGGTGAGTTCAGGGAAGGCAGATGTGGCATGGGTTGTAACGCACCCTCAGCCCCCTCGCAACTGGCCCACCTGTCACGGAGCTTCACTTCATACAACCCGAAGATGACAATGATCTTCTTACTATGCTTTTGAGCTATGAGCGTAGTGGGGGCCATGTGTTACTGACTGAACACTCAGTCCCATAGCTGGCAAGTCCAATTCTTCCTGTGCTCTAAAATTGCTCTCTGGGATGCATCGTGATGACATCACCCCACTCTTGGCTGCATTTGCTGTGATAAGTGTCTCGATCTGAGGCAGCTCACGCGAGCGTTTAAACCCCTTAGTCTGCGTCTCTACAGTGTAAAGTGTGGAGAGCGGCAAGACCTGAATGCCGGCAGCAAGCGTCGTTTGACCAGAGCAGCAGCATGCAGGCGGGATGCCTACTGTGCCTCTCTGGCTTCAAGTCCTCGTAGCCCCAGCGGCTCTCGATTTTTCAGGGTCTACCTAATCAGGTGGACGCTGAGTGGCGCCCCAAAGTGGCCTCCAGAGTGGCGCCCTCGTGCGCCACGCGGCGCCTAATAAACCGGGCCCGAGCCGCGCCCTGCAGCCGCGCCGGGCTTTGCTCCCCCGGTTGCCTGGCCAGCAGCGCGACAAGTGCCGCTGGGGTAAACAACCTAAGGCTGAGGCTGTGATTTCTCGGAACCACCCGAATGCAAACACGCACATGCCGTGATCCCCCGCGGCCTTGGTCAACTGCGGATCCAGCGCGTTCGCCTCCTCCAATATCCTTTGCTGCAGCATTCTTTTGTCTCCATCCTTCTGTTCCGCATGCCGGATCGCGTCCAGTCTCGCCCTCGTTCGTCTCGACAGCATCTGCCCCTAGACGACGCTGCTCTGCGCGACCATGGAGCCTCCTCCCACGCCCAAGGCGGCGACCGCGTCTCACAGTCTCTTTGAGGTGTATCTACGTTTGCGACCTCCGCCGCCGGGCATGACCCCGACCGAAGACCGCATCCTAAGCGTCGACGAGGACGATAACAGCGAGCAGCACTCGTCACACATCACGCTCAACCCGCCCACCGACCGACGCCGCGCCATCGAAAAGTTTGCCTTCACGCACGTCTTCGGTGAAGATGCGACCCAACTCGACGTCTTCCACCGCACCGAGCTGGTGTCGCTGGCCGAGGGTGTACTGGCTCCGCAAGGGGGCGAAGGAACCGACGCGGTGGTGGCGACGCTGGGCGTCACCGGCTCTGGAAAGGTGAGTTCCCGTCTTGCTTCCCAGGGCGCATTGTAAAGGCTAACTCGGGCAGACACACACAATCTTAGGCTCTCGCAGCCAGCGCGGCCTCACACAGCTCGCCCTGGATGTACTCTTCCGCTCCATCGGCCCCAACATGCTCGACCGCGACGCCCTGCCGTCCATCCTCGACTCGTTGCAGGCTTGCGATGCGTCCGAGTCGGCCCTCAGCACCGCGTCGCACTTCCTCGACTCGACGTATGCGGATCCGTCGGCCTCGACCCGATCAAATTCACGGGCGGCCACCCCTATGATTGTACGCTCCCCGCAGCTGCTCTCCCCAGCCAATTGTCTCGGCCGCGCCTCCTGGCTGCCCAGTTCGCAGAGCCAAATACCCTGCACGTACTCCGTGTCGGCCAGCGCAAGCCCGAAGAGTGTCCGGCTTGTGAGCGAGACCGAGCAGAACCTCCGCTTGAAGCAGCGCTAGGAGAGCTTCCGTCAGCGAGTGAACTTGTCTCTGTCTCCCATCGGCCCGTCTGCTGCCGCCTCCCAGTCGCCCAAGCGGGCCACCAGGCCGGCGAAGCACTTCATGTCCCTCACCGCCGCGCGTCGCGTCAAGATTGCCGTTGCTAAGCAAGATTCTCAGGGTGATCACAACGTCACGTCTCCGCCGCCACGGCGCAACCTCCAGCAGCCCTCGACACTGCCGCAGTCGCCCGACGTCAGCGCCATCAACGTCTCGTGTGACCCATCGGCCGAGTACGTCATCGTCGTGTCCATGTACGAGGTCCACAACGACCGCATTTACGACCTTCTCACGCCGCCATCCAAGTCTGCCGCCACAAAGGACTTTCGAAGGCGACCCTTACTCTTCAAGTCGACGGAACTATCGCCCGACCGCAAGGTAGTCGCGGGGCTACGCAAGGTTGTCTGCACGGGTCTCAGGGACGCCATCATGGTGCTCGAAGCGGGCCTCCTCGAGCGGAGAGTCGCTGGCACCGGGAGCAACAGCGTCTCTAGCAGAAGTCACGGCTTCTTCTGCTTCGAGGTCAAGAAGCGGACGCGCAGCAGGCGGGCAGGCCCCTGGTGTGGCAGCAAGCTCACCATTGTGGACTTGGCGGGCAGTGAGCGAGCCAGGGAAGCCAAGACGCAGGGTGCCACCTTGGTGGAAGCTGGCAAGATCAACGAGAGCCTCATGTATCTGGGGCAGTGTCTGCAGACGCAGAGCGAAGTTGGCAGCTCGAGCAAGGTAAGATGCGCCCCATGCGCCCCCCTCACAGTTCGTTGGCGTTACTAACGTTGTTAGCCCAATGTCGTCCCCTACCGCCAGTGCAAGCTCACCGAGCTGCTCTTTTCCAACTCGTTTCCCTCTGCCTCCACAGCGGCGCACCCTCACATGCCTCGTCGCAACCCGCAGCGAGGCGTCATGATTGTTACGGCCGATCCCAGAGGCGACTTCAACGCAACCTCCCAGATCCTGCGATACAGCGCACTCGCTCGCGAAGTCACCGTGCCGCGGGTCCCTTCCATCACAGCGACTATCCTCGCCAACGCGCCGCCCACAGGCAACCCCTTACCACCACACGTAGCGCAGCACCATCCCCGGCCATTTCTGCCCCCGGGGTCCAATTCGTACCGCAATCACTCGCCGATGGGCAGCACCGACGAGCGCGCCACGATGGAGATTGCGGCGCTGGAAATCGCCCGCCTAAGCGACGATATTGATCAGCTGCGCAACGAGCTCGAACACCAAGCAGATGCACGCCTCACGGCTGAGGCTCACCTTCTTACCATGGAGGATCGCATACTCGACCTCGAGGCCGCCGTTCGCGACGACTGCGCCACCGAGTTTGAGCAGCGCCTGGCGCTCGAGCTCGCCCGCTTCAAGGCCTCGCTTGCGCTGGAGCAGGAGCGCAACGACGAGCACTGGGACCGCAAAGTCGACGTCCTCGAGCGTGGACTGGAATACTCCGACCAGGCTGGCGAGTGCGACAAGGAGAACGTGCTGGTCGAGGACTTGGCGCAGGAAGTTGAACGGCTGCGACGCGAGAACGCGGTAATGAAGCGCGAGCTCGCGGCCCGCAGCCCCAGTAAGCGCGCGCCCCTCGTGGAGCGCGAAGACTTTGTCTCGACAGGCATGAGCATACCTCAGAGCGCGTCCGGCGGCAGCGTGGCGAACCTGGGCCGCAAGCTGGAGCGCATGCGCATGGGTAGTAGCGCCAACGAGAGCCTGAGGACGTCGAGCAGCGCGAGCAACGGCAGTCCGACGAAGAAGGCGCGCAAGCTGGGGACGAAGCGTTGGGAGGAGCTGGACGAGCTGCTTTAGAGTGTTACTGCTGGTTTCCGGCTGGTGAATTGCGATGATGTTGTCACTTGTTTTGTTGTTGGTATATGGGTTGCGCTGGGGCTTCTGGAAGATATACCCTGGGTACTATTCATGGCTTGGTAGAGCGTCGGACTGGTTAGCTTTGTGGAAGATATGTACGTTGCCATTTCATATGATCCTGTTGAAGCTGTCTACATCTGTCCACTGGCATTTCCAGATGCCCCAAGGCCCTAAGGGGTCCGATCGCGCACTTGTGGTGTTCGAGAACGTTTTAGGCGGCGTTGGCGCCAAGAAGATCCAAGTCGCGTCTAGCGGTCAAACCTAAAATCACTTAAGTAAACGTGGCACCGCGCCCTTCTGTGACCATTGGATGATTACAGACCAGGCCAAAGGCTCTAATTACATGAGACCTCAGTCGGCGGCGAGACAGATAAGTAACGCGCGGCCCAGATACCTTGGAAGCGCCGCATGACATAACTTACACCTCCAACAATAGATTGCGGCAGCGTTCGCGCGGACATAGAAGCCAGTGCTCAGCAAGCACCGAGCAGCGAGAAAGCCGCTCCTCATCCGGCATCAAGCGCAACGATGTCGAACTCAATGAAGGACCCCGGCGAGACGTCGCTGTCCAAGCTTCTCTCCACCTTGACCACAACCCTACACCCGGCGACATATGTATTCACAACCATCAGCGACCCGTCGAACCTCCCACCCATGTCCGAGTTCCAACTGCTATTCCGCGAATCCGAGGGCATAACGGTGATCACGAGCATGGAATACGCGACGAGCAAGCAATTGGAGTACTTTTTTCCCTGCAAGATGATTACCCTCAACGTCACGTCGAGCCTGGAAGCGGTGGGGTTCATGGCTGTGCTGGCGACGCGGCTGGCGACGAGAAACATGGGTGTGAACCCCGTGAGTGGCTTCTACCATGATCATCTTTTCGTGCCCCTCGGACGAGAGTATGAAGCGCTGCAGGTACTGGCGTGTGTGGCAGAAGAGGAGAGGAACAAGCTGATGGCGAGTTTTGAAACTCGCTCCCTATATGGAAGTGCTGCCCTATCTCTCGAATAATATTTGCTCTTGTCATTAGCATATCGTTGCGCCACGATTGGAGCGTCAAACTTGATTGCATCTCGTTAGAGAAAGCAAAGCTGCAGGCGGCTCACACACTTCCCTATCCTCACAGACGCCTTGGTAAAAGCAGCTTTGTTGATGCTGATCATACCTTTTCCCCTCTTCTCGCACAGCTTCGCGGGTGCTACTGCACGCAGGGATCAGCCATCGCGGTGCAATGTAACCTCGAGGCGTCAGCGCAGTCTCGACAGCGCAGCGCCAATGCACATTTGGAGTCACTCAATTGGTTGTATCGCGAGGAAGAGGAGCCGGCAGGTGCTTTGATTTCTCATTCCGTCGTTTTGTAGATAGTAGACTGGGACGCGATTGAGGCTACAAGACTGATGCCAATTCCCGCGCTGGCATACGTTACCGCAAAGCTGCCGACTCCCTCGGACCAGCCGTAACGGCTAGATGATCCCCCCCTGCGGCACTCGGCCGTCATCGTTCCCTGGCTTGACAGTAACGCCACTAATGTGCGGTCTCTACCTACTTATAATCGTCGCGGCAAAATCAGCACTGCGGTAGATGCCTGCCATGGGTTCAGGCAGTCCCCGATGTGGCCATCGTTCATTCGAGCTAGCCTCCTCTTAGGTAGGCTTGTGTGACCTCGCGGTAACGTAGTATGCAAGTCGTCAGCGTAGCTAGAAGTCGGAATCTTGATATAAGACACAGATTCCCGTTCAAGTGGAGGTCGTGATGCGCTGATGATTCGGTATTGTCAAGTAGGCTTTGCTTGTCACGACTGTCGTGCCAATATTGACGAGACGCCATGGCGCGCTTGGCTCGACTTCTTCTGCTCGTAGCGACTGTGCTGTCGCCTGTCCTCGCCAAGTCCCAGTCAGTTGACGGTATCAAGGGCCTTGCCAATCGGCTATTCAATGGACGTGGCGGCGACTTTGAGTTTTCGCTTACGACAGAGCACGAAGCTTGGTCGCGCTGGAACGAGGCGTCCAACGACAATTACACCGTCTCAAAGTCGGAGAATGGCAAGATCCATGTTCAAGGCACTACATTGAGTGCCCTTGCAAGAGGGTAAGCTGAGATGACTAGACACGCGCCTCCACCCTCTTCAGTGAGACTAACTCGGGGTGCCTCGATCGCCAGGCTGCGACACTACGCAACGGACACCCTCCAACTGGATGACTTTTGGTTTGTTGACAGCTACAGAAAAACGTCTGGCCCTCTGCCAGCCCCAGGCAGGACGTTGACTGGGTCGAGCGTCGTGCCTTGGAGGTACAACCTAAACACCGGTAGGCGCATTGATGCCACATTGGAAGCTTGAGCAGTGGTGCGATGCAGGGACTATTCAAAAACTGACGTACAGTTGCAGTGACATTCTCATACACTTTTGCGTGGTATAGCTGGAAAGACTGGGAAAAGTTCCTTGACTGGGCTGCTTGGAGAGGCGTGAACCTGCAGCTTGCCTGGGTCGGCTACGAAAAGATCTTCCTGGACAGCTTCCGGGATCTGGGACTGACCGACAATGAGATCCTCCCATTCTTCAGCGGCCCAGCGTTTCAGTCTTGGAACCGCTTCGGCAACATCAAGGGATCCTGGGGAGGTGTAGGAGACTTGCCCCTTGCTTGGATCGAGTCTCAATTCGACATGCAGAAGAAAATTGTCGCCCGAATGGTCGAGCTGGGCATCACACCTGTGCTGCCCGCCTTTCCTGGCTTCGTTCCAGAGGCCATCCGCCGCATTCGTCCGGGCGCGAAAATAACCAAAGCACCAAATTGGTCTGGCGTGGCCGAGTACAGCGAGGACTACTTTCTGGACCCTATGGACGCCACCTACGCCGAGTTGCAGCATGCATTCGTGACCAAGCAGATGGAGGCGTTTGGAAACGTTACCAATGTTTACACCCTGGACCAGTTCAACGAGATGGTACCGTCGTCCGGCGACAGTCCCTATCTCTCAGGAGTCTCCGAGCAGACCTACAAGGGCTTGACTGAAGCAAATCCTGCCGCCATTTGGCTGATGCAGGGCTGGCTGTTCTTTTCGGCCGAAGCATTCTGGACACAGGAGCGCATCCAAGCATACCTGGGAGGGGTTGAGCAAAAGAATGGTATGCTGATCCTCGATCTCTATTCCGAGGACCACCCACAATGGCAGCGGACCAAGAGCTATGCCGGCCGGCCGTGGATCTGGTGCCAACTGCACAATTTTGGGAGCAACATGAACATGTTTGGTCAAATCACAAACATCACCGTCGACCCAATCGAGGCGCTCAAGTCTTCGGACTCGTTGGTCGGATTTGGCCTTACGGCAGAGGGCTACGAGGGCAATGAGGTAGTGTATGATTTGCTCCTCGACCAAGCGTGGTCTTCCACAGCCATCGACACAAAGCGCTACTTCCGAGAGTGGACTGCAAGCCGATACGGTGGAGTGTCACCTGTTCCGGAGCCTTTGTATCAGGCCTGGGAGCTCATGCGCCAGCCTGTGTACGACTGCAAAGACCCTGGTGTCCCAAGATCCGGCGTAGGAGTCTACCAGCTGGCGCCTGCCATCTCTGGCATGATCAACCGAACAGGCATCTTCCCCGCGCCGACTCTCGTGCACTACGATCCGAACATTTTGAAGCGGGCATGGAGTCTGATGCTCAAGGCGGGAGTGCAACAATCTGCCCTGTGGGATGTCCCAGCCTTTCAGCTAGACTTCGTCGACGTGACGCGACAGGTGATGACCAACTCCTTCAACGACGCTTACACGGACCTTGTACAAGCATTCAATACTACCATGCAAAAGTCTAAGCAGAGCGAAAAACGACCTTCTGCTCCTGATCGCGATGTGTCCGCCAAAGGACAGAACCTCCTCAGTCTCCTCGATGCGCTTGATCTAGTTCTTTCCACGAACGAGCACTTTACTCTGGAAAAATGGCTTAGGGATGCACAGCAACGGTCTGGCGGCAATGACAAGCTTTTCTCTTTCAATGCTCGCAGTCAGGTAACTGTATGGTTTTGGGAGGTTCTTGGCTTGAACGACTACTCGGCGCGGGCATGGAGCGGGCTGACGCGCTCGTACTACCGACAGCGATGGTCCATCTTCGTCGACGGGCTGAAGAATGCGACCGAAACGGGATCGCTCAATGAGACTGCTCTGAATCTGGAGGTTCGCGCGTTTGAGAAACAGTGGCAGTATGGCGGGTTTGGGTCTGACCTGCAATTCAAGGGGGTAAAGGCTAGCGTCAGAGATACTGTGAGCCAAGTCCAGAAACAGTGGCCAGGTGTATTTCGCGTCACGTCTTGATGAAGGTGTTGCTGTAGCGTCGCTTATCGTCAGACCACACGCTATGTTCGGGATGATCACAAGCTGCTGGGAATGAATAAACTGAATGAGAACGCCGCCGTGTTACTGGACGATTGGTATAAGCTCAGGCATCACTCCAGCAAACCGCGAACCGAGGAGATCGAACACATATTCTCCACCAGACGTTGGTAGGTGAGGCGTGCTCGATCACCTTCAACACCCTACCCACACCGGTGAACAAAGATTCAATCCTCCCACCCGCACACGTTTCGACAAGCCTTCGCACCGTAAACTTATGCTCCTTCAATAAATTACAATTTTTTCCTTGCTCAATTTCACTCCCACTCTTTTCTCAACATCGTTCCCATTTTTCTCTTCCTGATATGAACACACTTGCTTTACGTACCAGAGACAAGGAACGGCAGACGAAACCCTAAAATGGCGACAGACAGCGAGGACGGTGACAGGCCCATGCCGCAATTCCCCGCGACGCCGGAAGATGCCTCGGAATGGACCACAAAAGCCTTCGACGTCATGCGAGAGGAATTCAAAAAGGTCAAAGACGAGCTGACAGACGAGGACCGGGACATCTTCCTCAATATCTCAGAGCAACGCCTCCAGATAACCCGAACGACAGACAGGCCACACGCACACTGGCTTTGTAAGGAAGCAAAGAAGGGGCACTGGATTCCTTGGCTCTTTGCCAGACGATTGTGGACGCAGAAGGAGCTTTCTTCGTCTGTCGTCTTCAGGTGCATCCGCGGCTTCTGGGACCCAGTCAAGTCTCTCTGGACAGATAATCTCCCGCTCCATTACCCGGTGAAGAGACAAGACAAACACAAAATCGCGACAGCCGTCACGCAGAAAGTACAACAGGCCGTGTTGGACGTCGACAAACGCCGCGATACCATCGCACAGCTCAAACAGAACACAGACCACGGTCTTGACCCGTTGACAAGAGAATTATGCTCATTGTTCCTGAGGGTCCTAGAGACCAGCGAACCCGACGAGGCCTGGGCAGCGAACGGACCAATGGCCCAGCTCGCAAGGCGCCTCGTGAGAGCTTTTCCAGCCGTTGGGGAACCACCACTGTCATATCGCGGCAAGACAACCAAAAAAACAGACAAGACCAACCCTAAGGAAGTCCGAAAGACAGACGAGGTTAACTCAGGTGTCTCACAGCCTGACCAATCGAAGAGAGTCCATTGCGGAGCAAATACCGAGGAACCTAAGAAGAGAGCTAAGGTCGCAACCAGCGTGGCGGAAGCAGAGGAGACAGATAACGTGACGGCAGCAGAGGAGACGGGGAACGTGACGACCGCGGACGAAACAGACGGCGCGACGGTAGATGACACGTCCGTGGAACGAGTTCAAGAACAATACGCCGATGAAGTAAGGAAGGCATTCGGGAATGCATTTGTCGGAAGGAACGTCAGACGACCTCCTGGAATTGGCACGGAGATGAAGGAGGTCAAGGAACAACTCAGCGATCTAAAGACTGCCCTTCAAGATAACAAGGCCGCACTTGACAAGATGATGGAGGCATACCAGGAAAACACGAAGGCAACCGAGACAAGCACGCAGGCATTCGCAGAAGCTACCAAAGCGTTCGGGAAACAGACGGCGTTCATCATTGAGATTGTCAAACGGGTGACCGATGAAGGCTAACTGGGAGCATTGGTAGACGAGCGGCGAAGAGCAGAACATTGGCCGGCGAAAATGATCATCGGGACGAGATATCAATTTGATGGGAAACAGGCAGACAGACAGATGCGAGGGAGCATGCGCTTTTTTACGACGGAGGGCATCTGTATGCAAGTGACACCCTGAAATGTAGCTTTTGTCTCCAGTTCACAAGATCCATACCAGCCCCAAGGCCTGTCATCCGGTACAGCAAAGCTACCGGCTCTGTCGGACCACGACCCAACCATCGGTTGCGCCAAGGTCCTTGTTTCTATGTCTGAGGGCCGTCCGAGGGTCACCAGTGGAGCCGTCCGTAGAGTCATCCGGGGCGTCTGCGCTGGGCTCTCGACCCCTCGCTCCGCTCGGTCCGTAGGCGTAGGTCCGGTGCCGGCGCCGGCCATCGACGCTCAATTCACTACCTACGCTGGGGTCCCCCCTTGCGGCGAGTCTTCTCCTTCCCTTGACGCCACGATGCCCCCTCGCGGAAGGGGATACCTGTCCTCAAGAGACTAAGTAGCGCGCGAGTTGAGCGTTGTACCTCATCAACGCCCTATCAAAGAAAGCAAGGCAACAGGCGCTGCTTATACACTTCCGTGTGTTTTCACAGACACCTTGGCAAGGCAATTTTGCTCAATCAACTAGATCTGATTCATTTGCTCCACGGCAGCCTTCTCGAAATTCCATGTTCTTGACAAGGCAACCGCTGCGACTGGAAGAGCCTTCTATACAGTCTGCACGTTCGACATGTCTTCATGTTCTCACTGAATATGTCAAGAGTCGAGAAGCTTCCGATTTCTGAACAACTTTCATGCTAGACATGCAGCCGCGAGATATCAAATGTCCTTGTCCAAATGGAAGATACTCGCAACAGTCTTCGTGAGTGCAAAGGGCGATGCTCGTGCAATTTCATTGTTCCCGTTTGACCCAGCCCATCAGCATTATCTTGACAAAGAAGGAGTCCAGAACCGTAGCGATCATTGAGACTGTATTGACTGTTAGGTGTTGAATGGCAGATTCAGCGGAGCCAATGCCTCCCATCGCCACGCTGTGCAAACGACGGTGCACTCGTCGTCTGAGCAGCTGAAGACGAATGAGCCGCATAAGCAATGGAACCCACGCCTGAGTTGTAAAATAGCCCTCTTGGGGCTGAAAAATGTTGACTGCGCAGGCGTGAATCACTGTTACTCCTGTCACGTGGAAGACACACGCACCCGAGTTGTAGCAGGTTTTTTTGTTCTTGTTCTCATATCACTTTTTCTTACCACCTTCATTCACATCTGACACAAAGTGAAAGAGACAATTAAAGCGCTACTTATACACCGCATCGCAAACAATATTGCTAGCCCGCAGAACGACATCAGACAAGCCTTCAGACACGATGAGCCTATGCCGACATTCAGCAACCTCTGGAGTTGTCATTCATGATAACCTCACAGTCATTGAACCCGAAGGCGACCTCATTCTTGTGGTCGGAGAGAAAGGATGGCAAATTCGAGTTCATTCCAGCGTTCTTCGAGCTACCTCGCCAGTATTCGCAGCCATGCTGGGCCCGAATTTCAGCGAGGGAGCCAAGCTCCGCGCTGGACAAGAAGTAGTTCGAATCGAGCTCCCAGAAGATGACAGTGAAGCCGTTAAACTTTTGTGCATCATTCTTCACTGCAACCTCAATGCTGAATTCACGCCAGATCCAGAGAGCATACTTCGTATGGCGATCACTGCTGACAAGTACGACCTCAATCCACGAATCAGATTCACAATGGAAGTTTGGGTCAAAAGGCTTGCAAGCATCTATAGTGAAACGGGACTATGGGCCCTCTTGCTCGCTGCGTACTCCATGGAAATCACGGAACTCTTCGAAATTGTAAGCCGGCGGCTGATATTCATCCACGTGGGGTCGTTCAAACGTCTTTCGCGAGACGACGTTCTCGAAGACGCAAATTCGAAACTCACCCGTAAGTCGCCTGTCCCTGGTTCTGAGTGTCATGGCATTCAAGATCATGCGATTAACGCGCTTGCTTAGTCGCCATGGAAGAGGCGCGATCCGAAGCGCGATCTATGATTTGTACTGCGGCGACAGTCGCCCCCAAACTCTTCGAACGCCAGCTTCATAAGAAGTGTGACCGCAAACGACCGGTCGGGTACACTGCGCTGGGCGAATACAATGCCGGAGTCCAAAAAGCCTTCTCGCCCCAAGAAGTTCTCAAACGCTCTCTCTGGGAACTCGTTCATACGATAGCTGCCAATGCCAAGCGCATGGATCCACCTTCTGATCTCCCATGCAGCAATTTCACAGGGATCGTTGGCCACTATTGCAAGTATGGGCTTTACAAGAGTGCCTGGGAAAGATGTGATGAGCTGTCGATGAGCATCAAGGGAGTCTGTTTTCCTTGTTTGGCTGCGGGCGGCGTCATTTCGATTGCGCGCTGCACTCACAGGTGCCCGGCGAAAACCACGACTGACCAGGTTCCATAAGCGACTTTGATCTGATTGGTATCGCCTCCCGTAGTGGAAAACCGTCCGCCTGCTCTACCAGTATCGGGAGCTTGCTTGTATCCAGTTGAGTTTCTCAGAAGTAGCTCTCAAGCTCGTTTCCAAAGACTTTGCTTGCTGGCTGTGACTTGTAGGGTGGCCAGGTGTGCGTGCAATTGCGTGCAGTCAAGTAGCACAAGCCCCACCACAACACAACGATGCTTTCGACGTCACTCGCCATTCGGACCTCAAGCATTCGCAAACACTCAGCTCACCATGAGAACAAGAACCTCCAACCGCACCAAGAGCTACACAGTCGAAAAGTACGACTTTGAGAGCAGCTCCGACGAGGTCGCGCCGGCCCCGCGGCGCCGTAAAAATGCCGAGGAGCGCGACGCAAACTTTGACGACGCGCCCGAGGACGACGATGAGGATGTCGAAGCTGAAGACGAGGAAGATGAAGACGTCGACGACAATGACCAGGGTAGTGAATCTGGCATAGAACCCCATGCCGCCCGTCGTCACCCGCCCCAGCGCACAGCTCCCGTCAAGCCGTCCAAGGCGCACGTCGCGAGCGCTGGCGCGGCGGCCACGTACCGCGACATTGAGCCCGTGCCGCTCGACAGCCATGCCGTCAAGAGCTATGTCGGTCCGTACGACCGCAGCATGCGCCGCCAGCCTCTCATCGAGGTGTGGTACGGCCCGCGCAAGGACCGCGTGCAGACCACGCAGCGCCTCTTGGACCGCTGGATCAGCTGGCCTGTCTTGCCGCCTAAGCTGGTGGCCGACAAGGGCCGTCTCCCGGAAAATGGTGTCTGGTCGCCCGGACGCTTCGACAGGGAGGCACGCTTGGCCGAAGAATGGCGTGCGCGGGTGCGCGCGGGCTCTCCCGGGGCAGTACGGTTCAGGACACTGACGGCTGAGGAGGCGACGCGGTATCACCAACCGTCGCACACAATGCCCGTTCTCATGGGGCCTTATCGGGCTCAACGGGAGACAAGACTGAAACCTGGAGATGCGCACACCCTGTCGCAGTCGGGCATCCCGTATGACGCAGATGAAGCTGAGACCAAGAGTCCAGCTGGCTGGATACTAGACGCAGGTGGCCTCGTCCTCGGCATGGACTGGGCCACGCGCCGGGGCGACGACGCAACCCAGCTGCTCGCCTTGGCCGTCGTGCCACACGCCGACCAACGAAACTTTGACTACGAGACGGAGCACCAAAAGCCCGACTTTCAGAAGTACGGCACCGTGCAGCTTTGGGAGTTTCGCGGCGAAAAGGTGCATGGTGATATGACGAGGCCGTCGACGCAGCGGCCTAAGCTTCAACGAACGCTGTGTCTGGACTGCGGCAGGGCAAGGAGGGTCAGGTGGAGTCCTGGTTGCGACTACTTGGCCATCTTATGCGGCGATGGGGGCATACGCGTCGTTTACGTCGACGGGAAACCTGATGGGACGTACGGTATGGCCGACTTCAATCACTCATTCATATCACACGGCAATTCACTGACAAAACGATAGAAAGGGTCGAGTCGCCAATAGCCTCTTTGGTCCTGTCAGACGAAGAAAGCGTCAAGGCCACAGCCATGGCCTGGTGTTCCTTGAACCGGCTCGCAGTCGGCTACTCTGACGGCTCAGTTGCTCTATGGTCCGTCTATCCTGCTCGGCTCCTCTCAAGACACCCAGTCCACCACAGCGGCGTCATCGACATCGCCACGGGCTACCCGTCCATGCCGTACATTGTCGCATCCACGCCCATCGGCGGCTCGGCGAAGCTCTTCGATTTTCGGGCGCCCAGCTGCGAGACCACAGAGGTGCAGGTCAACTCTGTATGCTGGCAGCCCAACCTGCTCGCCTGGAGCGACCACATCCTCGGCTTCTTCTCCGCATATCCCTCGGCGAACGCGCTCAATACCATGGTGGGCTTCATGCACCATGCCCACTTCCCCCTGGTCCGCCGCGTCTTCACTAGCGAGTGCTTCCTCTCTTGCCTCGCCATCGGTCGGACGCATCCATATCTCCTCATCGGCACGACCGACGGCTCGTTATGGAGCCTGAATCCGCAGTGCGAGCTCTTCCGACCGCGGCGCCCGCCCACCGACCGTATTCGTTTATTTCAGCACGAGCACCGGCCGGCCGAGTTCTTCCCTCCAGAATCACCTGCGTCGGCGCGTGGTGCATCGAGGCTCATTCACGGATTCGGCACTGAGATGAACCGGCACTTTATGGCAGAGACCAAGGTTCCTCCCAAAAAGGGCAAAGGGAAGAAGAAAAATGATGATGCCGACGACGATGGCGGTGACGATGAGCCAGCGACTCGGATGGACCCTCGTCGTGCCGTTGTGCACGAGCTTTTGACAAGAGTCACCGCGGTGGAGTGGAACCCAAACGAAGGGTATGGCTGCTGGGCGGCCGCTGCGCTGGGTTCCGGGCTCGTCCGAGTCTTGGATCTCGGACTTGAGAATGCCCCTGATGAGGATGAAGAAGATTGATAATGGTCCAAGATGACTAGTCGATCAAGCACTGAGACCCCATGACGGTGTGGTGGTAGTCAAAAGCCTTGGCCATGCCGTAAAAGTGCGTCGCCGCGGCCAGCAGGACAAACATGTGGAAGATCTGGTGGGAGCTGCCCCAGATGTCAAAGGAGCCTGGGAAGCTCCTCTCAGGCCACCGAGCCTGGATCAGTCAGTCGAGAGTCTTGGTAAAGGGGGTTTCGGGGCCGGTCCGAGACTCACCGCATAGAGGACTGCGCCAAAAATGTACATTGCACCCTGGGCGCTTACCCAAGAGACACTCATCCTGTCCTCGAGGCCTTGATAGCCGTAGATGGAGACGCCGTGGAGGACGGGAACCACGCCCGAGAGGCCGAGGCCGATGAACATGGCTGCTCGGTACGGGCGCCATCTCGGCGTGCGGAAGCGCTCGATCCAGGAGACGGCGCCGCAACCTGCACCAAGGAGGCATATCTGGCAAGTCAGTCAGTGGCTTGATGGGATTGAGGGTCATAGGAATCAACTCACCAGCCCCAGGTACGCAGTGAGCAACGTCGGCTTGCAAAAGAAGCCAAAGTATAGCGCTGGCACATAGCTTCCCACAATCAACGCGACAATGCCCGTGTAGTCGAGCTTGTTTCCCCAGCGCGCGACCTCCTGGCTGTGATCAATGAGGGCGTGAAAGGTAGCGCTCATGCCCAGGCAAAGCACCGCGCCGCCGACGAAGCACGAGAAAACAAAGACGTCGGACCCGGTTGCCGACTCGTAGCGCGGGTGGATAACGCAGTAAAGATACAGCGCCCCGACGACGGCAACTACGGCGCCGATGAGGTGCGACCAGATGTTGACGGACTCGTTGTGCAGGTAGAAGAGCGAGCGCAGCGAGTGGCGATACGAGGCGTGGATCTGGCGGTAGCCCGAGCGGATGAAGGCATTGTCGCGGCGCCAGGCGGGCAGGTCATCCCACAGGAGAGTCAGGGTCTGCTCGGCCTTTTTCTCCAGGGTTCGGACGGCATTGGCCAAGCTGTCTGCTGTTGACGATGATGGGCGGCGTTGGCGGAGGCCCGCCTGCTGCGGCTGTGGGCGCGGGCTGCTCATGGCGTCTTGCTTGCAGAATTGAAGTGGCCAATTGTATCCTGTTGCAATGTAGAGTGTATGCTGTTTAGACGCAATTGTGCTCTGAGAGCGCGTTCTTTATAAAGGTGCCAAAGAGTGACGTTGATGGTTCGAGGGAAATTTGTTGGGACTGACACATGAAAGAGGCAGAGCGCGTCCACGTCGTCCGAGGCTATTCGTAACTGCTGACGAACGGTCCACCTAGGAACTGCCGCAGCATACGTATCGTGTCTCCTAGTTTCAATGTTCTAGGTTGAGAAACACGTGCAACCGATATTACGGGCGATGCCTGGATGGGATAATGTTGGGGACGTCTACAGTACGAAAGCGGTGCTCCGTGACGCATTTCGAAATGTGGGTATAGATTCGGCGCCGATTGCCCCACCACGGCGTACTGCCAGCGCCATCGCCACATGCAAACACAGTACAGGGGCATGACTGATGAAACGGGACAGATTCTGTGAGCTGTAGGCATGGATTCATTTCTCGTCACTGTCTGTGCCACCGCAAGGCCCCATGGTATCGACCCCTAAGAGACCGCGTCCTGCCAGGACCTGTCGGCCTGCGCCGCATCACGCATGTCGCTCGGGCCGTAATTGGCCTTTACAGAGCATGTATGTACTCGTACTCGCAACATGTCTCAGCCGCTTATTTCTTGCCGCTCTTCTTGATGCCCTGGGTGCCCGTGTTGAGGGGACCCTTGCCGCCGGCCTTAGCTGCCATCTCCTTGCGCGCCTTTTCCTCTGTGCCACTGTCAGCGGTCCCGTCTGCGTTGAGGATGGGTAGGGGCGAGGCATGTGGGGGTCGTACCGGCGCGCTTCTTCTCGAGGTAGGCCATGTCGTCCTCGTCGAGCTCCTTGGTCGCCTTCTTGGCCTGCTTCAAGGGCTTGACCTTGCCGCCTGGGAGCGCAGAATGTTAGCCATGCTGGTCGGCAGCCTAGGAGAGGAGGCGGGACTCGCCTTCTCGGTTGGCACCACCCATGATTGCTGTGTAAACGGGCTCAAAGAGCGTGACGAAAGGAGATGGAAAGGCGGCGAATAAAGACGGCGCGGCGGTACAATGTAGCAGCTGGCGAAGGACGAACATTCGCCTGCTTCGTCGCAAAAAGAATTGGATCCTACGGTGGGCGGTGAGAGCGCGGCGCAGGGACCCCGCGGGGCAGAATGTTATGTAATCCACCAGGACACGCTTAGCGCGTGTGTCTGGCGACTGGTCCAACGTCTTGGAACCTGGACCCTCGAAACTGGCGACTCGTACGTCGAATTCCAAACTCCAATCGTCACCTCAGCCCTCTGCTCGGCGCGCTTCCATCCCCTCAACGAAGCTGCGAGCGACAATTGCCCCCGCTGGAGTCTCGTTCCTTCTTTTACTCGTTGGCTACAGAAGTTCCTACGTTTCCCCTCACTGCGCAGCTGCTGGCAGTTCCGTCCCAAGTGCCTTTGAGGAGCAGTCAGGTCTTCTGGAAGCCTTTACCTACCACACTCTTGTCTTCGTGACTCACCTCATCTAGCCCAGTTGCTGCTTTGGCCTTCTGTTTCTGCCATCCCCGCTGCCCGTCGCTTGACCTGAGCCTCGGACGAGAGACAGCTGATCTGGTTGGGCGCTTCCTTCTGCCCGCGTACCGCATTTGCAGAACCCTTTGCTGACACTGGCCGTTGTCCTTTGCAAAAACCCTCTGACTCCTCCTGCTCGTCGCCAGCCATGTCTGCGAGCTCCGACGAGGGCGAAATCCGCGATGACGGACATGGGGAGTTGAAGGCATCTCACCAGACTTCTCTGGGAGAAAACGGTGTTGACCGTCAAGGCAGAAATAGAGATTCATCTCCAGCTCTCGACTCGGCATCCCGCGGTAGCGGCTCGTCCCGACGAAGCCGCTCTCCGCGAGGATTCAAGAGATCGCGCGACGACAATGACCACTATGGTGGCGGCGGGCGAGACTACGACTCACGGCACTCCCGACCTCGCCGCGATGAACGCCCCCGAAATGGCTACCATGCCTCTGGACGAGACCGCGACTCCAGACCATTTCACAACTTCTACGATGATGCTCCTCGAGATGAACATCGAAGGCCCCGAGTGTCGTACGAGGATCTAGACGCGCCTTCGTCGCGTGCTTCCAGCCTCTATGGCGACCCGCGTCACAATTCCCGCAAGAATGACGCCGACCAGTATCGAGGCCGCGAGCGAGATCGAGGTGGCCGCCGAGACCGAGGCCGTGACTGGGACCGTGAACGCGTCGACAATCGCGGTCGCGAGCCGTCGTTCGACGAGCCGCATCGACGCCGAAGCCGCTCTCCTCACAGATCTCGACTCGACGATAGACTCCGAGGCGACCGACACGAGGAGGACGGGAAACGCGATGGCCACGACCGCCCAGCAAAGGCTGTGCACTTTGGCGACGAGCAAGATTCCAAGACGAAAAGTCGGCATGTCGAGAAGGATGCGCCAGGCTCCCGTAGCGGCAAACATCAGAATCAGAATGGAGCGCTTGAGGACGGAAAAGGGGCAACAACCTCGAGGTGACTATTCCTCTGCGCCGCCACTGATGACCTCTGGCTAATACTTGCACAGCGACCATGCCAGAGAGCCCTCGCCTGAGCAGGACCAGGAAATGGAGGTTCCATTCGATGAAGACGCCGAAATTGAGCGACGTCGAAAACGTCGCGAGGAGCTCATGGCCAAGTCCAGCTCTGCGACGCCTCTACTCATTCACGCCGTCGAAGCTGCCGCTGAAAAGGCTGCTCGCGCTGCTTCGCCTGCCGTTACTCAGCCCGAGATGCAACAGCCTGTTCTCGAAGCTGGCACTCCTCGCACTGCTTCTGGTAAGTTATTCGGTCTACTGCGGAATATCCCAGTAGTCTCTAACGTTTTAGACTGGGCCTCTCCACGCTCCCCGGCTTCTCGCGACGAATCCAGCATCCCGCTCGACGACGATGGCCTCATCAACACGCACGGAAATGCAGTGACAAACGACGAAGACGGGCCCTCCGCAGCCGACTATGATCCCACTGTTGACATGCGAGAGGATGAACGCCGGGAGGAACGCAAGCATGGCCAGACTGTGATCCATGGCCAGGCCCTACCCGTCGAGGATGCTCAGCATTCAGCGCAGCCACCAGGCCAGGCCCCCGGTCCAAGCCAGGCTTCTGGCGAAGAAGACGACGACGACTTTGACATGTTCGCTGATGACTTTGACGCGGCGGAGTACGCTGCTAAACAGCAGGAACGTCAACCACGTACTCAGGCTCAGGGAGGCATGCTTGAGGACGAAGACAAGGAGGGCTTTTACAAAGTTCGCATTGGCGAAGTCCTCGGTGACCGCTACACAATAAAGGCAGTCTTGGGCCAAGGCATGTACGCTCGCGTGGCTCGAGCCTCGAACTTGAGAACTAAAGAGGTGGTCGCGATTAAGCTCATGCGCAAAAATGATGCCATGAAAAAGGGAGGCTATACCGAGATTGACATTCTCAAGAAGCTCAACGACGCAGATCCCGAGGGGAAGAAGTATATTGTCAGGTTCCAAGGCCACTTTCTTCACCGAGGTTTCCTCTGCATGGCTTTTGAGGGTCTCGACATGAACCTGCGCGAGGTTTTGCGCAAGTTTGGCAAGGACGTGGGCATCAACCTGAAAGCCACGCGCATGTTTGCAGAGCAGATCTTCATTGGGCTGCAGCACATGCGCCAGAACCACATCATCCACGCCGACTTGAAGCCAGACAACATTTTGGTGAGACGCCAAAGATTCCTCTCATCTTTCAGAAACACCAATGCTAACACCAAGTCCAGATCAATAGCACTCGCACCGTTGTCAAGATATGCGATTTGGGCACCGCAATCAACTTGGACGATGCGGCCTCTCAGCAGGAACAGCTTACGCCGTACTTGGTGAGCCGTTTCTATCGAGCGCCTGAAATTGTGCTCGGGATGCCATACAGCTACGCAATCGACGTCTGGGCAATTGGCTGCACCCTCTTTGAGCTCTTCACGGGCAAGATTCTCTTCCAGGGCCGAAACAATAACCAGATGCTCAAGACCATCATGCAGATACGCGGTCGCATGCACTACAAGTACTACAAGCATGGCAAGATGTGGGCCGACCACTTTGATGAAAAGGGCAACTTTATCAGCATGGAGTTTGACGATCTCACAAACAAGGTATGTCGATGCGTTTTGCTTTCGATATGGAGTGTTGCTACTTTCGCGCGCCGGGCGGCGCGAGTCACAGTCGAGCTGGCGGTACATCACGCAGCCGGCGTAAGCGCTGGCAAGGGACAGAGATGATGCTTCGGCGCAGGCGCCCGCGGTTCCTGTCAGCCATGTCATGGGTCGATACGTCCGCCTCACGGCCGCAGCTGCAGCCATCCCAGAAACATGCGTCAGCCTCGCCTTAGATTTTGCCCCTGTCACGCTATTGAATGGACTTTATGTCACAAAATCAGCCAACGTCAGCGGTCCGAGGTGGCTTCTTCCGGGTGACCAGTGTCATCCTGGCTCAGAGCCGCTTCACGACTCGCGGCACGCAGCCTTGCCTTTCTTCAATTACGTTCATTGGTGGTTTGGAGACTAACATGGTTCATGTCCAGCCCGTGAAGCGAACTCTGACAGCCGTCACGCCCACCCGGTCTCTGGGCACACGTCTCGATGAAGCGGGCGTAGGCATGTCAGTCGACGACAAGAAGGAGCTGGACCGCTTCAAGGATCTATTGGAGAACTGCCTGCTCGTCAATGCCGACAAGCGCATCACCCCAGAGAAGGCCTTGCAGCACGACTTTTTCACCATGGCGAAGACGAAGAAGAAGGCTCAGCCGGAGAAGCCGAAGAGGATGGAGGCGTCGCCGGCCCCATAAGCACTGCTGAGGAGGACCAAGGGAGGCGAGGAGCCTGGATCCTGTTGCCCTTTACGTCGGTTGAGGCGAGAAGCGATGCTTGCTTGAGTCGCTTCTCTAGCCGGGTGAGGCGAGAAGCGTGGACGCTCTTTGATTTTCTATTGATGGCACTTTGATGTTACATTTCACGACTCGCGACGAAGGCGTTAGGACATGGCTGCATTACACGCGTGCACTAGAGGGACGGCAGACTTTGTTTGAGTAGCACATGAGCTAGACGGGGCTGATGGCCGACTCGATTTGCTTGACGTGCAGCTTCATGGTGTAGGATACCCTGTTGGACAACGAAACACATGTCACATGTCGCGCATTCTTGATGTTGTGATACTCGCGCGAGCCCCAGTCGAGCAGAAAACGCCCGGTCCGGCGCCGATTGCCACCCCCAGCTTTGTTCGCTTGATGACTCGCCGCGCGCCTTACCTCGTCCTCCCCCAGTCCGTACGATGTGAGCTATTATGTGATGTCCGCAATGGCGCAAGTGAATCGGTGCAGTCGCCCGATGAATAGGCGCTTGCCTATCCCCTGCCAGACGTACAGTAACGTTCGAGGATATACGCGCATGACTGTTGGTTGAGGCTGTGCAGTGTTCGTACGACGGGACGCGTGTTGGCAGGCGAGCGGGCTGCTGCGGCCTGGCAGCGAGAATCCAGGTATTACTTACTGTACAGGGGAGCGGGTCAAGCAAACAGGGTATGTCGTTGAAGGGCCTCGTCAGCTGAAATGTTGGTGAACTTGTAAGCGGGCTCTTGGTGGTGGCGGCGTTCTTGGTCACTCGTTAAGGTTACCTACCCTATACACTAAAGATTAACACCCCGCGCTGGAGTTTTGGCTTTCAGGTGCACAGAGTGTATGAACTGATGATTTGAGACGTATAAGGTAGGTACTGTATTTTTTTTCCTTTTTTGCGTTAATTAGACGAGACAAGGATAGTTGCACGGCTCGCGCGGCGATGAAGTTGGTTTGAAAGATAGTACACAAGCAGCATGGTTATGTTGCTGCCAACAGCTGGATTAGGCAGGCACCCAGCACCTCTACAAAGGACCCTATCACCTATCTCAGCAACTAGGCATCCACTCCGTAGGGTGTGTAGAAAGATGCAAGGGCAAAAGGCAAAAGACCAACACGGCAAGGCGGTCGACTGGCCGCGGTGAGGGTTTCCGGCGAACGGACTCCGGTGCAGCGTGGCCCGCGCACAAGCTTCTAGACGTCCCGGCGACGGCAAGAGCCGCAAGGTGCCACTCGCGCACAGTCTACGAATATGAAAGCTTACATGTGACGACTGGGGCTTCGGAGAGGTCCAGACCAACAGAGAGAGGCATTTCGGCAGCAGAGGGGCACGGACGGCGGGATTTGTTTGCTGCCTGCCTTTTTACGTGACTCGTGATGCGCCATGGTATCATACTGTGTTGCCGGTACTGTACTTTACTTTGCAACATCGCAACGCCGAGCCTGTTTTGATGTGTGCCGCCGAGAGATCTCCGCTCTACATCGGGCAGGTAACTTACTGTATTTGCTGCGTGGCATTCGACCGCGGGCACGAGGGCGCCATGACGAAGACAGGACGAGCGGGCGTGTACACGTAGCGTGTTGATCGCTCCACCGGTGTTGGCCATGAAACGGGAACGGGCGTGATGATGCTTTTCAAAGGGCCCCCCTTGCATGGTCAAGACGCCGAGGCAGGCGTGGCACGATAACGGGACGGAGGAAGCGGCGTGTCTGCTTCGGGGGCCGCCGTGTCGGGATGGGATTTGCAGACAGACGGTGATCACGCGCGCCGCCAAATCACGCAGCGCAGCGTTCGCGCGCCAGTGGGGGGCGTGGCAAGTGGATTTATCCTGCTCGATCATCGTGGCCGCCGGGATGGAAAATGCAGGGCGGCATGCAGGGCATCGCGGATGTTGGTCTGACGTGACGATGAGAACTGTCCTACTCCATCGTGGCAGACCGAGTCCCGGTGCCGCAGCGGCGGTCCTATGGTTGTTGAAGCGGCTTGGCACCTTGGAGGCGACTTGGACCGTCGACCGGACCGGAGATTAGGTCGCCGAGCGGAGTGCAGACGACATCTTGGTCTCGCCGACGTCGAAGGCGTCCTCGCCATGAGCGGCCACGTCGCTGCTCGATCAATTGTCTATTGGCCGCGGTCCGACGCCCTGCCTCGCCATTTGCCATGCCCAACATCCCGCGCCGACTGCACGGCACATTAACACCCAGAAAGACCCGGTCCTCCGGACCTCGAAGCCATCCCTCTGCCCCCTTGCGCCCCGGGCCAGCCAAGCCCACCCGGCGCGTGCCCGTAGTATCAACAAAAAGTAAGAAGCAGCAAAAGCGCCACTCTTCGGCAGTGAACACGCGAATACGCAAGGGAGAAAAGCGCGGCACTTAGGGGCGCCCGAAAAGTACCGGTAAGTTATGTGCCGCATACTAGGACGGGCGGAAAAAAGGGGGGAAGAAAACAAAAGGCAAGGCAAAAGCGAGGGTTCAGCGCGGTGAATCGAAGCTTTTCAAAAAAGAATTCCAGCCCCCGGGCTGGAGTTGCATTCGGGTTGAAGCCATGGACGCAAGGGAGCCGTTCCTGACGGGGCGGAGTCCGGAATACGGCTAGCGTCATCGAGGGGCGTCCCACAAGTGTCCCGTGAGCTCGGTACTTGCCTTGTGTGGACGGGAACGCCCTGCCTGTCTGATGCGCCGAGACAGCTGCCATCGCGACGTGCCCGTAAGAGTGTTGTTTCGCGAGGAGCCACCGGCACCCAAGGACGAGGAAGAAAGACGCCCATGTGTTGCATTAAAGATTGCTTGCATGCGTGCCTGAAACGAGCAACCAAAACATGGAAGCGACACCCGCGCTGGCCGTACGTCAAGGGCGCCTCGTGCATTGCTCGACCGGTGTGTTGTTGTTTTACAGGTGCTCTCCCCCCCGGGCGAATCATAGGGAGCGTGCCACACGATTTGCCATGGCGTGACGGGCACACAGGTCATGTTGGCGCCTCCATCGGCCTGCATGCCAGCCGCCGTAGACGTATTCTGTCTCAGACCCTGATGGCATCAGCCTAGCTTGCCAGAATCAGTCTTGCTGTCCACTCGCCCACAGAATGGACCGCATACTCGCGCTCCCACGCCCACAGCGAATGTACCGTAGTCGTACGGACACTGACCGCGGCGGAGAGACAGAACCATCACCCGCCCTCGTGGTGGCACGGAAAGGACCGGTTCTTGACTTTGCTTCGTCATATGGTGGGCATGGGCGGCTCCCTGCACAGCACGTTGTCCCGAAACATCATCCCCGTGCTGACGGTCTCGCAATCTAGCCCGCGGTACTCCGTACACCTTGCCTGATAGCCGGGCTGCAAACCGTGATGAACCTGTCGTAGGCCATACGTGCACCGACTAAACGTAGTGCGAGCTTGAGCAGCTGTGTCTGTCCAGTGGGACCTTGCGCAGTACCGCAGTTGCGACCGTTTGAAGGGACAGTCGGCGTTGACGATGGTGATGGTGTAAGGGATGGGCACGAGTATTGTCGTCTCGGGCGAACACAGCATCGCCAAGTTGGTGCCAGGTTACCTGCAAGGGCACAAGCGGGACGCTGGTGCTAGCGATGGTGGCCGGGACGCTGGAGACAGGGAGAGGTGTATCGTGATGATCGTTTGACGTGAGATATGGCGTTTTGTGCTGGGCTGTTGTCAGGAACTGCGGCTTTCCTGCAGAAGATACCGAGAGAGAACAATTGCGAAGATCAGCGTAGAAATTCTTCGCTGTCAAATAATGAAAAGATCCGGCAAGAAGGCAATGACGTATGCACACCAGAAGCAATTTGCTCCAGCTTACAGCTTCAGAGGATGGCTAAGGTACCATCTGGTGCGCAGAGGCCACGAACACGCTGTTGACGTCTTGACTAGGATAAGTTTCTATTCACATGTAATTGCAAATGCGTACGCGGCAGCGCGGCGCACCGGCAGAACATCGCCGTTTGTCTTGTTAGAGGCGCGGCGCCGAAGCGGGTCCCGGTCGGGGTCGGGGTCGGCGTCCCGGGCGGGTCGCCGTATGCAAGCCAAGCCTCTCGGCCGCTCAGGTGCTGCTGCTGCCACGAAATCAAGACGCCACCAGGCGCAGCATCAGCGGGCCCCGCAGCCTGTCGCTTTACTTTTGCCTGTTGAGCTGCAGAGCCGACAGGCTGACGCCTCCGCACAATAACGAGGCGGGACCTTCTACCAAACAAAGCCCATTGTCCGGCTCGGCTGTCCCGCGCGGCCACGCACGGATGGCACGATCGCATCGCGCACCTTTCAATTGCGTTGGCTGACTTATGGGCTTTGGGGTTCGTCAAGCACCGGCAGGCCTACAGAAACCTGGCGTGCCTGGTCAGCATCGACCTCACGAGGCGCCAACGGGTCAATGGCCAGCGAGTGATTGGATGGCTGGCAATGCAAGCCTTTAGTCGGATGATGGCATCCGAACTCCGCCATTGAGTTTGTAGGCTACTCCGTACTCCGTAACGGCCGACAATATTGCTTGGGAGCGGTGTGGCTGTCTCTCGTTCTAGATCCATGCCACGCTGCCAACTGCCAACCTCTCTGGCGGGAGCGACGGAGATGCGTAGCCCTCCGTGCGGTGGCGGGCATGTGGCCAATGCTCCCGGGTTCGGGAAGGCGGATGCCATTGCGCAGCTGTACGTTCCGTAGCTTGGCAGGCCATTGGCTCCGGAGGCTGTAGTGCTCAATGGTTGGTTCCCTGGCTGGCCCATGACGAGCATACGCTCGAGCGCCACTACTGACCGAACGACTGACTGGTCACGCCAGATGATGACCGAACCATCAGATGTTGCGGACAGGTCGGCGTCCCGAGGAGGGGGAGATTAGAAACTGGTCTCTCCTCACGATCTCGATTATCACATATCACCAAGCGCTGCGTAGCGGGAGGCAAGTGCAACGGCAGATGGCTTGGTGTAGCTGTTTGCCCGGCAGCCCGGTTGGCGCGATCGCCGGCCGCACGCAGTCTGGCAGAGGATACGGATCCGCGGCAACCGTGCGTACACACGGCATTCGACGCCCCGTGATGAGCGATGGACCTCCTCAGATCTTTGAGAATGTGGTAGCTCTGCGACGGTTTTCCAAGACACGGACGAGTCACTACCAGTTCACCAGCCGCCACGAGGCCCGGGACAGGGGATCGACGAACTGTCGGATGGAGGATGCTGCCAATAGAAACAGCTTAGACACCCTGCATTCATGTTCAACTACCCAGGCCGCCACTTGTCCGGCAGTCTGTGCAGCTGGAAACGCGTTCCCGCCATGACGTTAGAACCGTGCGGCAAGTAAACGTCGACTGGCCCGTGTCATTGTTCTCCCCCGCAGTGGCTACGGCGGCTTGCAAAACAGGCTGAAATGTGGTGGTTGTGCCTTTGTTGATGGAGGGTGAGGCCACGGCGCAGTCAGCTGAGACTCTTAGCCAAGCCACGACGCCTAGAAGCCGTGCGACGCTGGAAGACGGCGCCCCTTGTATCCGTAAACGCGGCGTTTTTATTGGGTCGAGGAGGCGGCAAGCTCTTCGGCGTTCACCTGAGCCTGGCGACCCGATGTGGCCTTGTCAATCATGGCTCTGCTGCAGCCGCAGCGGGAGCCAACCATCGGGCTCGGTTGGCTCAATCTTGCATTGGATTCCACGTTCTGTTCGAGAATCAATAGGCGCATGGAGAAGGGGGCAATTCTTGCCTGCTGGCAAAGCGGACCATTGCACCTGCGTGGGAGAGGATGCCGGAGCGGGCTATCTAGAACAGGCGGCTGAGCGTTTCTGTGACATGGCTTGGTGCGAGGCGCTCGTAGTACAGAGTACGATCTTCAGAGAGGACTGTCACCGATGTGTATTTCGTAGTCGGTAGAGCCCTTGGGCGTAGTCTTGTGGTGGTCCATAATCTGTCGTGGCTTACTCCCGCACTCGGCATTAATTCACACCGGCTGTCGCATTGGCCGCGAGCTCCCCAACGAAACCTCAATCAGACACAGTCGATTTTCTGTCCCGAGATCGACCTGAGTGAGGATCGCGATGCGACCAGCTGGTGGTCTGTGTTGAACCCGTCGACCAGGGCAGGGGGGCTGGCAGGCAGGACCATGCTCGGGCTAGCAGCAGCACGGCTTGCGCGATCGCCGGCTCCCCACGTCAGAGATTAGATGAAGTCGCCCTCCGTTGGTCAGCGCCAGAGCCGGGCCATGCTTGCCAGATGAAGCACTGGCCGCAGACTATCGAGCGGATGGCGGAGGTTTGCCATGATTCGTGGCTGTAGTGCGCAGGGGTGCTTCTGGGCAGAAGGCAGAGAGGCTGAGGAAGAGATCTGGCACGAGGCCTGAAGCGGGCTAGTTGGAACACCCGTGACTTGGCAGCGGGTGCGGAGGTGCAGGAGGTGCTGGTCTGGGCAGGTGCAGACCTAGACCGCTACTCTGCAGTGTGCCAGTCGCCAGTGTGCTGTGCGTGTGCCTGCCTGCCCGCCCGAGCGCCAGTTCCTGCGCACCTGCCATGGCAGCTGGGGCTGCTTATTCGCTTGCTGGCCTTGCGCCTGCCTCGCCCGTGTGTCTGCCTGCAGGGGGCGCGCCAGCAGCAGCAGGAGGACTGGAGCACACCTTGGACCACCGCTTTGTTGTCAGTGAGACATTCCATGTCTTCCAGGCCTCGAGCACGACTCCACGGCAGTTGCTGAAGCACCCAGACACGACGAGCACAGACGCAGCTGGAGGCTACTACGACCATCAGCTGTGGCCCGCCGTGGACAGCCGTCGGCAGCCGCCAGCCTTCGTTACGACGATGCCTTGCGGAAGGCTTACGAAGTCATGATCCTCATCATCCTTGTGGTCTGACCTTGTCGCCCGTCGCAGTCGCCTCGATGCAGTCGGGCCACGAATGCGGGCCAACTTGCAGGCCCCCAAACAAGGCGCCAACTTGGCAGTGACAGCGCCGGGAGAAGCACCAGGGAGATTGGCTGCACCGCGACGGCGACACCTCGAGGTGGCGAGCATCACCTAATAATTGGACGCCTCCGTCGCTGCCGCCCCGTAGTCTTCCAACGCCATTGCGCAGAACAGCCTTACTGTTCGGCTTGGGCGGGGGCACCGCTGGACGACAGGACAGGACAGCACCGCAGGCTGCAGACTGCAGCAACAGCAGCGAGGCTGCTTGCAGGCAGGCGAGGCGCTATGGCTCGGGAGGGTGTGCTGGACAGCCGGGATCCGGGACTGGGCTCCCCAATCATGCCGCTCTGTCGGATGCACGTCTCTGCTTTGAGCCGTGGCCCGTGTTCGCCAGGCGCAAGGGCTGCCCTGGACCTACGGCCGACGTGACCACGTTTAATGGCTTCCGTGCGAGGCGAGATTTGCTCGGTGCTGCTGCGACGGTAGGCCCAGCGCGACGTTTCCGTTGAAGACGACGCTGGCTGGTTCTGGTTCTGCCTCTTTGGCGCCCGGCCATGCCATCCATGGTTATGCAGCGTGCAGTGCTTTGTCCCGCCCTTTGCCGCCGGCCACCTGGCCCGGATCAAGATGCAACACGGTCTCGAGACTGTTTTTGAGTGTTTGATCCGCGCAGCCTCCACCTCAAATCTCCGCGGCGTGGTCCAACCACACTGATGATCCAGTACGAGTACGCAGCAGACTCGGGCCAAGGAGGCTGCTGTATGACAAACATGCTCATGCTTGGCTGCTGCATGGGGCCTATCTTAAGGGCCACCTAGCGGTTGTGACGGGCAGTGCATCGTGGAGCCAGTGGCGACGATCCTTGTGATGCAGCCTGTGCTTGGTTCTGGCCCGCGACCCTCATTGGCCGCCAATTTCCTGCTTGTACGAGTTATCGATACGATGCGCCGCGCCAGATTGTGGATTACTGTGGATGGTGGACGGTGGGTACTGGCAGAGGGCGTTGCAAACTGCCGATCCGTCCGGCCACCTGTCCCCTCCTCCTCCGACGTCGATGTTGTCGCGCCGTCACCGATCTGCAAGCGCAGGCCCGGACATACTCTACGGAGCACACGGCCCATCGAACGAGTCAAAGGCCACCTCGTGCAATACGGGGTGGAGAAGCAAGACTGGTGGCTGTGAGGCAGCAATTGCATCGCATCGCGTCGCGAGACGACCCACGCAGTGAGTCTCAGAGACAAAACGGGCGTCGCTCGACTAAACGGCCATGACTTCATGCATTCCGATGCACCACGGCGCTACATGGCTCGCTTGTCGCAGCGTCAGTTGGAGCGTGGTCGCCCGACCTACGTGGAGCCTTTGTTCCAGTAGGATTCCAGCAAGGGCGATGCAAGGCCGCTCGCCCGTTCCAGCCAGAAGCCACTCCCGCCCGTGGTTACAGGTCAGCATGGGCGGGTGGACCGGGGACTTGCCTGTCGCCTGGCAAAGTAAGTTTTGTTGTGCACCTTGTTTCATCCAAGGATACGTATACGTACAGTGACGCTTTCGGGATTGGTCAAGCAAAGAATCAGGCGGGTCAAGGAACAGCAACGCATAAGCGCAAGGAAAAAACCAGCGATAGTCACGCGTGCTCGTATGTTCGATAACGGCGGCGACGACGAATGTGTCAGGGTGCACGACGGCTTGCGGCACAGTCGAGGCTGTCCGAAGCCTCCGCACGGCGTCAGCCAACTCGAATGAGCAACTACACGGACGAACAGGCGGCAACTCGCACCGCACATTGCAGCGCAGCGCAGCACACACAACGGACCACTACCAACAGCCGACTGACCGGCGCCCCATCCTGCTGGACCATCCAAGGGTCGGGGCTGGAATCGCCAGGATGGCTGGCCTCGCGCGGTGGCGTGGGCCCCATGCCGGACGTTAGTGCACAACGCGAAGGGCTGGGGCGACTCTGGGGCCCATGACACACAGAGAACCACTTTATCTGGTGTGTGTCAGACTCTGCTCCTTGCAAACTCGCCTGTGGAATATTGCTCAGCGTCACCACACAATATGGAACCCTGCCTGCCTCGCTAGTCGACCCATCCACGCCCCCTTTACCCGTTCTGAGGCGGGCGAACCTTACAGCGGAGTGTTAAGAATAGCTGCTGCACTAGGCGGCTTCTACCTCGTAGTGGATGGACAGACGGCTGGCAGCCCACACCCCCCTGCCGGCTAAGACAAGATAGCGCTCCATGTCATTAATCCGTGCAGCTAGGACCGGCCACTTCTCTGATGAAGTCTGTGGATCCCTTGGTGTGGGTCCTCCACGCAATCGAAGCCCCGAGGCGCCGGACTACGAGTACGTACCTCCTACCCGCCTCACCGTGGACTCCAGCGGCCCTTCGTTATCAAGCTCATCCTGCCCGCCTCAAGTTTAGGACTCGCGACTTATACGCAACCAACCATCACCACTTCACGACGTTCCTTCAACCCCTTCCCGTCAGCCGTCCGCCCTTTCGGACCCAAGTCGCCGTGGTTCGCCCGCAACTCTTTCAGCCCTACAACTACATCTCTTCCTGTCAGCGACTTGCCGTTTGCCTCTGTCTCTTGACCCGTTGATTCGGCTGTCAAGGGTCTTGTTGCGACTCTGGCCATATACAAGTGCTCCGACCCGCCTTTTTAATTTTTTTTTGGGAGCAGGATTCCTCCTTACTCTGTGGACATATTCGACGCGTGTTGCCGGAGTTTTCTTCTCTCCATCTTGTCTTGATTTCCTTTTGGTGTGCTTTGGACCATTGACTCCAAGAGGATCTCTCGACCCCATCTGGAACCACGCTCCGTCGCATAACATGCAGCACCATGCCCCGTACGGATATCCGACTCCTCCCGCTTCGCCGGCCTACGACAACGTCAAGTGCAACATCCAACCCGTGTTTGCCGCACGGCCTTTCCACCAGGCCAGATGCATCCCCCTCGCCCCTGAGGAGAGACTAGGCAGGCTGCTCGAGGGGAAGCTCCAGCTGGCCGAGATTCTCGGAACCGGCGCCTACGGCGTCGTCTACTCGGCCGTCGACATCAAGACAGGTGTGCGCTATGCCGTCAAGTGCCTTAGCAAGTTCAATGCCGATGGGAGTCCCTTGGAACACCGACAAGTCGCCTACCAACAACGGGAGATACGGCTCCACTACCTGGCATCCGCGCATCCTAATGTCGTGTCAATGCTCAAGATCGTGGACGACCCTGACTGCATCTATGTCATCCTGGAGTACTGTCCTGAGGGCGACCTGTTCCTGAACATCACGGAGCTTGGCCAGTATGTTGGTAAGGATGAGTTGTGCCGCAAGGTATTTCTTCAGATCCTGGATGCCGTGGAACATTGCCACAAGCTTGGTATCTACCACCGGGATCTCAAGCCGGAAAACATCTTGGTTACGGACAATGGAGAGACTGTCAAGCTTGCAGACTTTGGCCTTGCCACTTCAGATGATCGATCCGAGGACTACGGATGCGGCTCTACCTTTTACATGAGTCCAGGTATGTTTCTGCCGACTGCACTATCCTTTCTCTTACGGCCCCGCGTCTTGATGGAAACTAACCCCCCTCCCACAGAGTGCCTGGATCCCTCTACCCGTAAGCCGTACTACATGTGCGCACCTAATGACGTCTGGTCCCTTGGAGTTATCCTTGTCAACTTGACCTGCGGACGCAACCCGTGGAAGCAGGCTTCCTTTCAGGATTCGACATATCGCGCGTATGCGCGGTCCCAGGATTTTCTCAAGACCATCCTTCCATTGACCAACGACCTCAACACCATTCTTGGACGGATTTTCCACCCGAACCCTGAGCACAGGATCACCCTCCCGGAGCTCCGAAGCAGGATCATGGCTTGCCCCATGTTCACTGCGCCCGCCATGGCAGCTGTGCCCATGCAAACGCCGCCTTCCACACCACCACACATCACTGAATACGTTACCAATGAGGAGGCGATTGTCGACGACTACGACCACGACTCACCCCTCTCCCCAGCCTCTACGTCGTCAGATGACGGCTCGCTCACCTCGAGCGCCTCCACGATTGACGACTTGGACGATGGATTCATCCAGGAGCAGCAGGACGTGCCGCGGGACTACGCTCCCCACACCTACGAGCCTGATGAGCCCATAGACCACCACCATGTGTACCACGGCCAGGAGTTTGTACCCCAGCACTACACGGGCCCAGTACCGGGACCTGTACCCATACAAGTACCCCAGCCCATGGCTTGCCAACAGGTACCGCCGGCGCAGATGCATGCTCCCGTCCCCCTACATGCTCCTTGCCAGCCACGATCGTTTTTCCCTTTGTGGGAAATGGTCAAATACGTTCAACAGGTGCCCGTCATGCCGCATCCGGCCGCCTTCCATCAGCAGGTCCACTTCCTGCCTTCGATGCAAGGTTGCTACTAGAACTTCTATGCGCATAATCTGACAACTGAGGGGATGTTTCGACTACCGCAACCTGGATGCTGGAGTTGATCGAGGCCTCTTGCTTCTCTGAACATACTCTTGCCACGTTTGTTTCACCTCTTCCAACGGTTCGAATCTCTTGAAACACCCATGGGTTCTACGTCTGGAAGCAAAAAGTTCTTCCTGGAGCACCTCAAAAGCTGGGCTGAACAAAATTTGCAAACTGTTCGATTCAATCCTGTACCTATTGCGCGACTATTCTTCTCCGCTTCATTTTTTTTTTCTGTCATTTACAGCGTGGAGTTCTACTGAGATTCACGGAGGCGGTCAAAAGATGTTTTGATTGGGGATTATTTGGGGCCTGACCCCCGTGGCGCAAAACATTACGATATGGGGAAACATACAATTGTTTGTGATTGCGTTTCTGAAAGTACGGGGAAGAAGCGGGAGTTTTTTTATTGCTATCATTACTGCTGGAATGAGGACGAAAACGGCCGCGGGCGTTATGACACATCAACATTTTTCGGCATTCGCCCTTCCCGCGGAATGGGGGGGAAAGAGCCCAGACGTTCACTTGGGAGGCATGGCCAAGAAAGCCAGTCTCACCTTTCTTTGGGGTTGGTCTTGCTGTTGCAATGGACATGGCAGGAAATTGGAAGGGAAACTTGAGCCGGTGTTTTTTTTGCTTGAGACACAATGATAGAGCAGCACGGGCTCAATAGCCCCCGTCCGCCTTGCAAGGCGCAGGCGGCAGAACACGTTGGCAAGACGCGGAGGATCGCGGACTGGCAAACCCAGCTGGCGAATATAAAGAATACGTTTTACACCCAGCATTGGTTCTCGATGATGTGACATGAGCGAAGTCGAGTGCAATGAGAACAATGTGGGCCAAAGGCCTATTCGCGACTTATTGCCGGATGTTAGTCTCAAGGTTGGCTGCACTAAATGATCCTCGAGATCGGCTTGACTTGTGCCATGGCAGCACGCGGCACTCTGTTGTGTCAGTCAGTGTAAGAGGCTGCTTGATCTTCGCAGGTGGCTTGTATCAATCGACTGGCACTCAGTAGTGCAGCCACCGTTGCTTGAGGAAGCTAAGATGCGCGGGGATTGCCCTCTAGGCTACTCGTGATAAATGCGAGCGAGATTCAGGTGGGTGTCCGCAGCCATCAATCACATCTCACTGCGTGGGTCGCTGAACCCGAGCTGCAGATTGCCAGCCAGCGGCGGCAGACAGTTACGCCCAGCTCTTCCCTCGTGGTATTTTTCTTTTACCTTTGGCTAGAATCTGACACTTATCCGGCGAGATACGCGGACGGTGTCGATGGTAACGTGCCGAAAGGAGCGTGCCGGCGTTGCCGTGGCGTCGTAGTTGAGCGGGATAGAGATGACCCTTTTTGCCTGTTCTTTGAGTACGGATGTCGGTCCGAAGGGGGCAGGGCGACACGGCGATGCAAAGTGAGGTTGAGCCGGAGCGGGGCTCCACCTCGAGGGCGACGCTGCAGCGGCGTGGAGCCGAGATTGGCTTTGGTGCTAGGTTGAGAGATGGTGTGTGTGTGGTAGGTGAGGCGCGGTGATAGGGCGGTGGGAAGCCGGGCCTTGGTGTTGGTCGTGTTACATATGAGTGCGTTGTCAACGGGTCTCATGATTGGTGTGTTGAGTGTACATGTGCATGTGTGTGCGTGAGTCTGCCCGTGAGGACTTACTTGCCTGGGGCCTCGCCGAATCAAGAGTCCCGTTACCTGGCGATGGGGTTGGGGGCGGATGTGGAGGAGCGGGAGGTATCGTGTTGGTTGTTGGCGATGCTGGATACTGAGTGGACGAGCGTCATGGCGAGGGCCTGCCGCCGCAGGGAGAGAAGAAGACGATGGAAAGCTACATGTGCAGTGCATGAGCCAGCCCGCGACGCCGCCGCGAGGTGAGGCTGCAGACTGCAGAACGACACGTCGGCAGAGGCGCTGTCACCGGACGTGCGCGGGGCCCAAGGCCCATGGCACCCCGGTCTGTGCCCGGATTTCGATGTGACGACGGCGCAGGAAGTCAGGTAGTTTGTTCGCTCCGTGCGAGCGTCACATGCTGAAGGGGTAGATGCATGCATGGTGGTGGCCGGGCTGAGCTGCGTGCCCCCATCGTGAAGGTGGCGCATGCACTTGGGGTGCGGCAGTTGAGCGTTGCTCGCTCATTCAACTCACCCACACACTAACTTCTCCGTACAGTACCTCGGTCACCCATTGATTGGCCTGCCAGTCTTGTCGGCATTCTCTCTTCTCTCTCACCGCCCATCTTAGGAACTGTCCGCGATGCGACCGTTGCATCGAACCGGGCGCCCGCCCTCCCGTGGGTGTCCTCGGACGCCGGACGCAAAGCTTCGTAGTCCGCGTCAAAGTCAGCCTTGCAGGGGGCGAAGAAGGAATTCTCGACCTCATGAGACACGAACAAGATGCTGGGCGTCGCGTGGAAAGGGCTCCAACATCTCGCTGATGGGTCTCGGGTGCTGCCACTCACCTCGCTTTACTTCGCCGGTTTTGCTTTTTGGTTTCGGTGTTTCACGTGGGTTTTGGTTTTTTTGTTTTTGCTCACCGCTTCAATCTTTGCGGAGTGCATGACCTGCGATTTTGCTGCTGGGGTCCAGTACCGTAGCGGATCGACAGCGTGTTATGCATTGATGGGGTGCTTCGACGGCCTCATGGCTTTGCTCCTTGCAGTGCTCCGCTATACGACATCTACGGAGCACGAAGTGTGGAGGCGGCGGCATGAGCATGTGGTCGTGATGCTGCACGACATGCTGCTGGCCGACCTGTGTCTCGTTTCAGAAGTAAAGGAAACTGTGTTTCTCGAAAAGGTCCTTCAGCAGGCATAGTGGAGTACGCTGCATTGTACGGACGATAGGTATCGTATTCAGTGGACTGGGCTGGTTCATCACGCCATGCTTTCTACTTTGGATTCTCAATGTACAGGCTGCTTCTAGGAACGGAGCACGCACGAGATTCAAGAGATCTCGAAGACGCGAGACGTAGCAACATTATGATGAAAAGCAGCCATCTCGGAGAAGTTCCCACTTCCAAAAAAAAAAATCAGGATGAGGCTAAGTGAACTCGTGCAGCTTTCGCGGGGGCAAATGAAGACAATGTGCCGGTTCTCAAAACGGAGCTCATCTTTGCGAGAACTAAGGCAGAACCGCCTGCATTGGGATGGAAATCAGTTGCGTGTGGGTTCAATGATGGCTGCTACACTTGCCGGCAAGATGGCCGGGGCCGAAGGAGACAAGCCCGGCAAATGTGGACCCACCCATCGGAGGTCCGGTGCAAGCCGGCCACCGGGCGTGTATGGGGACCCGGACGCAACGCACATCACCGGGTCAGAACGAGTCAACGCCATGGGCAGCTTGCTTGGATTGGCTTGAATGTCGCCAATGGTTTTGCTTGATATCACTACGGGTGCTTCTGGTTTCGGCAGACGCCGTGAGAGAGCAGCCCACCCACCGCCTTGTGGTTTTGCGATGTTCGCCGGCTTGGTCGCCCATCGTTCCGCGTCGACCCCTGCACGCGGATTCCGAGCGCCGAACGGGGCAGAAAATTGTGCCCTTGGGTAAGAGGTGACCCGCTGGGCGACAGATTGCATACTTGTTACATGGGCCGGCGGATGACGCGATGCGGAAGATGTCAGCTTACCTTCCTGGGTGAGCGCGGGTTCCGGGTCCCGGCTTATTGCGCAGCTCGCTGCACATGATGCCGCAATACACAAGCCATCGACCATGGGTGCAAGGGCTTACAATCTTGGGAAAACCAAAGCTATCGACAGGATCGAGCTTGCTGGTCGCGGCGGCCGTATGGCTTTCTCCCCTTTATTCCCATAACGGCCGTGGGATACCTGTGTCAAGACTGCGGTGAGCGCGCAAAAGAAGCCAAACAGCGACTGTTGATTGCACTACTTGTCACACTGATAGGAAATGTAGGTCACAGCTAAAGAACGCTCAATACTTCACCGGCCGCGCGAATTCCAGACTGCACCGCTCCCTCCATATACCCACTCCAGACTGAAGACGTTTCCGTCCCCGCCCAGTGCACTCGGTCGACCGGCTTCCGGATCCAGTGGCCCATGCTCGTCCAGGTTCCCGGGGTTGGAGCTGCGACGGGACACCCAGTTGACCACTTCTCCTGCATCATGGTATGCATCGTCAGTTTCACGGGGCTGGCGGCTTCGTCGCCGTAGCTCGCCGCCAACTCGTCGAGCAGAATCTGCCTCCGCTGCTTCTCGTCCATGTCGAGGAACCTCATGGCCTTGGACGCGGCGATGAAGGCAACCAGCATACCGTACCGGCCATCGCGGGGAGACACGTCGTTGATGAGCGCCATGTACCCGTCCGGGCAGATGGCCTCGCCGCGGAGGCCGTTGGCGCGCCAGAATGGCGAGTCATACATGGCGACAATCTTCCAGTACTGCCCCGCCGGCATGTTCTGGAGGAGCTTCGACTTTTGCGGAGGCAGTGCCGGTGTAAACTGCATCTGCAGGACGTGATGCGGAGGCACGGCGACGATGACCCGCGCCGTCTGGTACGTGGCCTTGGCTGTCGTGACTAGGACACAGCTCTCCTTCTGCTGATCGAGCTGGAGAACAGGCTCTTCAAAGTGAAGCGCAGCCGGGCCGAGCTGCTTTGCCAGCGCGTTGGCGATGGCCTGCCCTCCGCCTACGACGAGTTCCTTCTGCGCGCCTTGGTCGATGGTGCCCAAGACGGTGAAGCTGACGCCCGACTTGCAGTACCACATCGCGTGCAGCATGCTGACTTGCGAGGTGCCGAGACCCCAGAACAGCTCAAAGGCCATGCGCAAGGTATCTCGGGCACCTCTGGTCCAGCAACTCGACCGGATCCACTGCTCTACGGTCTGATGGTCGAGCTCATGCGCGCCGTGCGTTTTCCATGGCTCTTCCAAGTCCACCGTCTCACACTGGCGCTCAAATGAACGCAGCGCCCGGCCTACGAACAGCAGAGATAAGGCTGAGAGCGGCGGCAGTGACGTCGGCGAGTACGGCGCGCTGCGGCCGCGATAGGTGAGCACACTCTTGCCCTTGGTGTTGACGTCAAAGACGGGGATGCCGAACTCGTCGGCAAGACGGTGCATGTTGGGCTGCTGGACGCCGAGGAACATGGCGCCGTAGTCCTCGTAGGAGCCGTCGTCGAAGTGCTTGGTCCATGCCCGGCCGCCGACGCGTTCGCGGGCCTCGAGCACGAGGACCGACTTGCCCTTGTCTGACAGGGCCTTGGCCGCGGAGAGCCCTGCGTAGCCGGCACCGACAACGATGCAGTCGTACATGTTTGGAGAAGCCATATCTTCGGACGCCATACGTCTACGGCGGGAGTTGTGTCAGACGCGACGGTCATAGCAGGCCGACATGGAGTCAACAGACCTTTCGCTATCGTCGATGGAATATGTCTCACCAGAGATGGGCCTTGTCTGCCCAACTCGGCCGGGCGGCAGCGCCATAGCGGCTTCTTGGAAATACGTCCAGGCCTTACACCGCAGACACGTGAAGTGCGGGGAATGAGTATCGTGTCGTCGTCGTCACGAGAACAGCGACTCGGATCAAGCGGACTAACACAAGTGTGGATGGGCTTGAGGACGCTTAGGTCCGGACTGGTGCGCGGGTGCATTCCAGGACCCGGTGGTTTGGGTGCCAAAGTAACAACGCAGAGACGACCGGTCATTGGTGGCGGGGCGATGTGACATGTCGCGCCGCTGGGTTCGGGTGACACTACCTTGACTACGAGTGCAATACGCTGATTAAGTGAACAAAGCTGGATTCGCTGTCTCGATGCTCCGCCTTGGTTTTATCTCATATTCTCTACGTGATGCAACGTATCGGCAGAGAGCAAGACCTCGGAACGTCATCGTGCAAGGGCTGGGATATTGGCAGTTCTTATATGCAAACAAACTTCCCTTGCTGTGATTGGGTGATATATTCTGAAGAGATGCTGCTTTCGAGGGTGTGTTGACGGGTTAAATCGAGGTTCAACCGCAGAGTTGACTCTCGGCATCCACCAATTATAAGCGCACAAGCGAGACGGCAAGTTGCACAAGGTCCATATGGCTGGTTGCGCAGACAGGTGGTGCCTTTGGGAAAGACACAGAGTTCTAGCTAGTCTCAATCCAATATACTTGCCATGGAGTAACCACAACACTCTAACGAAATTATTGATTCTTTACGCGTATTCAATTGTTCCAGCTATACATCTGCTTGGACTTCCGCAAAGTATGGTCATTTCTACCCTAGCCATTGTCTGCGGGTCAGAGAGGCCGAGTACACCTGTGTCCTTGGTGTTGTAGTATCCAAAGGACTCGTAAGCGTGAACAGGAGCGGCAGTCTTCTTGACATCTTCTTCGATTAGCCGCCTGAACAGACTTGCAACCGTATTCTGAACCGTCCAGGAGCTGGATGTCCATTCGCAGCCGTGCACGCATCCGACCCGGCTCTGTCGGTCGTCAAGTCGTTCAAGAGGTTTGTGGCATGATCGCTCAGCCCGTTTGTCGACGCCGCGGGTTTGCTCACTACGTAGGCGTCGTAGCCGTACGTGAATATGCGAGCCTTGTCGAGTCTGGGCGGCAGCAGCAACTTTGGCCATGGCGCGGGCTGCCCAGCGGCGGTCCAGGTGCTGTCCCGCTTCCCTGTCAACCCATGAACGAAGCAGATGTCGACGTTCGCACTCGTGTAAGGTCTCCACTCCATCCGGAAGGGCTGAGCCAGAAGGCGCCGCTTTCGCCAAGGGAACCTAGATGACAGCGTCGCCATGGGCTAGGCTAGGCCGGGGTGAATCCTCGAGAGATGGAGAAAGCTGGGTATGTCGAGATGAGTCTAGTCGTCCTAACGGCACAAGCAAAGGCGCGAGAGGCCAAGCGGGGTTGCTGCGGACTGAGCGGCGGAAGCCACTCAAGCATCTGCCCCGGATCTTGCCGGAGGAGCAGGCGACGCGTCCGCTCGACGAACAAGTAATGCTAGTCCTCGTCGACAGGCTTCGGTGATGAAACATTTGACAGCACCATTCTATGCGCAGGCTGCCAGACCGGGCGAGACAAGGAGTAAGTTGTCGATTGCTTCGGAGTCTTGTTGACCAATCCAGCGCGCGTGACGGCACCGCTGTGCTGGGGCGCGGCCGACATTCACCAGGTTGCTGTCATTGGGTGCTTTTACGCAGATGAGAAGATGGTTGAGCTCAAGTTTTCGGTCAGGAAGAGGCCACAAAGCTACAACACGAACCAACCGCCGGGATTCTAAGACATGCCCAGCCCAGGTAAATTGCCGTTGGGGGAGTTGAGCGACAGGCAAGTGTGCCTAAAGAGCGACTTTGGTAAATTTTGCAAGGGGGCTACCATACTATAATCAATCAATAACGATAATTACGGAAGACTGGCATAGAAACACTCATCAACCACTGTTCTCAAACATGATCGCGACTCGTTCGTTTCTCTTCGATCTTTACTCGACTTTTCCTTGTTATATCCTCGTTATTTCCTTCTAATTAGCTTTACCGCCCCTGATGGCCATCATGAGACAGCTTCGAGCTCACGGGAAAATCATAGCTGAACTAATCCAAAAGTGTTGCAAAGACATTTAATCCACTCATGTAGTTTGAGGAAATGTGACGGAAGTCAGCCCCTGAAACCTGTAGTTCAAGACTGGGCTTTTTATCAAAACAGCTCTTTAGTGTCTGGCGTAAACGTAAAACTCTCCGTAGCAATAACTTGTTCCGTCACGTAATAATAACAGGGAAGCTGAATCGCCTTTACCTTTCACATTGCTAGACTACATGTTGATGTGATGAAGTCTGTAATATTCTTTGGATTTGACATTATATTCGCGGTCACACAATTGCCGTTCCAGTGCACTGTAATTTATCAAGGCCATCGTTCATGCCAATTTTTGCTAACTGGCCTGCACTGGCAGGATCAATTGTGGTCTAACGAACACTCAATGCCAGTGCCAAAAGCAGAAACTTGTGGTAATTCAGTCCTGCATCAGGAGCGACTGTAGCGAGGAAGCCGCGAACCTCATCGCGGAGTTGAAAAACATTTGCAGCTGTAACACAAAGTAGCTCAAGACCTACCGTCGCGTTCGCTTTGCGATTTGGCAATGGCACACTTGCCCAGTCGACTGAGTTCCGCGACAAACTCGTCCACCTTTCTCAGGTATGCCGTCTCGTGCGCCGTAACCCTTTGGATGGGCATGCTTCGGATGAGGTTGGCCGCTGAGCCGAGCAGCTCCACGTCGTGAATGGCATGCTTGTCGAGGGGGTTTCTGAGAATGTTGAAGAACAGGGTCATGAGCGCGGACACGGGGTAAAAAATGAAGGCCCTAATAATGTCAGCTGGGACCAACAAATCAGGGTCGTCAGGCCTGCGCAACGGGGTCGTCTACGTACCAGAATGCCTCGCCGGCGAGCCGATGTGCCTCCGCGCTCAGGTAAAGGAGCGTCGACCGGCTGGCCGCTACGGACAGCTCCAGGCTCGACTGCACGCCAAACATCTTCTCTGTTCTTGGCCCGCCACTCCAATCCACCATGCACCTGCCGCTGGCACAATGGATGACGTTGAGGAGGTAATGGTAGTCCAAATGCAGCTCAATGTGCAGCATGCTACTCGACTTGTTCAGGTCCGCAGCCAGCCTCGTGTGTTTTGAGATGGACAGCGCCGGCGAGAACGCGGCGGGGATCGACAAGCGCCAACTCTCAAGTTCCTCATCCAGCTCGCGAATGGTTCGGAGGAGCTCGGCGTCGGACTTGCGCAAAGACGCGGCAGAGTAGAGCGCATGGCAAGCTTTTGACTTGAGCAGGCTGAGTCGCAGATCGCCAATGAGCCAGGGCGTCTGAAGGTCATCGTATGGCATGACGGACGGTCGGTCACCGTTGCCGGCGGCGCTCATCGCGAAGCGCTTTTCTACATAGCCCTCGGGAAGTGTGAGGTCGCAAAAGTCGTCGGATATAATGGGTGGCTGACCCGTGCGCAGGGCAATGTCCTTGTCAAAGACGTAGCTGAGCCAGAATAGCATGCGGAGATGTCGATTCTCGCGCTCCTGCACGCTAAGCTCTCCATCTTTGGGTGGAGTGACGAGAATGTGTCCCCCTAGAGCAAAGATTGTGCGACAAGCAACGGCGTGATACATGGACCCGGCCTGCAGGCGGCCGCAGAGAGTTTCGTGCAGTAGCTAGCCGACGATGGTTAGTGTAAGTGAAACCCAGGTCGCGGACAGAGAGGGCCCTCGCTCATACCAGCATGAAGACGGTCTGCAGAGTCGTGATGCTCGTGTCCTCGAGGAAGTCAGACAATAGCAGCTGAGCTTCCCTAGCTGTGACATCGGGATTGACGTACTGAGCACTTTCATGCTCTGGGAAATGGTTCCGTGCCACCGAGAGAAATGCAAAGACACACGCCTTGGCGCTGATGTGCTCAAGTTGTGAGAGTGTGTTCTGTGGAGCGTAGGCAAATCGGACTGTCTCCTGGAACAAGACAGGGTCCACGAGAGGGAAAACCAGCCTCAAGTCGGAGCAGAGGAAGGCATGAAGCAGGGACTGCACGACCCACAATTCAGGCAGTTCAGTCTTGGGGCCCGTTGAAGGGCGATGAGACGATAGAAGAGGAGGTGAATGGCCAGCTGGTTGATCCGCAAAGGGCGTGTCGTTGTCGTAGAGTTTCTGAAAGGATGGCCGCTGTCCCGTTCTCGAGTAGATCCATCGCTCACCCTGGGCCGTGAGATGCGGGATGCCATTCCGAGAGCATACAGTACCGAGGTTCTGCCCAGCAAAGTATATTTGTCCGAGAACAGTGTTGGTTAGGCGCGAAGAGGTAGCTGATGCGAGGTCCAAGCCGCGTCGTTTGCACGTTGGGCAAGCGCCGTTGTAGCTCCATGGGGAGGTTCGCTGAACCAGGCCGGAAGATTGGGGCGTAGAGGAGGGAGACGGGTCCGAGGACGTGTGGCCTGCATCGTTGAGGACTCTCGTGCGAGAAATGCCCTCTTCGATGCGCCCAAGCCTCTCGACCAGATCCTGTCTGGATCCAGGTCCGGATCCGCGTCCGGATCCGAATGCATGTCAGTACGAAGTGTAGGGCGAGGATGGATTGCAATGACGAATCGCAGGAAAGCACAGGACTCACTTTGGCCGCTTTTTCCTGCCCCTTACACGGTTAAAGGTGCAGGGGATGCTGTGGTGGTGGCACCAATTGCATTGAGACCCTGCTTCGGCGGCGTCACACTGGATCTATCCGGAAGCCAAGATGTGTAAGCGCCCTTTCCGATACGCGTTGCGGAGAAGATGGTTGGAATGGAGGGGTGAAAAATGGAAATAAATTTGCAGATTTCACATGCGCCGGGGGGCCCAACAGGGTTGCCAGACATGCCTTTCGCTGGTAACACGCGTCGCATGCTCGACGTTGGGCTACCATGTTGCTGGATTACACTCAAGGTAAGATGTCTCGCATTGCAGACGAAACTCGTCTCTACACAGAAGCTGAAGACAGCACAGTCAACTTGACAGCGACAGATGTGCGCGTGAAAAGGGAGCTGCCATGGGTCTCGGCGTTGCACGGTGCCCGGGCAGAGGCCGTAGCTCGCGAGGCCAGCCGTCAGCGGCTGAAGGATGAGTCCGCCGGCGGGCTGCAGGGCAGGACGTACAATGCCACGCTTCGTTTACTCATGGATCTGTGAGAGTCCCGCCAAGCATGGAAGAGATGCAGTCGTGCGTTCGGCGTGGCCGGAGGAAGACTTTGTGGTGTACAGGGACGTGATGGAGTCGGTAAGGTATGATGTGGCTATGGGGGCGAAGCGGCCGTACTTGGAAGTCGCTAGTGATTGGTGACTGACTGGAACCGGGATTGGGAAATCCCGCTGAGTAAGCGGAGGTTCCAGGACCCCTGCCCTCTCAGCGGCGGGCCCGCCTGTGGAGCGTCGGCACAGTCGGACAGCGGGAGGAGCAAAAGGCCGTGCAGCATCGATGACGGACATCGGCGGTAAGAATCCGTGATGCTGAGGACGCGTCAGATGTCATCAGATAAGAAGATGGCTTCTGCAGGTGCTTGCTGGACCATACAGGCATGGCGACATGTCGAAGCGTCGAACCGCCGCTTAGTCATCAGCTTAACCACACGTCTGCCGCTTCTCAACCAACTTCATGCCACGCATCGACGCACGACTACGCGGCCAGAGCGGCATTGATCCCTGTGAGACCGATCCCCGGGAACGAAGACTGCTGCATGCCTTGGGCCAGATGCAAACCGCCAGGTACGATGATGCCCCGCCACGTGGGCCGTCCCGACAGAGCTCGGCGCTCTGAAGGTGAGCGGCAACTTCAGCTGCCACAGATCGATCTGAAGCGTCTCCCTGCTCAGCTAAGCGGCGATTGCGGCATCATGGCTCTCTCTCAGATCCAGATCCACCTGACTCAGCGGCGAAACGGCGACTCGACAGTCCTAAAACGGAAATGGCTGACGCACTATGGCGGCTCGCGATCCGAGTCCGAGGCCACGGGTGGAGCCGCAGGGGAGATCCGTCGTCTCAATATCCGGACCGCCGCGGCGTCACTGCCCCCTTACTGTACATGCTTCTCACCTGCGGTTGGCCTGCTTCGTGTTATCTCGGCCACTTATCTTTTCGGCGACGCATCCCGCATTTGTCACGCCTAGGACTCGGAGGTCTTGAAAACACCGAGGACCCACCGCCCGGGTCGACAAGTACACCGCGAGATGGCGTCGTGCAAAAGTTTGGCTGTGGATGAATGTGGGGGTCTCATTCTTTTTGTTACTCTTAATAACGTCCCCTGGGCTTTTCGTTCGGGCTGGCACTCCTCAACGTCTTCATTGTCTTTCTGAGACCTGTCTGAAAACTCATCGTGTGGCTTGCACTCCATCGCCCATCATGGAGTCCAACTACGATGAGACACTCGCAGACAGCGACTACCCGAAACGAGAACAAGACTACACTGACAACGAGTGGGTGTTGAAGCCCAAGGTCGTTGCGTTCCAGGAACGAGACCATGCTTCTGGCTTTCCCGGCCGTGAGCTCGGTGTGACCTGGCAGAACCTCACCGTCGAGGCCATCGGCGCCGACGCCGCCATCCACGAAAACGTCCTCTCTCAATTCAATATCCCCAAGCTCATCAAGGAGTCCCGGCACAAAGCACCACTCAAAACCATCCTCGACAGCAGCCATGGGTGCGTCAAGCCCGGCGAGATGCTGCTCGTCCTCGGCCGGCCCGGCTCCGGCTGCACCACGCTGCTCAACATGCTGGCCAACAAGCGAAGAGGCTATGCCAAGGTCTCCGGCGATGTCCACTACGGATCCATGGAGGCCGCCGAGGCCAAGCGGTATACAGGGCAGATTGTCATGAACACCGAAGAAGAGCTGTTCTTCCCTTCCCTAACGGTGGGCCAGACCATGGACTTTGCAACGAGGCTCAAGGTGCCTTTCCGCTTGCCCAATGGGGTCAACACCAAAGAGGAGCACCGCACCGAGACGCGCGACTTTTTGCTCAAGTCTATGGGCATTGAGCATACCCTCGACACCAAAGTAGGCAATGCTTTTGTCCGCGGCGTGTCTGGAGGTGAGAGGAAGCGAGTCTCCATCATCGAGTGCCTGGCGTCCCAGGGAAGCGTCTTTTGCTGGGACAACTCTACCAGAGGCCTCGACGCAAGCACGTGAGTATCTCTATGCAACCCATGGTGAAGCCTCGATTCCCTGACATCGAAACAGCGCGCTAGAGTATACGAGGGCAATTCGAGCCATGACGGACGTTCTCGGCCTGGCCTCAATCGTCACCCTATACCAGGCCGGCAACGGCATCTACAACCTCTTCGATAAAGTGCTCGTCCTCGACGAGGGCAAGGAAATTTACTACGGCCCGATGACGAATGCCCGACCTTTCATGGAGGAGCTGGGCTTCATCTGCGACGACGGCGCCAACGTCGCCGACTACCTGACGGGCGTCACTGTGCCTACTGAGCGCAAGATCCGAACCGAGCTGAAGCAAAAGTTCCCCCGAAATGCGGATGCGATTCGGACGCATTACGAGGCATCTCCGATCCACGAGCGGATGAAGGCCGAGTACAGCTACCCTTCGTCGCACGAGGCCAAGGAAAAAACCAAAGCCTTTCGTGAAGGCGTCACCATGGCAAAAGACAAGCATCTGCCTGCCAAGAGCCCCATGACCGTTGGCTTCGCAGGCCAAGTCAAGGCCTGTGTCGGGCGCCAGTACCAGATCCTCTGGGGTGACAAGGCGACCTTCTTCATCAAGCAGATCTCGACCGTCGTCCAGGCCCTCATCGCAGGTTCGCTCTTCTACAACGCGCCCGACACTTCTGGAGGGCTGTTCATGAAGTCTGGCGCTTGCTTCTTCTCACTCCTCTTCAACAGCTTGCTGTCCATGTCCGAGGTCACCGAATCCTTCACTGGTCGGCCTGTGCTGCTCAAGCACAAGTCGTTTGCTTTCTTCCACCCTGCTGCGTTTTGCATTGCGCAAATTGCGGCCGACATCCCCGTCATCCTGTTTCAGGTGTCCATCTTCTCCCTCATTTTGTATTTCATGGTCGGTCTGACGTCGTCGGCCGAGGCCTTCTTTACCTTCTGGGTCATTGTAGTGGCCACAACCATGGTGAGTATCTCTCCTTGTGCGGTTCGTGTCATTCCTGGATTGCAGACATCTAACAGCGTTTCAGTGCATGACGGCTCTCTTCCGCGCCATCGGTGCCTCTTTCAGCACATTCGACGGTGCTTCCAAGGTCTCCGGATTCACCATTGCCGCCTGCATCATGTACACTGGCTACATGATACAGAAGCCCAAGATGCACCCATGGTTCGTCTGGCTCTTCTGGATCGATCCTCTGGCGTATGCTTTTGATGCACTTCTTTCCAACGAATTTCACAACAAGATCATCCCCTGCGTCGGCAACAACTTGATCCCCAGTGGGCCGGGCTTCACCTCAGCAGACCACCAGGCTTGTGCTGGCGTAGGCGGCGCAGTGCCGGGACAGACGTTTGTTGACGGCGACAACTATCTTGCGTCGCTTTCCTACAGCCATGGCCATGTTTGGAGGAACTTTGGCATCGTCTGGGTCTGGTGGGCGCTTTATGTCGCAATCACGATTTGGATGACCTCTCGTTGGCGATCCTCATCTGAGGATGGACCCAGCTTGCTCATCCCACGAGAGAGCGCCCACATTGTCGGTGCTCAACGTCTCCAGGCAGACGAAGAGGGACAGGCTACAGGGAAGGAGGTTTCTAGCCAGGGCTCACCGTCCGAGGGAAACACCAGCGACGAAAATGCAGGGCAGCCGAACCTCGTGCGCAATACGTCCGTTTTCACCTGGAAGAATCTTTCTTACACGGTCAAGACCCCGTCTGGCGACCGTCTGCTGCTCGATAATGTGCATGGTTGGGTCAAGCCTGGCATGCTGACTGCTCTCATGGGATCCTCTGGCGCCGGAAAGACGACCCTGCTTGACGTGCTCGCGCAGCGAAAGACTGAAGGCACCATCCATGGCTCCATCTTGGTCGATGGTCGACCACTTTCCGTCTCTTTTCAGCGATCTGCAGGCTACTGCGAGCAGCTCGACGTCCACGAAGCCTATGCCACCGTCCGCGAAGCCCTTGAGTTCTCTGCTCTCCTCCGTCAGAGCCGTGAGACACCGCGAGAAGAGAAACTAGCCTACGTCAATACCATCATCGACCTGCTTGAGCTTCACGACCTGGCTGATACGCTCATCGGAGAAGTCGGCGCAGGCTTGAGCGTCGAGCAGCGCAAGCGCGTTACCATTGGCGTCGAGCTGGTTTCCAAGCCGAGTATTCTGATCTTCCTGGACGAGCCGACGTCTGGCCTTGACGGCCAGTCTGCTTTCCACACCGTTCGCTTCCTGCGGAAGCTAGCAGCCGTTGGCCAGGCTGTTCTGGTCACGATCCACCAGCCGTCGGCCCAGCTGTTTGCCCAGTTCGACACGCTCTTGCTGCTGGCCAAGGGTGGCAAGACTGTGTACTTTGGAGACATTGGAGATCAGGCCAACACCGTCAGGCAATACTTTGGGCGATATGGTGCCCCCTGTCCCTCGGGCGTCAATCCCGCGGAACACATGATCGACGTCGTCTCGGGCAACCATTCGCAGGGCAAAGACTGGAGCGAAGTCTGGCTCTCCTCACCCGAATATACCGCCACGACTACGGAGCTGGATAAGATGATCAACGACGCCGCGTCCAAGCCGCCCGGCACTGTCGACGACGGCCACGAGTTCGCCACGCCCATGTGGGAGCAAATCAAGCTCGTCACACAGCGCATGAATGTCTCTCTGTACCGCAACAGAGACTACGTCAACAACAAATTCGCGCTGCACATCTTCTCGGCGCTCTTCAACGGCTTCTCCTTCTGGATGGTGGGCGATTCGGTGAGCGACATGCAGCTCAAGCTCTTCACCATCTTCAACTTCATCTTCGTGGCGCCCGGTGTGCTGGCGCAGCTGCAGCCGCTCTTCATCCATCGTCGAGACATCTTCGAGACGCGCGAGAAAAAGTCCAAGATGTACTCGTGGATCGCTTTCGTCACGGGCCTCATCGTCTCGGAGATTCCGTACCTGATCATCTGCGCCGTGCTGTACTTTGCGTGCTGGTACTACACGGCCGGGCTCCCTAGAAGCTCGGAGCGTTCTGGTGCGATTTTCTTCGTCATGCTCATGTACGAATTCTTGTACACGGGTATCGGCCAGTTCATCGCGGCGTACGCGCCCAACGAGGTGTTTGCGTCGCTCGTCAACCCGCTGCTGCTCGGTACCTTGGTCTCCTTCTGCGGCGTGCTGGTTCCATACCAGCAGATCCAGGCCTTTTGGCGGTACTGGATCTACTACCTCAACCCCTTCAACTACCTCATGGGCAGCATGCTGGTATTTGGACTCTGGGACACCGACATCAACTGCTCCGACAACGAGTTCGCTACCTTCAACCCGCCCAACGGCACGACCTGCGGCAAATACCTCTCCAACTTCCTCGCCCACGCGCCGAGCAACCTCGTCAACCCGGACGCGACTGCCGACTGCCGCGTGTGCTCGTTTACAAAGGGCGAGGACTACCTTCGGACGCTGAACCTGAACGAGTACTACTATGGCTGGCGTGATGCGGCCATTGTGGTGCTCATGGTGTTTAGCTCGTATGCCCTGGTGTATGTGCTGATGAAGCTGCGGACCAAGACTTCCAAAAAGGCCGAGTAGGCATGGTTTCGATAGAAGAGGCCTTGAGTCGATTTTTCCTTTGTATGGGTTCGGCTAGAATTGGGCGGCTGGCTATATTGCTGTATAGATAATAGACGTATAGACTGAGTGCAGCACAGCCGACGAGCCAGGTGCCGGGCTGTGTTGTTTAATACACAACGTTGAACACTCCTCTACACTGCCGACTCCTGGACGGCTCCCAGTCCGTGGTCCGAGAGACCCGCTAGCTTTGGATTTTTGGATTTCGGGCTGCATGTGTAACCTACGGCAAGGACAGCACCGGGGCAGACGAGCCACAGTGATGCCAGTTCCGGGATTTCATCTACGGGAGCAAGAGCCGTAGGTCTCGGCCGACGTGGAGTTCATGGGAGCCGTTCTCGGCGCACGGCAAGATCGGCACGGCGCACCGGGTGGTGCCGCGGGCCGAAGGAGAGGGTCTGGAGGTGCCGCCGATGGAGGATGTCGAGGATGCCATCTCGTCGTCGTTGAGGCTGGATCAGGAGTCGGCCATGAGTGTCTTGGCGCCGCTGGCGTCGAGTAGCCTACGCGTCGGTAACGATATAGAGGGGATCAGGCGTGTCGACTTGTTGGAAAAAGCGCGCTTGAGCTGGAGACTGCGGGATTAATTCAGACCTCTGTCACTTGCCAGATACCTCAGCCATCCAAGCACCTACCACGCTCTCCAGCGGCTTATTGCCACGTGCTTCCATCCAGTCAATCGCACGACTGCAACCCAGGGCAAGGTGAATTAAAAAAAAAAAAAACTCACTAATCCAAAGTAAGCCGATACCATCACCGCCCCGGTTCAGTCCAGCCCAGGCCCAGCCCACTGGTGAGCCCACCCGGCACGGCTTCATCTGCCGGAACGCTCACTCTTATAAATTGGATCCCCCTTCCCACCCCGTGCTGCCAGCCAATGCGGCCTCCATATTTCCCCACGTGCTTGTTGCAAAGGCAAGTTGGACTGCACAAGACTGCCCCCAGGCTCGGACTGATTCTTGGGAGCCTGGAGCTGGGATTCGCGCACCGGGCCGATAATGAAGGCGCTCACGGGCTGTCGTTGCCAAGGGTCGGGACTTTTCACGCAAATGCTTGAACAGGACGGCACGACGGCTTGGCAGATGACGTTGGCGGTGGTGCATCGGCGTGGCCGGGGACGGCCCGTCAACCGTGCAGCTATCAACCTACAGGTCTTAGCTGCATGCAGCTCAAGACAAATGCCAAGCTGCTGCTGCTGGCAACGAGGCCGCATTGCAAAGCATGACAAGATGACCCCCGGCGATTTTGTCCTTGGCGCCAGCCGAGGCAAGTGTTTCAGAGTAAGCTCAGAGCCAGCTGAGAAAAGCGGTTCTCGGAACTTCGCGCGAGGGCGTCCTTCACCCGACAATTTGGCTCGTCGCTACGGAGCGAGTTCAGATGAAGAAGCGTAACAAGCACTTCTGTCGCCCATCAGCCACAAGGGTCCGACAGGCCGAGTCGCAGGCGCTCATCCGCACCACGTGCCGATCCATTCTCCACCCCGACACGGTATGCCTTCTCGCAAATCTTCGTGAGGCCGGCCGGTCCGCCGCGCAGCAAGGCAGTCCTTCCTCGTGCGGCAGTTTCGCCGAGCCTGCGACAGCCGGGGGCGCGCTTGGCTGGCAAGGCTGGGCGCTTGCTTGGCCTGCTTGGCTTACTTGGGCCCGACAGGGGGACCGTGCAGAAAAGTCAGCCCGAGACGGCCACAAGAGGAGAAGACGCACGTGGACACCTTTTCTGCGCTGCCAATGGCCCTTTGACGGGCGAAAGATGCCTCCTGGCTGTCGTCGGCATTGGAGAGTCAGTCGCCGGAGGGCCCACGCCTTTAAGCTCCGTGTTCCTGACACTTGCAGAGCGGGCGTGGCGTGAGAGCAATGGCTAGACATTGTCTGCTGACGGGGCTCCGAGCACCGTCCGCAGCGTGTGCCGCTCTTCCGAGGGGCGACGGGTTGGGCTGCACGCCTGGTGCATTTGACGGCGCCGCCGCCAACAAGGCGGAGGCTGGCCACGACCCACAGCCGCCCGCGTAGGTTCTCGTGCTGGCGTTTTGCACGTGCAACGGCAGCCGCAGGATTGGCTGGGAGCCGTCGAGTTTTTTAGCTGCTGGCGATCTGGGTTAGTGTTGCGGCCGAAACATCTTGGTTTGGATCGCCGCCGTGCATAGACACCGCCGTGCTGTTGTTTTGGACTTGTAAGTGTTTTGCCAGTTGTAGAATGCTTCCCAGAGGTTCACAGAATGTTCGAGACTTGTCTTGCCTCTTCTCGGGGATTCTCCAGAATTTCTCCAGAAAGGCCCCTCTCTCCCTCCAATCTCCTCCACACGTCATGCAACACGGCGCAAAGTGGGTGCGAGGTTGCCGTCACGAACGGAGACCTCCGTAACCGAGGCCCTTATCGCGCCCAACGAAAACGAAGCAAAAGGGCCCCAACGTCCGACGAGTGGCCCCATATCAGAGTCCCCAGAGGGTATAACGGCAGAACAAATCCAGAATCCAGCAGGGACGAGCGAGCGAAAGCGGCCCCCGCCCCGAGACCCACCCGCTGCAATCATCCACACATGCCCTCGAGCGCCGGCCGGGGCACGCCGCTAAGCCGGTCGCGTCGCACTCGAGCCTTGCAAAGGCGACGAACAGCCACAGGCAGCCCCGGGTCCCTCCCTGCAGGGCCTGCATGCCTCGACACGGAGTCGTGCGTCGATGACATGCAAGCACCGCGCTAAGCCGACTGAACATCCGCCAGCCCACTCGGGCGGTCGTGCGGTCCCGTCGTATAAAGAGGGAATCCCTTCCCAGCGGGGGAGGGGGTTCGGCGCAGGATCCGAGGTTGCTCGACTGGCTGTTTTTGTTCCGCAGCTGTAGCGTACGAGTATAAGCGTTGTTGTCAAGCCTTTCGCGGCCCCGTGTGATACCCTGCCATTGAGTGGTGAAAACGAGTGCTGCTTCTCTCGACGTCTTCCAAGCCGGCCGTGTCTCGTGCGTGCTCTGTGCCTGCGACCTTCACGCCGACGCGCCAACGCTCAGCCGCCGCCATGTTCAACTTTGGCCGCCGCTCGCAGGAGCCCGCGGAGCCTCGCGAGGGCGAGGCTCCCGTAGCCGGCAATGTTGACGCTCCCGTGGCCAACCCCATCGACGCGACCGTCCAGCGCAAGTCCTTCTGGACGGCTGCGATGCCCGTTTTTGCCTGTGGCGCTGGACTCTTCTCCGACGGCTACATCAACAACGTGAGTGTTCCGCAGTGATGCCGTGGCGCGAGGCCCAAGCTCACCTGCCCAGGTCATCGGCTCCGTCAACACCGTCCTCAAGCTGCAGTACAAGGAGGTGTACACGTCGTCGCAGGCCGCCAAGTACGTCGCCGACATCGCCTTTGCCGGCACCGTCGTCGGCCAGCTCGTCTTTGGCTTCACATCCGACCACTGGTCGCGCTCCAACTCGCTTGTCCTGTCAACCGTCATCCTCATCATCTTCACCGCGCTGGCGACGGGCTCATACTTCCAGGGTGATGCGGTGGGCATGTTCAACATGCTGACCGCGTGGCGCTTCTTCGTGGGCATTGGCATCGGCGGTTCGTCTCTCTTCTTTGCTGCCTTTGTGACGCTCTTGGGAATGCTGACCCTCCTGCAGGAGAGTATCCAGCTGGCAGTGTGGGCTGCGCCGAGTCGAGCGGTGAGCTCCGAGAGGGCACGCGCAACCGCTGGTTCATCCTCTTCACCAACAGCATGATTGACTGGGGCTTCGTCTTTGGCGCCTTTGTTCCCTGTGAGTAATTGTTCAAACCTTTTGCGCAAATATCCAGCCGCTGACTAGTCAGATCTCGTCGCTGCCGCTGCGCACAACGACAACGAGAACTACAGCCTCATCTGGCGTGTTAGCTTGGGCATCGGCGTCATCTTCCCCCTCATTCTCTTCCTCCTGCGCCTGCGTCTCAAGGAGCCCGAGGAATTTTCCAAGGAGTCGATGCGCCGGAAGACGCCGTATGGGCTCGTCCTCAAGTTCTACTGGTTCCGCCTGTTTTGCGTCAGCCTGATCTGGTTCATGTACGACGTAAGTAATCGCCCTCACCTGGCCGTTTCCGCGTGCTGCTCCCGAACAGTCGATTGACATGCCAATAGTTCAGCACGTATGCCTTTGGCATCTACTCGTCCTCCATTCTCTCCGGCATCTACGGCAAGGGCGCGCCGCTCACCACCGTTTTTGGCTGGAACACCGTCATCAACATGTTCTACCTGCCCGGCACACTCATCGGTGCCTGGGTCAGCGATTGGCTCGGCCCCAAGCACACGCTCATCATTGGTGTCAGCCTCCAGGCCATCGTCGGATATATCATGGCCGGAGTTTACGCCAAGATCTCGCAGCATGTTGCCGCTTTCGCCATCGTGTACGGCATCTTCTTGTCATTGGGCGAGCTCGGCCCCGGCAACAACATCGGCTTGCTCGCGGCCAAGACGTGCGCGACGGGCGTCCGTGGTCGGTACTACGGCATTGCTGCCGCTGTTGGCAAGATTGGCGCCTTTGTCGGAACCTGGGTCTTTCCGTATATCCAGGCTGCCGGTGGTGAAGGCACCGTTGAGTCCGCGCAGTATCCCTTCTGGGTGGCGTCGAGCTTGTGTCTCCTGTCTGCTGCCATTGCCTATTTCTTCATTCCCAACATCGGCCAGGATACCATCACCCATGAGGATCTCCGGTTCCGCGAGTACCTCCAGAAGCACGGCTGGGACACGGCACAGCTGGGTCTGGCCAAGGACGACTCCAACGTGGCTGTATATGCCGAGGAGGAGCAGGCGAACGAAAAGCTGCGAAGCAGTTAGATATCGTTGCTGCATGTGGGCTCATTAGCCAAGGTAGTCGCGATGCAATAGAATATCAATGAACTGAGCACAAGAACACGTGCATGCTGGGTTTGGTGAAGGTTGGCTGTCCGTTGTATGGAGACGACGGCCAAGCATCCCAAACGCTCCGGTCTGCTCTGCGCGTCCGCACGCCGCTCCAGTCTTGGCTTCGTGAATGAATGTTGAGTCATGCTGAGTCGACCTTTGCTCTGGTGGCCACACCCAACGGGTGCACGCTCAACGAGTCCAGGAACGACATCGGTTTGCACCTGGGGAGTGTTCAGAGCGGCTTCATGGCCCGGCAGCCCTCGGTGTAACGTTCGATGTCAGTCGCTCGTACGTTACCGCCAAACAGTCTACAACTCGTAGCTGATGGTGCACGTGAATCCAACACTTGTTCACTCCTTCCCACCCTGCCTACTGCGCATCAAACCAAGTACAAGAGGGAACATTGCAAAATGTCGCAATACAGGAATGAAACCACACACAAAAGAACATGAACCGCAGCGTGCTATTCGAAGATCAACTGAATGCAGAGGGCAAACCTGAGCCTGGAACTCGAAGGAGGCCGGAGGGTTTGAACCAAGGTGGCGGTGTATCGCACCGTGCATGTATTCGAGGAAACCACCAATCTTGACCCGATCACTATCTGGCCACATTCGTGAACGATTGTCAGAACCGACTCGAAGTGCGGCTCATAGCTTCCGCAGCATGGTTGTTGAGTAGTGAATAACTGCAAGCCGGATTCAACGTGAATTGGCTGCGTTGCCGGTCCGGATGTGAGCGTGAAGACCTCGTGAAAAACTGCCGGGTAGAGGATAGAGTATAGGGGACCCGACCTGCATACCACTGCTGGGGCGCCGTCGCAAGCCCATCTATTGTGATTTGTCCGCTGGAATATGTAGCCAGTATATCTTGGAAACGAAATGAACTAGCGGCAGCTTTGTTCATGAAGCTTGATGATTCCGTATGAGGTCCATCGTGCCGCGATGGGGCGCGGCCTAGAGCCTCCTTGCAAGGACCACGACGGAGGGAACTCGTCGTGCGCTTGGGCGTGCGACATTGCTGTTGGCGCAATGCTAGGAAATTGAGAGTCGAGAGACAACGACAACCCGTCCTCTTGCGCGGGGATGCCCTCCCATATTATAGCATCTTTCACGTGCCGGACCAGCCATGAGGGATTATTCCTGCAAAAAGGACCAATTTCTTGGTCCTCGGTTGGATGCGTCTCCTACCTGGGTGTCTGCGATCCTTCTAGATGGATCGAGGCTGGAACATCTCCACGGGCGGTTCCACAGTGGCTGTGCCGCGCCCAACTTCACGATCGTTTTCCCTGGCACGGAGTTGAGCCACAACGTCAGGCTTCCCGATTTGCCACCGACGCAAATTCGCGCAGGGCATACGCCGTACAGATGGATCTTGACGTTGCCGAAATAGGGTTTTCCCGAAATGACGCACGCGGGTCGGCGTACTGTGCAAGACTCTTATTATAGGGGCCATGCCTACTTTGTACGACCTCGTGGCATCACGGCCAGTAGCCTTAAAGGGGTCTATACATCGGCGAATCGGCCTCGTTCCAGTCCCCGCAAAGCGATGACATTGACAGTTGGGCGAAGGCGAATAAGCGGCTCATATCCGAGGCGTGGGGAGTCGCTTGACACACGGGCTTGTCGGTGTTTGGTCAGCATGGGGGAGCGGAGGCCCTGCATGAAAGAGTATCATTGAAAGAGCGTTTCCCTTCTAGAAGCGCCGCCTCTGACTGTACTCGAAGTTTATGCGATTGCTCCGAATGGAGGCAGGGCCGTCGATAATGCGCCGCCATGTCATCGGGCAGCCATGGTTCCGGCAGCGGCTGTTCCCCGACTGACCTCGGACTTCGGCTGACCCGTTTTAACTCTCCTAACAAAGCAGTATAGAGAAGTTCGAACGCAATCGAAGGGCTAGAAGAGAAAGTCGGCAAAGATGTACTTGAAACCACGGCTCGTGCAATACCAGAAGAGTGATACCATATTATTTTAATATCAAATCAGCCTCAACGCCAGAGTCGCACACGGCTTCCCACAGGTACATGCCGCGGAGACCTCCGCCCTATATGCTTCATGCGATTGCGTTACCTTTTCGACCGTCCTGCCTCAGGAAGATGCCCATATCGAAAAAGAGACTCTATGCTCATTACTCGTTCATTTACAAAATCGACTCCAGTCGCGACTCAGCGCCAGAGGCTCCGCCGCACCAGCCAACAACCGTGCCATGCGCCAATGTCTGGAGAAACGGAAGAAAGCCTTCGGTTTCCAGAGCTCGAGCAGTCTCCCTACCACCGTCGACAATTTGGAGAGGACAATGGCTAGGGCAACCGGTACGCTGCCAGCAGGCGCAGCACAGCGATGGCCGTGAACACGCTCGCGACCACCCACAGCAACCAGCGCAGAATGACGTTGTACGTCTGGGCGCGGTTGCGCCGCTTCGAGCGCGTCACGAAATCCGAGTTGTCGTTGACATTGGGGAATGGGCAGCCCTTGGGCACCGGCTCGCCCAGAAAATCGCACAGCGGCGCCCAGCCATCGGTGACGCGGTACTCTAGCAGCTTCTCCTTGGGTACCAGGCTGCGCACATCGGCGTAGTGCCGCAGGAAGACGTCCTTGCCTCGACCGGGGAAGTCACCCTCGAAGAAGCAGTCGAAGAACTTCTTGAGCATGGGGTAGTACATGCCTGCGGCCCAGTCGAAGCGCGATAGCCAGCGCAGATGCCGGTCGGTGGCGCGCCAGTAGACCGTCCTCATCGTGGAGGCGTGCCACGAATGGACATCGCGGTTGGTGAGGACAACCTTGGCTTCTGGGTAGGCCTCGATGAGCTCGCGGGCAAAGGCGATGCTGGGCCAGTCGCAGACGGCCTGGGCGTCGCCGAGTAGCTGGTCCCAGTCGTCGCGTGTGAACTCGCGGCCCTTGCCGTCGTACTTGGCGCACAGGGCGTCCATCCACATGAGGGCGTCGGGAGGATTCTCGATGGAGCAGCTCATCATGTGGTATGTGTCGACGTAGCCGAGCTGCTTCAATGCGGCGCGCATAGCTGGGGGCTCAGGTGTCAGCGACATGATACAACTGCGTTTTTGGGGCTGGGAGGCAACGTACAGGCTGTGCCAGTACGGCCGAGGCCAAGGATCAGGACCTTCATGGGCACCTTGCGGCTACATGTCCGGCGGTTGATGTCAGTGTCGTGGGTGAAGACGTCGGTAACGGGCCGACGCTTGTAGGTAGACGAGTACGCCATGTTGGCGGATGGCAACGAAACAGGTTCGGGGTATATCAAGCACGCTGGTATTGCAGGGAACAATCAAAGATTGGACGAACAGCGTCAAAAGTGTTGACGAAAGGACTCAAACGAGGGTATTAGGGAAAGTACAGTCCAAGCGCCTTTCCCAATATAAAGGAGTGTGACGATGAGCGGGAGCGACTGGCTTTGAACTTTGTAGCATGAGAGAGGAAGAGAAAAGGAACGAGGGTGTTTAAGCACTCTTCAATGGACGGCATGAATCGGAGAATGGTGATGTCCAACTAGCGAGTAGCTAAAGATGGGAGAAACAGGGGATGGGAGGGCATCGTGACCCGGGGTCATGGGTGGGCGTGTGAGATGGGCGTTATCGATCAACGGGGGATCGTGGCACTGGCAAGACGCAACGAGTCGCAGTTGCTGGGATTCGAGATTGATTGTCTGCGTGCCGAGCCGCTTAAAAGCTGTAGTCTGGCAGCCATCGGCATCACCGCCCCCAGGAACACGCAAAGTCGCCCACGCGCCAGGTCCAGCGACTCCATCACCATGTCACTAACAGAGAGGTAATGAAAAAGCCAGCACGACTATCGACTGTGATCCCTGAGCGCGGCGTCGTCTCGTCTCGCCTGGCCCGTCGTGTGGCGCGACGCCACCAAGCCCGTTTCTCCATCCATGTGCCGGCCGGGGTGCTAGAAGACGCCACGGCTGGCCTCCCCCTGAGCATCACCGGCCGAAAGGGTCCTCGAGGGCCGCTGCCGAGGGCGCTGCTTAGCGGTATCGTATGACCTGCATGCGGGTTGCCGGGTGTCCTGGGCGTCAATTCTGCCACGTAACCTTGATGTTTACTTCTTTTGTTGATGGCAATTGAAATAGTCTTAGAGGACGGAGTATAGGCCTTTTCTTTACCAGAATCTGCCTTGTAAACGGTTGCTCGAGGTGGACGTAGGCAGGCCAAGTCGGCTCCCGGGCTGCCGATTCCCACCAGCGTGACGACAACTCTTGCGCGTCGGGTTAACTTACTGTGCCAAACGCCGCAGGCATCATCAAGACACCCTCCTGCGACGCCCGAGAAAGGCTGTTTTTGTTTTTATCTCCTTGGCGCCGTGCCTCTCTTCCGTGGTGTTGAGACGAGGTGCGAGGGAATTTGGCGACGCGCGTTGTCTTCGGAGGGACGGGTCGGGCATGTCTTTGTTGCAAGTTGCTTGTCTCAACGGGGTGCAGTGTCTTGATGCTCGTGCTCGCCTTAGTCGGGAGGTGGACTGCACAGCTTCGATTTCGTAACTCATCATTTCTTGATCTCAGTGCGCATTTCGTAGAGACATTGATGCACTTCAGACTGTTCCATTGCAAGTGACAACAGCAAAGGAAGACGACCAGAGAGCAGGCCAATGGCGGATTCACAGCGCTCAGATCAACAACTTTGAGCGCGGCTGAAAAGAACTATGCCAAATTCACCGCTGAAGCGCCTCAGTTAAACCCTCCGCTCCACTGTCTTTCCAGCTCCAGCGCCGCCGAATCCACACCCACGCCCCCAACGTCCACCACCTGGGAGCTGGCATGGAACCCTCGACGCTACGCCACGGGCAGTTCCCAGTACTTGGACCAAGCACGGCCATGTCTTTTCCTGCCGATTGCCCGCTCACCATGGCTTGGCAGGCTTGGCAGATGCCTCTCGCATGGACATGGACGTGGACTGGCACTTCCCCGGAGCCGAGCGCGGCAAGGACCCAGCCTTGGCGATCATCCATCCCCACTTTGCCATGCGCGACCCATACGTCGATCGACGCCCCTTGAAAACAGTATCGGCTTCAAAAAGTGCCGCCAGCTGGAAGCGTCGTCTGGCTTTGTCTTGATCATGCGATCCTCCGTCCTTCTATACACACGACACAGCTTGACCAAGGTTATTCAGCTCTGGAGTAATGCACTGCGTAGCAAAAACTCCTGTTATTGAGTACCCGCAATAGTCGCACGTGCTCATCTACACCAGCCCACCAAGTCCTCTAGCCCATGGGTCTATACTCTATAGTCTTGTGGACACATGGGTCTCGAAAGCTATCGCTACCAACTGTCCGAGGCACTCCGGCGTGAGCTTCGAAATGCCGCTTTGGACAAGTTGTAGTCAGAACCAGCTCCAGTACTATTCTTACGGCTCAGTCTGGCACCTTGTGAGGTTCTAGCTCAAGAGTCATACTGCATGCATTTCTTATAAAGGTTGGGTTGATATTGTGCATGTCGCGATAGAGTTGTAGACTGTGTTGTGAATTGTGCTGTAAAGAGACACCAGCCCGTGCAATCATTTACGCAAGCCACTCCGCCAGGACGCCCTCTTGTCCGTCGACAGCCGCCTGTAGTTGCCCGACTTGCGCCCAGCACGGCAAGTCGTCCAAGCCCTCCATACTAGACGGGCAACAATGCCGAGCATAACCAAGGCAATGACAACTTTGACACCGGTGACCCATGTCCAAGCCTGGCCCTCGTCCGAAGGCCCCTTTTCCACCTTGTAGTCCTAGAGTGTGTTAGCGGTCACCACTAACATAAGACTCCATCTATAGCGCAAGCTGCAGACAGAAAGAAGGGGCAACTTCCACCTCGGCTTCTGCAGAATCGGCTGGCAGACTGCGTCCCAAAGCGTTGCCTTTGTAGTCCAACCCAACTACCCGCAGGAATCGTGGATGTCCCGCCTCGAGCACAAAGTTCGTTTCGAAGCCGTCCCTTGGCCTCCTCTCCACGATCTTCCACTTACTGCTCTCGCTGGGAACCTCGTCGTTCGTCCCTTGGAGTACCCACTGCGTCACCTCGGTCGCGCCATTCCAGCTCGCATACGCGCGCCACATCAGCGCATCGTCCTGCGCAACGATGAAATCCGGATCCGTTGCGGGGAATCCCCGCCAGGCAAACTTGAGCACACGGTACGACTGCACGTCGCCGCCGCCAAAGTATGCCGCCGGACCGTAATGCGTGTCGCAGAGCGGTGTCCCGGCGCGGGAGAACTCGGTGAAGGCGGGCGTGAGCCAGAACCTACAACCACGTTGCCCGAAGGCAGCGTCTGCATCGAGCCCTGGGATTCGGCGGGGATGTGGTGCGGGTTTTTGTACTCAGTGAGCAGTGTAGCCGTCATGGCTTCTTGGTCCACCTTGATGCGCAAGCCACGCGGGTTTGACTTTTCAGACAGCGGTCCTATATCGCTGTTGTCGAAGAGGGTGATCTCTTTGTAGTCGTTGTCCCACCGGGCGTCGTGCTGGAACGCAAAGTTGGTTGCGTTTCCACCAGAGACGTCCTTGAACATGTTGCCTTTACCGCCCAAGACCCAGATGACGTCTCCCGTCTTGCCGTCAATGTAAGTGATACTGTGAAGGTAGCGGCTCGAGACGATGTAGTTGCCCCTGCGGTCCTTGTCGATACTGTTGATATGGAACCAGTCAAAGGCGGCGTCGCCGGGCTCGCCCTCGCCGCCAATATCGCGGTACGAGTCCGACACGTTGAGGTGCTCGCTGGCACGCCATTCAAAAACGAGGTCGCCTGTCGCAATATCGACCTCCTGGATGAGGCAGTCCCAGACAGGGCCGATGGCCTTGCCGAAGGCGGAAAGATCGTGATCGCGGACGTCGTAGACGGTCATGAGGGCGGTACCCTGCTCAGTGAAGCGGAATCCGTGTAGATCACCCTCGAGACCGTTGACTGCCTGGAAAGTGCGTGTGAGGCTGTACGTCTCGTCGAGCTGCTCCCCTGTCAGCCAACATGCTGTTGACGTGGATGATACGGTCCTGTAGTAGGCGCCCGCGCCATGCCCGCCGACAGCATCGTTGCCCGCCCAAAAAGTAAGGTAATTATGCCCCCGGTACGTCTGTACCAAGAGGTTGTAAATCTGCTTATCCTCCCAGCCTGACGTCCACACCAGATGGCCACCCTGGTCGAGGATTGTGGCCTGCGCTGAGCTCGACGCTGGCTCAGCACCGCCGCGCAGCGTGAGGAACGTCTTGAGACTGCGTGTGCAAGCCTTGTCCTGGCGCAAGAGGTTCGGCCGAGGCGCGATGGCTGAAGACGACTTGAAGCTCTGGACGGGGTACCGGCCGAAGTCGCCGTTGTCGTAGGCGTCGCTGGCTACGAAGATGGGCAACTCGGCGCGCATAGTGTCAGTCTGAAGTGTTAAAAGAGACAAGAACAAGTGTAGAAGACTAGTGGCGGTGGCGACACCAGAGAAATCGAGGTGTCTCAGGGAAAGGCTCATGCTGGGATAACGATATACTACGGAAAACAAAACGAAGGAGGCAAGACAGTCACAAGCAGAGACGGGACAGACAGGAAAGGAGGAGACAAGCGTCGACACAAACTAAATCATGGAGATACTACTCGATTGCGCCTGCAAGAAATCCATTGCAGCGTAACGTCACCTACGAGGTGAGGAATGCAGCAAGAGCTGGCGATGGAGGCTCGCAACACACACACGGAGTGTCGGCTGGGTGCCAAGCAACGCAAGTCGTCAGCGCATGCGAATGCGCTGACGAAATTGCTGCCGGGTAAAACAAGATGCGAGAGGCGCCCGTTGAAGCTTCTAGCTTGGCGTCCTGAGTGGCGGATAGGAAGTGCAGCAGAGCAAGTCCATTCTGTGGTAGGAGAGGAGGTTTCGAACTGATGCGGCAAACGGTCAGGTGCTTGGTGGAGTCAAGCGGTTGAGCTCCAGCAAACTGTTCAAATCGTCGTCTCTCAGGACAGTGGACGAGCAAGACGAGCGATGGACCGACGTCGGCAGCTGGAAAATAGCGTAGACAAGCACTCGGTTCAACTTCTTCAGCTCGGGGTGCTGCGCAGCGGGTTGTGGGATGGTTGAATTGGCAGGTCGTTTCGTTCCCATGTTTGACACCGCCCCTCCGATGCAGTATCCCTGCACTTCGATGCACCCCTGATCCGACCGCTGGGGACCAATCACTAATACATGCCACGGGCGCGGAACACTGGGCCTCCTTGGATCAGGGGTAAAACGGGCCGCTGGGTTCTACGATGGTAATTGACATGTCAATGATTTGGCATCTGTAGCACAATAACTCTACATGGTCAGGATGCCTTTCACCACCAGCTGCGAGACGTCGTTGCACTTGGCACTCTGCTCCCAGAAACCCACGAACAATGAGTGTCTACTCGAATAGCCAAGTCTCCAGCGGGTCGATGGGGCCGTCGCGCGCATCAGTCTTGGCAACATGGAGGCGGCTCCAGCACATCTCCACGCCTCCATCAGCTGCTCTGATGCGATCTACTAGCTCGATGGTAGCGCGCCCTCGGGACCTTGGCGGGCATCGTCGCGTTCGTCGGGCCTTCCATGATCTCAACAATTTGCTCGTGAACCCTCAACTGTGTGGTGTTTGTGGCCGCTGCACTCGGCTCACTTCGTTGGTCGGCATTCGCTCTTAGCTGGCTGCCATTCCTTGCTTTTGCAGGCCTACTTCAGGGACCCTAGCTCTGTAAGCCGCAGCTCTCTTCCTGCAACGTCCTTTTGCCGCTCACGCCCCATCTCGCAGGAGTCGTGTGCAAGTCTCGTGAGCTTCGTCCATCACTGTGTGTGCTCACTTCTCCGCCAAGGCTCTGTCGGCAACGGCGCATCCGACGCATACGCAACGGCCATCCACAACAGTCGTCAAGCTTTAGGCCTACGACCACTAGCACTCGACCCCGAGTTGCCTAGATTTGAGACGACCGCATCGCTGAGACACCGCCGACATCTGGCATCACGAGTCGGCGTCTGCCTTTCCCCGCTGCACTTGCGGGCGCACCTGCTGTGTTCACTGTCCTGCGGCGGGCAGGCCCTGCCTGAGGTGCCGTTGATGCTTCCAGGCAGCAAACAGTCCATACCAGCTCCAGCGCCACTCGCCTCATCCCGCGACTAAGTTACTTCATCCACCTCGTGCCTCGCCTCCGAGATGCCATCGCACGCTCACAGCAGATCTCTGAGCAATGGCTTCTCGGCTGGCGCCATGCCCCTAGAGGCACTCAGGCCGCGGCGAGGCACCATGAGCAACCGCAACGCATGGACCTCTGCCGCTCCTGAGCAGCTCCCCGACGATGGTGAGCTTCCCACCACCACGAAGAATCGTTCCATCGATATCCTGGCGACATATGACGACGCCGAGTCACAGTCGCCGCCACCAACCCCCATGGCCAAGTCAAAAGCCGGCGGCGGTGGCCCCGTCACCTGGACCTCTCTCCCTCGCAAGGACCAGCTCGCCATCCTCTTCCTCGCTCGCTTTGTCGACTTCTTGCAGGTCGCCTCGCTGCAAGCTTACGTCTTCTACCAGCTGAAGGACTTGGACAGCGATGCCTCGGGTGCCCAAATCTCCCAGCAGGCAGGGCTCCTGCAGGGCTGCTTCACCGGTGCGCAGGTCGTCACCGCCTTACTTTGGGGAAAGGCCGCCGACGCAAGCTGGTGCGGCCGCAAGTGGGTGCTCGTTGTTGGACTCGGCGGCACGGCCGTTTCGTGCTTAGGCTACGGCTTCGCGACGTCCTTTTTCTGGGCAGCCTTCTGGAGGGCATTTGGAGGGGCAATCAACGGGACCGTTGGCATCATGCAAGTGAACCCCCATGATCACAAACCAGAGCATGGACTCTTAGCTAACTCGGCCACAGCCGTACAATGATTGCAGAAATTACATTGGAAAAGAGGTATCAGTCTCGAGCCTTCTTGATTCTCCCCTTGAGCTTCAATGTCGCCGGCATCCTCGGACCAGGTAACCTCTAACCTCTCGCACTTACCCCAATGGATGGTTGCACATACTGATCCTGTCGATAGTAATGGGCGGCATGCTGGCAGATCCCATAAAGACTCTGCCCGGCTTTTTTGGCGACGGGGCCATTTTTGGCTTCCAGTGGATTCACGACTATCCGTACGCCCTGCCCAGCCTGATCAACTGCATTATTCTGACCGTGGCTACGGCTATTGTCTGGCTCTTTCTGGAAGAGGTGAGATCTTCATTCCTTGCTCCAGGCAACCTTTGCTGACCAGAGCAGACGTCCAAGGATAGACGCGGCAAATTCGACTATGGCCTGCATCTGGGCAACCGCATCAAGCAGGCCGTCTTCGGCAACCTTGGACTACTTGACGGATACGCCTACATTCTATCTCAAGAGCAAGACGTCTTAATGCAAAGCTTTGACAAAAAGACAGCTGTCATCACCAAACCGTCCTCGCCCACTAATCGCCTGCCTTTCCACCGCCTTTGGACACGCAACGTGATATTCACCCTCATCACAGGCGCCTTTTACGACTTCCATCTTGGTGCGTTTACCAACATTTGGTCTCTTTTCCTCTCGACTCCTCGATACTTTAACCCCACGGCCAGCCACCAGCGACGTGATCTGCCTATGCTACTCACAGGTGGTCTGGGTATGCCGGCATCCACTGTGGGCTTTGCCACGTCTTTTCTCGGCATCTTGGGTATGCTGCTTCAAGTGACACTCTACCCTCCGACGCAAGCACGCCTCGGCACTATCCGTTCATTCCGCTACTTTCTTTTCCTCTTTCCAGTCGCGTACTTTGTCGGCCCGTATCTTTCAGTTTTGCCGTCTTCTACAGAGCCTCCTCTTCCTGCGGCGGGAGTCTTCGTTTGGATCGGCATAATTTTCGTCCTACTACTGCAGGTCACGGCTCGGACGTTTACTCTTCCTGCCAGCATCATTTTGCTCAACAACTGCAGCCCGCACCCAAGTGTGCTGGGTACAATACATGGCCTGGGACAGAGTGTCTCAGCGGGCTTCCGTACGGTCGGGCCCGTGGTCGGAGGGTGGTGGTACGGCTATGGGCTTGACATTGGCATGGTGGCCTGGGGATGGTGGGGAGTAGCCGCTGTGTCGGGCTGCGCATGCATCACGGCAATTGGTATGCATGAGGGAACTGGACACGAGATTTTTCTCGAAGGGGAGCGTGATGAGGCGGAGTGGAATGGAAATTTTGGATAGAAGGGCTATGAAGCCCACTCATGTGTATGAATGTATGTCGGACTCACTGTCCAGTGATGCTTGGAAATTGGGGACTTGACTCGTGTAAATGGAACGACTCTTTCAATTTCACTTGAGGCGAAGCGTTGCGACCCGCCAATCGTTGAACGCAATAATACATAATGGAATCGTCTTATCTGGATGACGATGATGGTATGACTTCCACAGAAAGAATGCGAGTATTGAAAAAGCAGATGAGTACTACACAAAGTTAGTCTGGCCAGTCCCAGTCTCAACGTCTGGCCTCCCGACAGCATCATCGCTCGTTCAAAAGAGCGCTGCTTCAGCCTTTTCGCCGACGGCCCTTGCTTCCAACTGCCTGTACCCAAGCGCCACGTTGTCCATCCATTCATCGTCTTCCGATTCGAGATTAGTTACTTTGAAAAGTCGCTTAACTAGTTTGAAAAGTCGACATAACCCTTCCCTCCTACGAAAGTCGCCAGCCATGGGACTTGCGTCTTACCCTCGGCAAGCTGATAAAAGAAATCCCCGTGCGACTGCGCATTTATCTTGTAATAGACGGGTGACCCATCGGCGTTGCGTTCGTCGGCATAGTAGAACCTGTCGGCATTTGATCAGTACTCTTACCACCGCCTGGTAGGTTATGTGCAGGGAGGGCTTCCGTACCTGTATCCCTTGTCTGCGTAGGCCTCGGAGGCTGACGCAATCAGATGGGCTGTGGCCGACTTCCCAATACCAAGGCTGAGAAGCGGTGCGATTGGGGCAATGTTGAGTCTGTTGCCGGTGTAGATGAAGGTTCGAGATGCAGATGCTGGCAAATTGGCGAAAACCGCCCTGGCTTCGCGGGCCGCAGCAAGGACACTGGAGGTGTTGACCTGGAAGTCGTGATTGAGGTCCTTGACGGCCAGAGATAGCGGGTCGTCGGCAGGGTTGGCTGTATTCGCGGCAGCTTTTGCGACACGTTGTTAGAAGAAACGCCCATAGCATCAAAAGGGGCATCCAGGCTAACCGTTGTACACCACCACACTGGGTGGACCAAGGTCCTGGGCGACCTTTTTGAAAATGTCTGCTACGGTGCCTGGCTCCGATAGATCACCTCGGACATGCAGATCAATTCCGTCTTTGCCGTGCTCTCGCTGTGTTCTTGAGCTTGACGCGACCTTGTAGCCTTTCGTGGCGAAAGCGCGAGCCACGCCTGCACCGATATTGGTACCGCCGCCAAGAATTAGAAGAACGGGAGCGGGCGACGTCATTATTGCAATTGGGATTTGGATAGTACTGTAATAGTGAGATGTATGAGAGGGATGATGTTTTCGTGATCTTAAAGATAAGATTGATTAGAGCCAGACGTAGTTTGAATATATGTAGTAGTCTCTCCTGGAGTAAAGTGCCAGCCTGTCTTTGGTGGCTTGCACACAAAGCTTATCTGATTTCAAAGTGATTTTCAATTCGTAGAGATGGTGATTCCAAAGAGTTTCTTGATTCCATATGAGATCTCGCACGTGCTTGGAAGATCTCACTGCGGGGTTTGTATGTCATTGAAGTATTGAAGGCTTCCCCGGAGCTCCGTGGAGGTTCACCGGAGGGCGGGATGACTAACGCGGTCGGTGGTCTCGGTAGTCTCGGGAGCTACACGCATTGTGGTGTATATTCGCAGATGGCCATGTATTGCCCTTTATCAATCGCACCATTTGTCAGCGGCATTCCTGGCTGGCGAGGAGCTACACACCTCGACTTGTGGAGTGCTAGTGGGTGGTGGGGAAGCACGCGCTGGTGGAGAGTTACCATCACACATATCCATCACATACCAATCATAACTCGCGGGTGAGACGGAAACAGCGTTGATGGTGATCGACGGGTCAGATCGTTAGGATTAAACAGTCGATGACAAATGCCAGTGGGCAAGCGCGCGGCAAATCTGCGTCGGCTCTCGCGCCGGAGCTGATGGAGCCTTTCGCTGCATATGGCGAGCCTCATGCCGTTGTTGACCTTGTTCTATCAATAACCTGGGTTTCGGCCTCCATACGGGACAGTAATGCCGGGAGACAATGCAGCTAGACTATAAAAAGCCGGCTTTACTCTGACTGCCGTACCCAAGTGCCACATGTAGATGCGATATAATCCTTACGTCGCTAACACGGCGCCTTTCTTCCAACACCGCACCATGGGCTCGAAGATTCTCATTACCGGCGCCGCCGGCTACGTGTACGATATGGCATTATGCAGCACCCTTGCCGTCACATGCTAACATGTACCTAGCGGAGGTTCCCTCGTTGCGGACTTTAGGACCCGCAGCTCACGCCTGATCGAAGCAGCAGAAATCTTCGTCACGGTTCGCTCAGAAGAGCAAGCCAAGGCCCTGTCCCAGCAGGGAATCGATGTTCTTCAAGTGAATCTGAGCGACGAGGAAGCCGTCACAGAGGCCGTATTGCGCCATAAGAGTACCTCAGACCCCCCGGACTACGCTTTTCGCGGGCGGGACAACTGACAGCTCTTTAGTTGACATCATTGTTCATTGCGCGAGCGGATTGGAGGCGACTCTGGCCCTTAATCTCATTAAGGCTCTGGGTAAACGCCGAGATGCCAGTGGAGAAGCAACCTACTTCATCCACGTCAGTTCATGCCCCTGTGTCCTTGTCAAAGCTATGTGGCGAATGCAGTCACTGAACCCAAAGTAGACATCAGGAGGATCCGCGTATGCTGAAAATGGCGGCTGGCCGCATGGAGAAGTCAAGGACACTGATACGGTGTACGACTTGGAGAAGCCCGTGGCCGACACTAATCCACTTCGAAAGGTAGTCCCCGCCGCCTTGCAACCTTGATGAGACCCTGCAGCATCCTAACCCAGTTGGCAGACAAACGTGGTTGTCACTGAACAAGCCAAAGCACACGGTGTGACAAGCTTCATTGTCGTGCCACCACTGGTGTGTAAGCGTTGCCAACATCATTGGTCTTGATGTCGTTATCTTCTGGCTGACTGGTCCAATAGACGGACGGGGTCGTGGCGAATGGAACAAGTTGTCGGTCAGCCTTCCACGATATACAAAGGCGAGTATCGCCAACAAGGCGGTCTACAAGTTCCCTGAAAACATTGTAAGCAATGAACCTCGCATGAAGTTGGTCTCATGCTGAAAATGTCCAACAGATCCAGCCGGCCGTACACGTCTCCGACTTGATGAACCTTTACGCACTTCTCGTCGAGAAGATCCTTAGCAAGGAATCAATCCCGAGCGGCGAAAGAGGTCACTATTTCGCAGTCGGCCACAGTTTTCACTGGTGGCAGACCCTAGACCGTCTGGCCGCAGCGCTCCACACCCGCGGCCTCGTAGCGGAGCCGACGATCCAGGTCTGGCCCAGTGATGAAATGGCGGCGGAGTCACTAGGTCTTCCGGTGCATTTCATGCATCTGATATGGAACTCAAAGTAAGCATCTCTTGCGTATCTGGCGCAACTTCTGGATCTAATACTCCAATCAAGCACGAAACTAGTCTCCGACAAGAAACAGGCGCTGGGATGGCAGCCGGTTTGGAAAGACGAAGGCAGGTTTTTGCAGAATCTCGATGATGAGGTTCAGGCTGTTTTGGAGTTGGACAAGCCGAGGAGTAGCGTCTTTGACGCCTTGAACACCTCCTCTAGCAAGTGAGTGCCGTCTTTAGGGCTACGTAGTTGAGGAAGCAGGTGACCGCAATGTGTCTGTCTTTACGCATACGGCATCGTCATGCACGAAAATGCAAAGTCTGATAGAGACAAGGCGTGAGAAAAGACATGCTCTATGCAGACTTTGCTCTCGCGTTCAATTAGACCATATCGCCGCTCCGTTGGTCTGGTCGCGGCGCTGTTGTATAAGTCTGTCCGAGAACCCGCCTATTGCACTCAAGTCTAACCTTGATGGACGTTTATTGCGCCGAGCGGCGGATTTACTGTTGCTTTCTCCAAAAGAGCTTGGGCATCTTGGGCGTTGGTGGTACTCTTGGACCGTTGCACCCTCAGCCCTCAGCGATAAATTCATGAAGATGATGAGGTCAGTTAGCGAGATGTATGTGACGAAGTGTGCCAACCTCAGAGGCTAAAAATAGTCGAGGTGTTTAGTGGCGGGTTTAACGACGCTAAGACCTTAACTTCAACCCCCACCAAGAGATGTTCCCATGTCCAATACTTCGACCTTTGCCCTTGGGGGCCGGCGTTGCTTGACGCTGTCGTCTGCAGACGTCTCACCCTCAAGCATGTAAGTCAATGCTTCTTTCATCTCCATATGTCGAGGGTCAAGATGTCCGCCTGTTTAGAAACGATCGTGGCATCCATAGTGCCGGCGTTTAACTCAGCACAGATTGCTTGCATTATCTGGGGCCCAACCTCTTCTAGCTATCTCCAATGTCCCATCAACCATCAGCGTGAGTATCTCCGTCCCCTACCACTGATTACGCCACGTATTAAACATCTGCTTTCGAACAGTCCATTGATTTTGTGGTTCCTGACGATTGTTTGCAGCTCGCGCACCAGGCTCTTACTCAGTTATGGGATCTCCACCCTTGTTTGGATGGCGACGAATGCCCCAAAAGCGTTGGAAAAGATACACGCCGCCGCCAGCATTTCACATACACATCAAAACCACAGAAGTTGCAGTAGGCATATACTCACAGTCTGAGACGCTCCGGTTCCTACCACCGATCAAAGACGTTCTTTGCCATCCGACGAAGCTCGGCGTCGACCCGCACTTTGATCTCGCGTCCGACGAGACCTTTTTCCCGCCCTGGCGGCCTGGTCGTGGGGCTGGTGTCTTCAAATCTGTCCAAGATCCCGTCATTTGCGCCTAGGCTCCACATTCTGCTTGAAGCGTTTTTGTGTCTGCATGCGCGCGATGTTGGAAACGAACAAGGTCTTTTGGGATGGCTATGATTGCATATTGCATACATGGAGGATTACGTCGACGATGACGGTTTTTTTGGTTTGAGCCTGCTTCCGGAGCCTCTCAATACGTTTTACAAAGAATTGAGGACGGGTGATGAGCCGGTCTGTCAATGGACCAAGGAGCTAATGGCTGCTCCTGGCGTGCCGGATGTAGATTCGGAGGAGGTGGACGATCTCTACTGACATGGCGCCCGCGAATCCTTTTCATTGCGTTATGACGATTAGAGAAGTGGTGTTTGCGCAGCTCTGTCTGAGTCGTGGGCAATAAAGCTCGATTTGAACCTCGTGCTATTGTCCTCGAATAATAAACCGCGCTCCATCACATATGAGAATAATCCTCCCAAAGGGGACGGACTACACCTCAATCGCCATCCGCCATCCTCTCACTCACACCTGAACAGTCTTCTCACCATCACGATGGCGTAGCCTCCTGCTTGGTCAGAATCATATCCCCTCTGATTCGCCAGTAGCCTCAGTGTCCAACTCCAATCCCACGGTTAACCGTAAAGTCACAGTTGTAGTGCGTATGCCCAAATGCCCAAAGCTTGACCCGGCCACTCTGAGAGTACACCTTCTCCGACAAGTCGGTTGAAAAGGCGCTCGCCATGGGACTGCCCGCATACTTCGGCTCGACTGCGCGAGCATCGCGGGGATGGGTTCCAGTGCGTAAAAATCATGCTTGCTTTTGGCGTCGGTGGTGGCTCCCTCAAGGTCTGCCACGTTTGTGTTGAGCCAGGCCACATCCTGCCGATGCGCATCGTTGTGCGCGGCGACTTCCCAGTCTGCGGTTTGGTAGAAGTCGCTGAGACGTGCACGAACGTATTTGCGACGGTTTTCCGGGACCGAAGAGAAGAGACTGCAGCCTAAAATGATGACATTTGTTCCAGGCAGCGGATACACCCGGCGGTCCAGCAAGACGAGCTCGCCCAGTTCACTATCTTCGCGGACTTTCGACTCGAAATCCAGTAGTACCTGAAGCGTTTCAGGCCAGTTGGATTGGTACGCCTCGTGATTACCAGGGACGAAGAGCACAGCACGGAATTTGAGAAGCTGCTTGTGAAGGAACCCGAGGCACTTCTTCCTGTCGTGCACGACGTTGCCAATGTCGCCAAGAAGGGCCAGAGTGGGCGCTTTTGGGATGATTTCGAAAAAGTCGTAGGCTTTAGGCGACTCGAGATGCAGGTCGGAGAGGGTTCGAACTGACATGGCGACTGATGAAGAGGCGAGATGGGGCTCAGATGTTGCTTGAGAGATGAGAACTTGAGATGTTGGTGCCTGCCTCAAGTTGCAGGACTTGAGTGGGCCACAGATGTGCTTAGATAATGGTCATGCATGTGAGAATGCTGTGTCTTGAAGATGAATATCGAGTCGAAATGCGCTGCAGCACGCAGAATATGGGAGGAGTTTAATAATGAACAGCACGCCTTCGTTTGAGTCATCTACGAAGCGAGGCACCGAGCGTAATTCGCCAAGGTTACTTTTCGGCAGCCAGTGAGCAATAGATTCGATGAAAAGCTAGGAATAGATTCTGGCAGAGATTGGTAAGGACTCATTCATTTCTTATCGACTTGTAGCCCTCGATTGTCTACTCGCCGGCAGCATCATTGTACGCCTGCAGATCCACCCGAAATGCCCATGCAGGCCCCGTACTGTCACTTAGTCCGACCGCTCCATCTCTCGACTGCCTCAAAAACGGAACTAGAGCTAGAATCGTACGCTGCCTAAGATTGATCTCGGAACATTGAGGTGTCACTGGCCAACTATTCACATTGAAGAGCTCGGAGTTAGTAGCAGGACAAGCAAGTTCGTTCTATGCTCCTTAGACACTCGCACAATGGTGGGGTATTTGAAATGTCGATGCTATCATCGAGGACATATGTCTCGGAATCAATGGCCGGCCACGTAGCCACTCTTTCAAGTACCGTTTCAAAAATGTGAGCCTCGTCACCACATCACAGATGCTCGTCGCGAAACACCAACGCGCAGACAAGCTCCTGGGCGAATTCGGGAACATCAGTCGTAACCCGGTCAAACCTCTTCTTGTCTTCCGATGTGTGGCCTTCTCTTGCGATCCCCTCTTTTGCAAACTTAATGGCCTTGTCTCGAAGTCTTTTATCGTCGACATGCCTCCAGGCGTAGACCTCAGGAATTGAGGCAAAGAAGTACTCGATCTTTGGCCATTTGCGAGGACCATCGAGATATTTGCTGTAGTTGTCTGCTGACAATTCTTGAAACCCTTGGATTGAATATTTGTATGCCAAGTTAAACATTTTGGCATGGAGGAGGAGCGGGTTATTCAGGTCGTAGTACTTGAATCGCTCCACTCCCTCGAGTTTTTTGTTGTACTTCCCGGTGTACAGGTACTCAACCATTCTGTCCACTTCTGGAAGAAAAACATCCTCAATTACAAAGGCTTCAAAGGCAGGCTGGAAAGACATCAGTACGAAAGAAAGTGTAGTCGAGAGACGCTGGGGTTTACATCGGAAGGGTCATCGCAAGCTGCTTCAATGACGGCGGATTGGGCTGCGATGATAATCTTGTGGACGGGGATTCTTTTGTCCTCGCAGACCAAAACGTAATCCGTGTGCTTTTCTTCTTCTCGAGCCCTGAAACGGAGTTAGAACACGTTGCCCCGCCCGCAAGAGTATTGAAGCAGTACTTCGCAAGCCAGCGCAAGACATTTTCCGAGAACATGGCGGCAATTAAGTGTCAAAGTGTGAGTTTAAAATCCCTAGCCAACGAGAATTTTCATCCCTCTGCCAGTGAGGTGCAACTGTGGCCGCAGATGAACGGGGCAGGTAAAGTTCAAGGTCGGGCAGAATGTTGGCTTGGCTGCAAGAAGTGATGATGAAAAGAAGACGAAGGAGGCAAAGACCTTGATCCCGCATCTCGGCCTTAAGTACTTGGGGTGACACAGTCTTTTCTCAAAGCCATGAAATCTTGTGCCAGCATCACTTCAAACGTGTTTGAACAGCGCGAATACAATACCTATTGTCGACCAGCTCAGTGCACTAGTGCCACATTGTCAGGCGATTCACAGCTACTTGTACGATGCGCCAAATATCCCCAAGTCTACCACTTTGACTGGTGAAACTGTCTGTACCAGCACGTCGAAGTGCATGTCAAACAAACGGCACGATGCCAAACCCGCATCTATATGTTCCATTGGCCGCTAACGTAGCTCCTATTCTTGAGCGAGTTGGCTTGCGGTGATCGACCTGTGTAAGCCAAGTGCCACAATTGGCTGAACGGCAACTCGACAACAGCCTCGCAACACCACGCGTGGCCGCCTAGTCAAATCAGAATGGACCAGTGACTACGTTGAGTTCTGCGTACCCTTCATTCCCATTGTGACAATTGCTTTGTGATGCTGGCCTGCTCAATCCAACCCCAAGAGCAGCACAGCCACCCGTTGCTCCAGTCCGCTCCGATTCGCCTGCTCGCGATGACAACACAAACTGTGATAGCGCACACTCCAGCCCCAACCGCAACCTCATCTCGCTCAAGTCTCCCAAAGCGTCGCTGATGGGGTGCATATCCACCTCCTCTTGAATATCGCGTCTCTTTTGAGACGTGAAGGCGATTGCGCCACTTACCGGCAATGGGCTGCACCATGGGGCCTCGCGTACACGCAGTAGGCGTCGTCAGCTGGTGCAAAAATGTATTGCCGACTTGGTCGTTCAGGGCAGAGCAACGCGAGAAGACGAATCATTATTTACGATTACTATAATTACAAATAAATTCCTTTAGACTTAATATCGTAAGAGGGGTAGTAGTATATATAAGTCTCTAGCTATAGACGGTTATTAAGTCTAGAAATAAGAATAGCTAGCTTTACTTTGATAAACTCTTCTTAATATGTATGCTTATCTATATCCCCTCGTCCTCTTGGCCGCCTAAGCCGTAAATCAAGGGCTCTATTGTTGAGCCATCGGCAGCAAGACAGTGTAAACGCTACTACAATCCATCCGCAGGCCTCCACCCCTGTTTTGGTAACTTGATCGGGAACGCGAACCCTCAACTTTAGCACCACCTCATCCTGTCGGGCCACCCTGGCATTCGTGCCGGTCGTTGAATGCGGACCAATGTTCAATAGGAAAGACGTTGGCGTGAAGACGGTCGCGGAATGTCTGAAACGGTCTGTATCGGAGAGTCTCTACCTGAATTGAAATGGACAAGGGCTCTATAGGGTTCGAGTTCGGATGTTCGAGGCTGCGCAGAAGCGACCGTGTGATGTGCGCCTTGTAAATGAAGACTATTGTCCTATTTTTGCACGACACGACTACCTGAGACTCGGAGGGAGTTAGCTTAAGAAGCGTCGCAAGTGTGGCGAGGTAAAGGGGGTGGCCAACATACGAAGAAGGATGTTTCGGCAGTCTTTTGACGGGCGCTGTTCTCTTGAGCCATGGCAATGAGGACCGCCACGATGTATGGCTCGTGCAGGCGTTCTTGCGGTATGATTTTCTTTAGTTGTAGCTGGGACAAACTGGCGCGGATTTCGGAGTATAGCGCAATGGAGGGAAGCCCGACTGAACGTTCGCGTAGCTTGTCAATGAGCTGTAAGTCGACACAGGCGGCTAGAATTCTTTGCCGGCTGCCGTGCGAGTGAAATGCCATACATGCAACGTCGCAGACGCGTCTCCCGTCGAAGAAGAAATGCATGCCTTGGCTGTCATTCTATTAGTTACCGATTACTTGAAATATGTAGAGGGAGGACTCGACCGATCGGAATGGGATCTCTCATTGGAGAGCAGAAGTATCATAGCCGCATGCCGAGCTGTGGGATGCCAGTCCCCCGATCCAAAGGCTGAATATAAACCTGTGGCTCCAGGACCAAATACAACGGGGAAGAAACCTTTGGTCTCACGGGTGGGTTGCGCAATCGTGCATCCAGGGAGCTCGAGGTGGCGGTTGGTCCAACGGTGGGGTTTGACGAATAGCCGCTCCCTGCAGTACAGACGGAGGATGCGCGAGATGGATAAGGCCTCTTGTTGTGCCATGGCTGTCGGTCGCTGCGCAAGAGGTCTGGCGACGACTGGGTCGTGGTGGTGATGGAGCTGGTGGCTGAGCGGCGAGTGCAAGACAACAAGGGTGGACGACTTTGCAATTACAAGAAGCGATAAAGTATTTACGGAAATGACGAGAGCAGCTGCGGCATCGAGAGGCAAGCATCACGTGGAACGGAGAAAGTATAGTTTTGCGCCATTGTCCCAAGGCAGCTATAGAAGTTACCTGACCCAGCGTGCCTTGGCTGCATGGGCCCATCAGATCTACTCGACGCTAGCACACCAAACTTTATTTGCACCGCCTCGGGCAGAGCAACGCGAGAAGACGAATCAAATTGCAAATGACTTCGCCTTTAGACTCAATATCGTGAGAGGGGTGGTGGTGTATATAAGTCTCCAGCTATGGACGGTTGTTGAGTCCGGAAACAAGAACAGCCAGCATTACTTTGATGAACTCTTCTCAACATGTACGCTTATCTGTATTCCCTCGTCCTCTTGGCCGCCCAAGCCTCTGCCGCCGCAAGCTTTGACGAGAAGATGCTCGGACCAGCCTACCCAGCGCCGTCCCACGTCGCCGTCGCCGAGGCCATCCGCGCTGCTGGAGCCAACATCTCTTCCACCCTCGACCAGGCCCTCGCCGGCGGACAGGCCGCCTTCTCACACTTCAGTGGCAAGGAAATCTCCCTCTCACTAACGGTCGAATCCGCACTCGACGGCGACGGCAGTCCCCCAATTCTCGACTTCGACTACACGGCCGCCGAGATCAACACCTCGGCGGGCAGCACGCGCCGCGTCTCCGCAGACACGGTGTACCGCATCGGCAGCGTGTCCAAGCTCTTTCCATCTACGCGTTGCTGCTCCATGGCGGCGCTGAGCATTGGGACCGTTTGGTGGTGGAATTTGTCCCTGAGCTGCGGCGGGCGGCGGCGCTGCCGGGTGCGGACAATGCGGTTGATCAAGTGCAGTGGCACGACGTGAATATTGGCGCGTTGGCGTCCCGGTTATCTGGCATCGCACGAGACTGTAGGGCTGTCATCCTCTGTGTTTGAAATATAGCTGTGCTGATGATAGACCTTGGAAGATAACAATGCTGAATTAGCCAGCCAGGACTTTCCTTGAAAAGAGGCCGGCCTCCCGCCTCTGCCCCCGAGCAAAATACCAACATGTGCCGGAAACTCAAGCCAGACGCCATGCAACCGCAAGGGTACGTTCGATATGTACGCTCGACGCATTGATGCAACATGGAACTGACCTTTTCCAGAATTCGTCGACGGCTTCGTCAAACGACATCCTGTCCTGCCCCTGATTCGGCCCCAGTATACTCCAACGCAGCATTCAGAATCCTCGGCTACGTCGTCGAGGCCCTCGCCGGCTGTTCCTACGACGAGGTCCTCGCTAAAGACATCCTCGAGCCGCTGGGGTTTGATCGTACCTCCACTTCGAGCCCCAGCCCCTCTGGTATTGGCGTCATTCCTCCTGGGGACTCGGGCTGGGTCCGCCCCTTGGGAGATGAGGTTTCGTGAGTAGCCCGTCGCCAGCTTCGACTTGCCTATGATGCAGGCTAAGGTGCGTCAGTACTAGTGGGCTGTATTCATCCTCGCGAGACCTTGCGGCATTCGGTCGCGCCATCCTTACCAGCAAGCAACTCTCCCCACTCGCCATCCGCCAATGGATGAAACCGCAATCCCACACGGCCACGCCTTCGCTCGCCGTCGGTGCACCTTGGGAAATCTACCGCACGCGCAGTCACGTCACGTCTGGCTACACCTTGGACTTGTACACCAAGAGTGGCAGCGACGGGCAATACAGCTCCCCGCTCGTCCTCGTGCCCGAGTTCCAGGTCGTCGTATCGCTGCTAGCCACAGGACCGGGTTCGGGATCGGCCATCAACGCGGCGGCCGAGACAGTCCTGCAGACTCTTCTGCCCGTGCTAGACGATGTGAGCCAGAGCCAGGCGTGTCAAAAGTTCTGCGGACGGTAGGCGCCGGCGGACGCGTCGGTGAACCCGTCGCTCGTGCTGGCAGTTGATGACCAGGGGCCGGGGCTGCTCATCACGCAATGGATGACCAACGGCGCGGACTTGATGCGCACCGCGCAAGCAAGGCTGCGTTCCGGGCGGTCCTGCAGGCTGTTCCCTCTGACTTTGATGCATCGATCCCGCGTATCATGAATCCTAGGGCGAGTCAATAGGCCCTCGTGGACCAGCTCATGTACGGCCAAGTTGCCGTCGACAACTTCGTCTTCCACGTGGGTAGGGCCGTGTCTATTGAGCCACGGGTGTTGAGGAAGACGTTTCAAAAGGTTGGTGGCACGTAAGCCGACCATTGTTGCAGTCGCAATAGTGTAACAACTCTTCAATTCAAGGTGCTTGTAGCTTTATTTCCCATGATCGCTCGGTTCACTCCGGAGAGGTCAGAAAACAAACGTTAGCGAGGCTTTGTCAGTACTCCGTCCCACGTGCATCGAGGTGAAATGGAAGAAGTGCAGTCATCCTCAACACCATCACCAGTGTATCACTTCCCCAACGTCGTCCCACTCCCCGTCCATGCCGTTTGGCCGCCAGCGAAAGGACACCTCTGCGCGCCGTAAGCCAAAATGGGGGTTAATGTCTGTCGAGTGAATGCGCCGCCACTCGGGAACCCGCGACAGATCCCACGAGAGAGCATCATTTGGCATCGACTTGGACCCTGCTTCGGGGTCAGGGTCAAGGCCCAGGCCCAGGCCCAGCTCCTCATGCTGAATTATCCGCTCTGCGATGCGTGCATGCTCCTTGGCGTCCCATGCGCCCTCCGTTGCCGGCACCGAGTCCAGCAGCGCTACCGCGCGCCGTCGCACGCGCGGATGCCGACACTTGCTCGCTGTCATGTACAGCGAGTACACAACGCCCATGTCCAGCGCGAAGCCGTATGAGCTGCTGGAAACGGCAACCCAAAGCTGCGGCCCGTGTATTAGGCCGGTACAGAGCGTCACGATGTCGACAAATTGCGCCGTGAAGCGATCGTAGACGGTTTCTTCGGCGACGAGGCACGTGCCGAGGAGGATGCTCGCGATGAGGGACTTTACGCGGATCAACGCTGTTTCTTCTTGCAAGCCACGCTCTATAAATGGCGTCCCGGGCGCGAGATAGCGGTCTCGGAATGCCGCGAAGTCGTCTTCTAGTCTACCTACTGCGGCAGCAAGATGCAGTGGCACTGAGCCCGGCTCGTGGTACCGGAAGCCGCCAGTCTCGGTCTTCATGAAGTGGAATAGACGGCTCGTCAGACATGTCAGGTCACGATCTGCTTCTTGATAGCAGTCGGCCGGCGTGGAGGAGAGTGTGTAGGTGGATACTCGGGCCGTGTCCAGCGCGGGGAGTCGCGCGCCGAGGAAGATGGTGGCCTGCAAGTCGAGTCGCGAGAATGCAAGCGCGAGATCAGCATCCACTGTGACGATGGTAAGCGGTCAAACGGGTACATGAGAAGCGCCCGTGAGAGGACTTACCGGCTGAGTGATTCGATGTGATGATGTTCAGCCCATGCTCCAGATGGTTGAGCGCAAGAACAGGCTCATACATACGCAGCTCGAAGCATATGCAAATCACCGTACAGATCAACGCAACGTTTATGCAGCGGCTGTTGCTACTCCCGCTGCCAAGCTCTACCACGCGCCGCATCTCCCGAATGCACCTCCCGTAGTGCCGCAGCGCAAGCCGCACCTCTGGCGACGCCAGCTGCGACGACTCACACGTGAGGCTGTCGCTCCCATCTCCACGTCCATCTTCAGATGTTGATTGCGCTGCTCTGGCGCTCTGTAGCGCCCCAAACGCAACCGCCGCGTGGCATAGCGCCGGCTCCTCGTGCACAGCTTGCAGCACCAGCCGCCGCCACGCCTCACGGGAGCCGACGATGCAGGTGACGAGCTCCCGTCGGAAGAGGTCCAGGTATGTGCCGTCCTCGCTGCTGAGATGTGCCCCGCTGATAACGGCCTGAGCAGGTCCGAAATGCGAGAGCGTCAGCGGCGCGGTGAATGTCAATGGCTGCTGGCTCCGTGTGATGTCCTCGTCGGTTGCTGCTGAGGCCACGCCGTCAAAGCAGCGGCCCGTCTTGGTGCAGTTCTGGCACGCCGGCCAGGTCTCGTCGCAGCGCACCTTGCGGATCCTAGAGTCAGCGTTAGCCGGATGTCTTCAGTTCACTGCTCTCTGACGACTCATGGGGGACCGACTTGCAAGTCCGGCACCCAAGCTTGGTCTTCTTGTACGGTCGCCTTTTCAGTTTCCGCGCGGGGGCCTTTAACTCTGCCGATTGTTGTTCCGAGCTCATTTTCATTTTGTCTGCTCTGCGCTTTGCGACAGGAAGTGACACTATGGTGTTGGATCTGCGCCCTTCACTTACGTTGCCTGAAGTTGTCGGTGGGCCACCTCGCGAGTCGTCGTCGTCAGCTGCAGGTGCGCCACATTGAACGTGTATTTTAGGATCTAAGCGAGGGATCAGCGCCATGTCAGTCATCAGCCGTGCTTCCCTTCAAAACAACACAAGAGCACTTTCACAATGAGAGAAAACATGATCGATTTCTCGAGGTCCACCGTGGTCTCTGCCTGGGTTTCGCCGAGTTCCCAGCGACTCACCTTGTTTTGTCGCCGTTTGCTGTTACGCTCTGCCCATCCAAACTAACTGTCGGTCCACGCCAGTGGACCAGGGGGTTGCCTGAACGACAACCACACGTGCCCGTTGCCATCACAATCAAAAGCTAATCAATGTTATCATTCTCGATACTTTGAATGCTCACGGCAGCGATGCAAACGCATCATGAGCCAAAAAAAAAAAACTCGTCCTCTCGAGAAGGCCGTTGCCAGTTTCAACGAGTTTCCTGCTGTCTACATGTAGCGTGCAGAATCCAAGTAACATCGCTTCATCGATCGGACAGCTCTTCGAGCCGGAACTTGATCTTCTCCAGTTGGCCCTTGACCAGAGCAGAATCGTACCGGTGAATCCGCGGACCCTCGTATTCGATAAATCGATGTGCCCTACGTCACCTCCGCAAGCAACTACCGCTCACGACACTCATGAATTTGCTTCCCACAGCAACTGGCTCGCCGAGGTGTCTATCCAAAACTCATTGTTTGCATGCCGCGCCAGATCCACGCCCTTCCAAGGGAAGCCGCAGGCGAAAATACCAGTGCGACACTGACCAGCAGCCTCTGGCACTCCAAGCACCATCGTCCTGTTTACGGAACAGTAGCTTCTGGTGGGGAAAAGGGCTGTTTCAGACAGCTCGAGGACGCATGGCGCAATTCACTGGTCCCATCGACCAAGTTGATTGTTGCCTTTGCAACTGCGGCCACCCGCGTCTCAACGCCCATCAACAACACCGGGCTATATATGTCGACCCCTCCATTTGACCCAATTCAACGCTTCTTCTTTTCTCTACTTTCTTCTTCAACCTGATCATCCGCTTCTTTTGGAGTTCTCTTGACCATTCGTTCCATCTTTGCAATCACCCCATCAAGCTCCGCTTCCATCATTGTAGCCATGAGTTGCTCTATCACTTCGCCAAACAACCACGGCTCCAGTGGCTCAGACGGAAGTCGTCAAAACTCGCCCTCCAAAGGTCCCAACGCCGATACTTCAAGAGTTCCCGACATTCCGAGTGATGACCCCATGCTTGCTTCGGCTCTATCGTCGGCACGTTTGACCCCTAGCCCCCATCGTAACAGCTTCTTGAACAACGTGCCAAACCCTGCAAGCAACCTCCTGTATGCCTGCGCTGAGACTAAGAATTTAGTTCGACCAGTTTCGACACGAGTCTCAGCAGAGGACTCACCGGACTGCTGTCACCAACGGCCGCGGCCGTGACAGCGGCTTTGGACTCCGTCAGACGCAGGTGCGGTCCGCCTGGGACGCCCCTGAGACGTACTTGGCCTTCGTCCAGGGGCCGCCAGTGAGCCAGCAGCACGAAAGCTTCGCTGACGCCTCGTCTAAGGACGGTAACCCAAGCCATGCGGCAGCAAGTGTCTTTGATTCGGCATTTGCGACTTCGTCCAACAGCTTCAACCACGCGTACCAACGCAATGCTTCCCATAACCAGCCAGTTGTCGGCCGCTTGTTTGCACCTGTTCATCTACCGCGTGTTAACCCGAACAATGTCAACCCCTCGCTCTCCTGGTGGGCAAAACCAACTCTCGCCTCTGAGGCTTACCAACGTGAAGATTCCCAGCAACTCAACCACGACCATGATCGACGAGCTTCCAACAACGTTCAGACTCAGCGACAGGGCGCTTTTGACTTTCGCCAGCTCCGAGAGGCTCTTCCTCCGATAATCAACACTTGTTCAGCCGTCAAAAACGCGCGTGAGGGCCAAGGCCAAACCTCCGGCTTTCAGCCCATGATGGTCGTCTCCCAGCCAGAGAGACGAGAAGACCTCGCGGCTATGCAACAACAGACCGTCGACTCAAGCAAGTTCTCAGTTCGCTACCACGGCATGCACAACGATGGCAATGCGAGCGTTGACGATCTCCCCGACGAGCTCAATTGCGCGCTCTGGCTCACCAACTTGCCCTCTGACGTCGGCTACCCCGAGCTCCTCTGCTGTATCCGCAACATCGGTCGCATATACTGTACTTACATCAACTATCCGGACGGCATCCACCACCATACCGCCGCGGCTAAAGTCGTCTTCTTCACCGCCGCTGCCGCGCAGAAGCTTCTATCCGAGTCCTGGACCAGGACGATGGTCATCCGGGAGCACCGCGTGCGTGCCTCATATAATCGCATTCGGACGCCGGAGGCCTGCATGTCGGGCAACAAGTCGCGCGTGCTCATCATCACTGGCAGCGCGGACTTTGTCAACCCCGCCAGCCTGCGCGTCTGGTTTGGCAAGCGTTTCCAATTCCATGAGGATAAGTTCTTCGAGCTCATCAAGGCGGGTGATCGCGTCGTCTGGGAATTCCGCTTTGGTAGCTACCGATGCCAGTCGCAGATGGGCAAGATGTCTCTCGAGAAGGACCGCCCTGCTGGCTTTGAGAAAGCCGAGTTTGGAGATGACCCGTGTGAGCTTGGCGAGACATTGGCTTCGTACGGCATCGCTGCCGAGCGCATCCAGGGAAAGGGCCTGTACTGACAAATGTTGGTCACAATAATGACGGTGGTGTTTCGTGTAAGGATTTACAGGTCTGCTTGGTTTCATGCCTTGCTCTCGAAAGGTACCAGTGGATGGCGTGTTTGACTCGGGGTATGAGCTGGTGACTGGAAGGCCTCTAGCTGGTCCATCGAGAAATGGGTGGCGAGCGCCTTGATGCTTCACACCATTGCAGTCCTTTGAAACTACCTGCCTCTGTTGCATTCAACCATTGTCACATAATTCAGTTTGTTGCTAGCTAAGCGTATAGCGCTACCTAGTTAGTCTCCCTAAGGTCCGCACCAACGGGTGGCAAAACGCCAAGTTTGCTATATGCCTCGCTCCCTGGGCCAACGTCTAGTTATGAACTTCCGAGCGTCGTGCTATGAATGCCGAGTATCTAGGGCCAATGAGTCTCGTGCGAGGAGTGTCTCCAGGATATATTTGTAGGATAAACGTACGCTATGATTCCCGAAACGGCCATAATTACTCCAATAACGGACTTATCAACTGTGTCAGTTTGACGAGACTTGACTTAGATTCTTCTTTAGTCTAATCAGAGCATACAGGGAAGTAAAATCTTTCCCCAAAGTACATGATCGGTTCATCTGTAAGATATAGCTCAGCATTGAGCTGCCTTAATTCTGTTTTCAAAAGTTCTGTGACACAACTTGCTTCAAGTAACAAAAAAAGCAGCGCAATGGGCGTGTCCCCCACACCCACATGTCTCTCATATGAGCCGGGAGCACTGAAGTCGAACTTGCGAGCCAAAAGAGTTACTTATTGAATACCAGCAGCCTTCATTCTCTCAAAGCACTGTCTATACGCATCGTGAACCTCCGGTACAACGTACCCATATTCTTCCAGCTTTTTTACCAGCTTTCTCGTGTCCAGCTTGCAGTTACTTCGATCAGCCTTGACTACGCAAGCTTGCTCTGCCAGCGAAAAGTTTCTCCAAGTAAACCCGGGACGGACGATTTCTTCGAAAAGACTGAGTACTTCGTTATGGGAGATAGCACCGGGATTTGTGAAGTTGTACACGCCAATCTCGTCGTGTTCCGCTAGCAGGATGGAGGCCGGTAACAGGTCATGAAGAACTGAGTTGCTGTTGGGGAGATCGACGACTCGCTCGTAGCTGGATATTTTGGTGACAAAGCTACGCGGGTGAAGGTCATCGCTCACCGGCATTCGAAGACGAAGTATGAGGCAGTTGTCATAGCTCTTCAGGATCTGTAACATCCCAAGTTAGCAAAAGCAAAATGTCTCGCCTCAGAGTAGCACAGACTCACAGGCTCAACATGAAGTTTCGTCAGCGAGTAGAAGCTGCCGATGAAGTTGGGAATATCATCTTCCACATAGCCAGGGCCTCCCACAGGGTGGGCAACGTCATACTTGTAAATGCAGCCAGTGGCGAAGACAGTGCAATGAATGCGCCGACGCGAACATTGATCTGCCAGATTGAGTGTCCCAATCACGTTCGAACGCACCGTTTGCGACTTGTTATCTTCACACCAGTCCACATTAGGCCTGCCGGTGCAGCCAGCACAATTTAGGACATGTGTAGGCTGGACTGTGTCCAGCACCTTCTCTACCTTGGGAGAATCTTCCATACGAACGATGGTGGTATGGACTTCTTTGCCCTGGTTCTCGAGAAAGAGCTTCAGGTGACCTGCTATCCAGCCATTGCCACCCCATATGAGGAACCGCAACGGCTTGTCCATCATTTTGGCCTTTGATTCCAAGCCTTCAGCTCCAGGAGAAAAGAAAGTGGCGGAATGATGTATGTAAGAGAGAAGAACGCCAATATCGAAAGAAGGTTGCGACAGAATTAATGCGAGCTCATCTGTTGGAGTCAAGGGCAGACGCGAAATAAGCGGAAGAGCATGCTCCAAGTCACACTGGCAGCGAGGTCAGATGAAGTGGGTTAATGAGCCTTATGTCTGATGGTTTCAGACACGAGCTATGTATCTCAATCACAGCTACATCTCGTGAACGACGGTAGACCGGCGTCACATTGAGTTAGCGCAGCGCCAAGGGATGAACTGGCCAGTGCCGCCAAGGAGTCTAAAAACGCAAATGCATGCCCGCGCCTGCCCCTGTCATTTCATGAATGATACCGAGGCTCATTAATGCCTAAATGCACGGATGGAAGACGACGACGAAAGCTTATATCCCGAGCTAGGAAAGAAATAAGATAAAGTCATACTTCCATGTAAGAAGTGGGTTGTGTGGTGAGCCTTTAGCGGTGAAGTTTCGCAGTACTTCCTGAAGATTGCGCCGTCAGGAAACTCTGACTCGGTACGCTTTAACACGTGTAATCGAAAGTTGTGAGTGTTAGGTGCCCTGTTGCTTCAATAAAGTCAGTGTGCGACTGCTGTGGATGGCTCAAAAACTGAAAGCGAAAGCTAGCAACGATGTGCTTTTATGCAAGAATACTGCACCGGTCTCGTCCACGCTTTCTATTTGGATCTTGCCTCTCAGCCTTCTCCTGCAAGTATGCATCCCCCTTCACCACTCTTCACCACAGTTGCCCGGCATAAATTCGGTCATATCCATATCTAGAATTATTTTTACTTCTGGACTGTATTTCCAGATGTGCTGCCTTTTATCACGCGTGCCCCATACTCCACCATGCAGTCATCCACTGCCGCCAATGCGGTAACCCATCGACTCATAGAACCCAACTCTCCAGTCGTCAATTTACTTGACATAGTCCCCAGGATGTCTTACCTCTGACAGTGTATCGTTGTTGGCGTCACTGTACCAGTCGTCAGTGCTTGAGAAGCCCTGGAACTTTCTCGGGCTGTCCGCTGTTATACTCGGCCGAAAGTGTAAGTGATACGCTACCGTTGGCGACTTTGCCATGGAGTGGCCAAAGCACTCTGAGAGCCAGACATCCTCGGGATCAGAGTGTCTTTTCGCTTCTGTCTGCGAAAAACTTCAAAAATACTGCTGACACGCCGGAGAGACAGTCTGCCATTGCCGCCCCATTCCCCTTCAGGGTGTCAGGTTGCGCCAACCCAGTCGTAGTCAAGATACTCGTCAATGTTGTGCTTGCTATTAGCACACAGCATAGAGTCCATCTGGAAGACCAACAACAGCTCAGCAGACTGCAGGACCGTCTCATACAGCCATGAGGTGGTGAGGAAGCGACTAATCATCTCCTGGCAGGCAGTGCTCAGTTGGATGGAATATATGTCAGGTCAAGCTCTCCAGCGCGAACGTGCTCCCGGATAGCGGCGGACTTGTTAACGGCGGCGACGGGCGTCTCAGAGCTCATGAAGCGTAAATGCCAATCGGGTGGCAGAGATTACATTAAATGCAGCATGAAGGGACGAGGAGCGCCTGAGGCCGGCTCTCAACATAGAAAGCGACTTTGGGATCATCGTTAGCCGGCTGTTGAGAGTATATGGAGCGTCCAGTCTGTTTTCTCATTTCATGATTCTCATATTCGAGCGAACTCACATATTTACCTAGATAAATGGCGAAGCGAATGTTTCGAGGTGGCTGTGCCTTTGCGGTAAGCTGATCATTTGTGCCGTGTCGCGGTGAAGCCAGTGGTCCCGTCGGCAATTCTCTACAAGTCACGGCTCTTCGCGTCGTTCTGCTCTAAATAGAGACTGTGAGGATGCTAATGGGACGAAGCCTGAGGAGGGGTCAGGGGCTTAGTGGCACATAGCAGAACTGTATCCCAAAAAGGAAAGGGGCGGGTAGAACTTCCTCTTGGGTGAAATTGGCGATTTATTAGGCGCCTTTCCTCAACGACGTATAACATTGCCGGACTTACCTCGAGCACGCTTCTGGATGGAGACTACCACTCGACCTCCAACATCCACAACAGCTGGTCCAACTGTCATGGACGGCCACGATGCAGCACCCGAGAAGCCGAGAAGAACACGCTCAGGCTGTCTCAACTGCCGACGTAAGAAGCGGAAATGCGACGAGTGCCGTCCGTCGTGTAGCGCATGTTGCAAGAAGCGCCAGCATTGCGAGTGGGGTCTGAAGTTGAGTTTTCGCGCCGAGAATGCGCATCACCTCGGTAGCGACCACCTGTCTATGCGAATCGCGGCAAGACGGCGACCTCTGAAGTATAATATTCTGGACGTTACGTCAGATATTACCCGCAACTACAAGGTGTTGTCATCCTCAACGCTCGGCCTGCGTCATGTGCCGGGAGAGACCGGACGTATGGAACTGGGAACGAGCTCAGCAGCAGGGCGGCCGACGACCAGCTCAATTCTCCGAGATAGCGACCGCTCGAAAGAAAGCAATGCCCCTCTCACACTGCCATTTGACGGCGTCAAATCTCCATCGGCGACTGTGGCCGACGCATCGCCAGTGGCTCCGTGAACACCGAAAACTAAGCAAGGCTCATTTGCAGTAGGGAGCTCTTGGGTCTGAAGCTCCTCATCGAGCCGCAAACGTTAGGCTCTGGTCCACAAACCCGTGACCAGAAAAAAATAGGCAAAGAAGAGTCACGGTGGCACCAATTCGGGACATGTGCTTGTCGATAAAGTCGTGACAGGCTTTTACGCATTGCCTAAAGCACCCCTATGCAGTAGGGCGCAGTCAATTGTGTGCCGGACTACGGTCTGGTCTGACGTTCCCTCCAATCAGGCTAGCAACTCTTACGCAGCGGGAAGATGCTTGGGATACCCGACATGGAAACTTCTATCGCAAAAATCGCTGCAAAATTGAAGCGTCGGCCACGAGTTGGGAGCAGGTCGTCGACCGTCTTCTGCAAGTCCGCAGATGGCGATTGGGAACAAACAGATGGCGAATGAAGTTCCGCGACGTACCTTTTGGCGCGATGTGTTGTCGTACACCATCGCGATGCCCGGCGCGCCTTCGTACTCTATGCGAAGCTGGACGCCGTAGCATGTAGTGTTCGGGAACTCTTTGACCTCTTCCGCCACCTCGGGCCAGTCCGACGCTTTAGACTCCATCATGGAGACGAAGACAATCTTTGGACCGCACGCGTGAACCAGGGAGTTGCCAAGCCCGATCAGGTAGATGCCAGAGCGCAGGGAGGGTGGGAACTTCTTGTTCAGGATCGACTTGACACTTCGCCGGATGGACGGCCACTCTTGCTTGAGGGTGCGAGAGCCGGGCCCGAGTCGCCAAGTACTGGAAGGAAAAGGGAGACGGCATCAGGCCAACAAATTTTCCACAAGGACTAGATGGGTCCGTGGGGACGACATGTCGAGCTCATGTCTGGTGTACGAGGATCACTGGCAAACTGAGAAACCAAGTTGTTGCTGTGGACGACAATGACCTTTGCTGGCGAGCTACCCCACACTTTTTGAATCCAACCATTCTTGAAACCCGTATTTTGCCGGAGAAGTTCATAAAGCCAAAGCTTACCAGCGTCGGACAAAGTAGTGGCAGGGCATCTGGCCGGTTACGCACAGCCCGTGGATGCTATGGACAGGCAGGCCAGGAGCCTCGTCTTGAACTACCGGTGGTACCAATAGCCGCTTGCCCGCGCTGTTCACTTTATGCCTTCTATGTAGTTCGCGTCTTCGTCTGCAGTCTCCCCTTTTTAGATGCATCCAATGTCTCGTCGTCCTTATAGTTCCACCGTTGCAGCCTCGCCGCCCCGACTCGTTTGCCCCTCGCCTCTACGAGGCACCATCTCGTCGTTCCCTCATACCGCGGTCAAGGTCGATCAAGAACACAGGCCTCGCATCGCTATTAGTGCCCTCGTCGATCTTAAGGTTATTGACCGACACATTCTGTGGAGGATGCCAGCCCGCGCAGGGGCTCATGGCCCACGATGCAGGCCTCGAGCGTAGTGAGGAGAACCGATAGCGAGCTTGCCTTGTAGATTGGCCTGCAATGGTCTGCGAAAACAGGGCGTTAAGCGTTATTGGCCTTGGCCGCTGGCTCGGCGGTAGAGCGGCGTCGGTCTTGCTGGATCGTCGCTTCGAGCCAGCGCTGCGGCCTCGCCCGCTGCGCGATGCACTCGACGCAATCGTACCGGCTAAAAGGGAAGGAGGCTCAGTAAAAGGATTACAGGAACGGCTGAGCCGAAGTTAAAATGTCAGCGGACGAGCCATACAAACGCTCCCCGGATGTCGGAGTGGGCCAGATCCTCGTACCAGACGAGGTCGGCTTCGATCAAGTGAGTCTCATTGTCCCACGCAACTGCAAAATGCCAAGTAAGGCACGAAGAATCTGGACACTCGACGTCCTGGGATGTGGCGGCATCGCTGGTCCCCTCTGCTTCCCCGAGATATGTCTGGTAGACAACCATGAATGCTATTCTCTAGACTTCATAGCGGCAGAAGCAAAATGAGAAGAACGTTCTACGACAAGAAGTCGCAAGAGCGACGCGATATTGGGGGAAAATTGGTCGCTATATCATAAAGAACACGCTTCCAGGATTTATTGACGAGCTTGGTTAGGATATCTAGAGCATTCTGAGGCGAGGGCTCGCGGCAAACAGATGCTGCTCCTAGACGCATCTGCGCCGTTTCTCTCGGCAGGTGGTACACGCGTCAGCGCGACCGGGCTGGCAGCGGGCTTCGCCTTTGTTGCAAAGATCGTTGGTACATGGCGTGCACATGCACGCCACCTCCTCGGGGCCGACATTGTCCTCATCGTCAGAGTCTTCGGCGACGACGTAGGTGCCGACGGCGCGAACCGGGCGCGAAGTCTTGGGGCCAGCGGGGGAGGAGGCATCGCCAGAAGGAGTGGCGGCGGCAGACATGTTGAGGATGGGTCCAAAGAGGGTAGCAACGGGTTGACGATGCAGAGCAGAGACGGGCGCGGGGCGGAAGGAGATAAAAATCACAACTCGAAGAAGTGTTGGAGTTGAAGGTGCGAGAAGGACGCGAAGAGATGGAGGACGGAAGGCGCGAGTGTTTAATCGAAGAGGATGACACTGGCGACGCTGATCTAGCTGCCGGGGCTGTTATGGCTAGTGAATCTGTCTTTCGGGTGCAAGCTGCGAAGGAAGACGAGGACGAGGGTGAGTCTGGAGATGATCAATAGGGATTCCTGCGGTGACGAGACAATCACCCAGGCTCTCCACTGAATGGAAATACGACACTCCATGTGATTGCAGACGCAAACAAGCTTTAGCCCCCATTCAAACGACTTGCAAGCCATTTCAAAGGCACAAAGTGTATTCGCTTTCGTGGTTCGCATCTCGCAACGGGGCTGATAGAGTTTGCTCGGCGCGCCTCAGAACGAGAAGGCACGATGATGGAGTTTGTCATGTCGACGCCTGCCTAAGCAGCCTCAAGCTAAGGCATTATTGACACTTGGTACGCCTTATTGCCATGTACAAAAGAAGACGCTCGAGCAATTTCTACACATTTATTTATTCATACTTCTTCTGTGACCTACTCGACCTCACGGCGGTATCTGCAATTCGCTTCGAAAAATAACTATTTGGAGCAATAGAGAGCCCGTACATGTCTGCTTTGGCAACAGATCCGTCACATTGATACTTGCTGTGAGTAGGCCATCCCATTTGCAGGCATGATACCAAAGCGCGTAACGGTCGCTGACTTTCTGCGGCGTGATAGTCACCCCCCTGCTCCAATGGACTCTTGCATCAAGTGCGCCAGCTTGACGGTGGGAACCGCGAGCCCCTCGTGGGATGGTGAGGGCTCCTGGAACCAATACCTTCGCCGGCAAGGGTTTCAACATGTTTGGAGGGGGCGAGACCAAACAGAGCAGGACAAGTACGGCCAGATTGTTGCACGATTGGCCGACGAGGAGAAAGCTCGCAAGGCGGAAGAGTATAGGATAGTCGACGCAAAAAGACAGTGGGCCGAACGGCGGCGGTTGGTCGACCTTGGCCAATACGACAAAGGCCTGCGCTTCATCCTCAACGCCGCGGACCAGGTCCAGCTAGCCTGGGCGTCGAGGAGGAATGCAGACATACTTCACCAACGCCAGGAGGAGTCTTGTAAGGAGCTGCAGCCACAACTCTACGACAAACTAAAAGTCGGGCTGGGCGACTTTGGCGACGTCGCTTCGAAAGCAGTGACGGTGTTCACAACGCTGATGGTCCAGAAATACTACCTCGGCGCCCAGGGTGGCAATTACATCTTCCGGTACCGTCGAGAAGGCAACAAAATCGGAGCGCAAGATGTTGTACCGGGTACTGAATTCGCCACGACAATCTCTGGGCCATGGAAGGACTCAAGCTGGACAGCAGTCCTGGGGCCAGAACCAGTTGATCTACGGGAGCAGTTTGAGTTCTGTGGGCAAGTCCCACGACATCTGAAAGAGTACTCTGCCCGGCTCAAGGCCGTACTCCCTGCTGTCATCCAGATACTAATCAGCCTCATCGGTTTCGTCCCGGAGGGTGAAAACATTGTTCTGCCCGAGGAGCTCAGGCAGCTGCTCTCTCTCAACCTGTATTCGCCACGATGCGACTTTGTAGGGCTCTACCGGCAATGGAAGCGGCTATCGCTTCGCATACCGCTCCAATTGAGGTTAAGGGTTCGAGATAACGCACTAGTTCTGGAGTTCTCGCAGCTTTTGGTAAAGATGACTGATGCCGGGGCGAAGGGCCTCGTTGAGAACCTCAAGGTTGTCATCCTCATGCTGGTGCAGGCAACCGGCTGGTCGCTGCCAAAAATGGTCGACGAGGCGAACACATATACCGCAAGGAGGGCCGAGCATGAACTTCTTCATGCGCAAAGACTTGAGCACGTGCTCGTCTTCCAGGAGGAGAGGGTCAAGGTGAGCAACGCTTCTTCTAACAGCGCCGTGCCGCCTGTACGGGTGGTGCAGTCGTTTGTTGCGGTGCGCCGGGTTTGGTCTTAATCCGGCTCCGGACCGCGCCGCTCCGCTACCTGAGGTGCTGCACGCTCATGCGACCTTGAACGCTAACATTTTTCCAGGACATTCACGACTTTTACAACTACGACAATTTCCGCGCCGACCCTTCGCACCCGCTCCGTCGCTACGAGGCCGTGGACGTTTCCGTTGCCTTGGCCATTTCTGACAGACTCTGGCAGTTTGGCGCTGAAAACGAGTTCTTCGAATCCGTGGAGGAATTTGACTGGGAGTTTACGCTTGGCGAGGCGGTCGACCCCAACGCAGCGGACGAAGACGCACACGACCAATTTAGCAGGGACGGTTTCACAACGAAGACGGTCCAAACTTCGAGAACAGGAACGAAGACGATCGCCCGACCAAGCGACACGGAACAGCAAGGTTGACGACCGCCGCACCGACAAAGCAGCAGCCAGCGCCCAGGTCGGAGGCAACAACAAACGATCGCAGCAGCTCAACCAGCCAGAAGCGCAAGCGGAGCGGTTCTATACCCAGAAGAGTGCAAGCATCACGGCAATTACCAGTCAGGCAGCGAGACGGGTAGAGCCTTCGGCGTCGAGTGCAAATTGACTTTGCCATCCCTATCCTCCACAATGGCCTCTCTCTTCTCCCTCCGCGGCCTCCTCAGCCGCCAGGCCGCCCAACCCAAGATGACGTCCCGCCTCTTCTCGACGACACAGTCCTCGATGGCTCGACAACCGCCCAAGCCCGCCGGCGGCGCAAAGACCACACCCGCCCGCAAGAACCGCCAAGCCCCCAAGTCAGAGAACTTCCACCGCATCAAGATCCTCCGACAGAACATGTTCTCGCCCGCGCCGCCGCCTCTGCGCATGGCTCGTCTCCGCTACCTGCGCCACTGGACCATCCACCGCGCGTGGCAGCTCTTCCGTCGCCAGCAGCACGAGGCCTTGGAAAAGGAGCGAAACCGCATGCACGCGGGCATGTTCAACGCCTGCGAGGAGCTGCGCAAAACCGTGGGTCCTGCCGAAAGAGGCGAGGGATACCTGTATCGTGTTGCCATGGAGAAGAAGGGCATTTACGGCGTTGGCGGAGTTCCCATTGAGTACGCAAGGTTTCAGACGGACACGCCCGCCAAGGAGGCGTGGAACCACGACTGGAAGAGGTAGATGTTGCTTGGATTTGTAAGATGTGTTTGGTCAGGAGCAGAAGAGGCGGACGGAGGCGATCTGTAGTACTATTTGTAGCAGCAGCATTGTATCATAACGACTGCATCAGTTTCGTAGAGCTAGAGGATGCCACAGGCGACAAGAGGCTTGCGGTATTATCAAGAAATCTTCTCACCCAAATCTGCAATCAAGGAAGCTCTGAATGTTCGTTGTCATTGATGTTTGACAGCCAGGTCAACCCTGCCAATCCTGCCGTGCTTTTTATTTGCAATCCTAGGGCACCATTCGACCACGACCAACCCCACGATGGTGCCGAAATTAAATGGAAATGCCAAGGCGCGTGACGAAACAACAGCTTGCTGGTCTATGCTTCCACCTCCCCACGAATAGTATTATTACAGAAAGTGAAGCTGCTTTCGCCGCAAGCAGTTCTATGCCTTGCCTTGCGCGCTTGTAGATAGAGAGAGTGTGTGAGAGATTGTGCAAGAGATCGAGAGGGGAAAAATTGTTTCGCTTGCCAGATACCGCGACATAAGGACAGTGATGAGGACAAAAGGCAGAAAATTGCGACATGGGGAAACCTGAGAGACGCTGTCTCTTGATGTCCAGAGATCCAGCCTGGTCCGAGAAGCTCCGAGGATGCTAAGGGAACAGGGTTGCAGGGGGGAGGGAACTTTTATGGCGCCTCGTGTTCGCAAGTATCCAAGCTTGGCAATTGCAGCCTCCTGGAGCTCGGCTGCGGGCGTCAACCAGGCAATGGAGTATCCCTGGAGTCTGGCGAGAAATTTTGTCGGCAACTGAGCTGGTGAGACGACCAATTGCGCTTCATAGGATAACGCAGCAACCTGAGCCTTCGCCTTTCTCGAACGTCAAGAGCGCAGCCCGCGTGGCGGCCTCAAAGACGTCGTCGACACCCTCGCCGCTCAGGCTCGAGCACTCGAGGTATCTCTTGGCGCCAACATCTCGGGCGGCCACCTCGCCGTCGTGTGGGGTGGTGAAGCGCAAGGACTTCTTACGCATCTCTTCGATGGCCACCGGGTCTTCGCGGAGATCTTTTTTCAGGCCGACGAGGATGATGGGTACGCCTGCGCACAGGCGCTGGGCCTCTTCGATCCACTGGAACAGACGTGTGAGCAACTTTGAAGAGTGTCAGGAACAAGGAGTGCCCGACCTTGTGCTTGACATTGTCTAAAGAGTCGGGTGTGTCAATCGAGAACCCTATCAAGATGACGTGTGCTTTCGAGTATGCCAGAGGCCGTAACCGTTCGTAGTCTTCCTGGCCGGCCGTGTCCCATAACGCCAGCTGAACAGACTTGCCGTCTACTCTACAGTCGGTAACGTAGTTTTCGAACACTGTGGGGATCTGCGCCGATGCGTTAGACAGTCGTTCCGGTTCGTCGCCGTCACGACGTTACTCACGTAATGCTGCGGGAATGTTAGCAAACGGCAATGCCAGGAGGTGCGCGAGAAGAACGTACTGTTGGGAAGTAGCCCAGCGTGAACACGCTCAGCAGACTAGTCTTGCCGCAAGCTCCGTCTCCGATGATGACGAGCTTCCTGGAGCAGACGTGCATTAGCCAACTTTGCCCGGTACAGGAGAGTAACTTTTGCAACGGCGGAACGGCGTGGGCAAGCCGCGCGCCATGCAATTCGGGTCTCACGAGAGATTCGTACCTGCGAATGACATTCTGAGGATTCGCGCTCGCCATGTCGAACGGCTTTTGCTGGACGCAGCTCCGTAGACGGGTCGGTTCCAGGCTTTTGCTGTCCCCCAGAGAGCCTGCGAGGTCCGCGGCAAGGTCGCCGACTGTCGGTGTAGCGCGAGTTTCGAGCACCAGCAGCGGCAGAGGCGTCGTCAAGCTTCGTGGCTGTTGGAGCAGGCGTTGCACGCTTTGTACCCCCTATTTCTTCTCGGATGTCTTTTCTTCAGCAAAGTCCTGCCCGGCGCGTCGGAAAGTTTGGTCTCTGTCGGGGTGGCGGGTCGGGCTGGTTGGATAACAAGCTTTTGCTGAATACGAGCTGAAGGACTCCGGCGAGTCCTGGCAGCGGAGGTCGGCTCTCGAGTCCTCGGCTGTGCTGGCAGTAGTCCCAAACTACGCCCAGGGGTGGGGGGAAACGATATCCAGAGATGACGAGGGGCCAAAAGGGGCCAAGGCCAGCAATCCAAAGCTCGGAAAGACAAGAGCCAAGCCAAGGTCCAAGAAAGAGAAAGAGGCGCTGATTGATCTTTAGAGACCTCCTTGGAGATCAGCGCGAATGCTGGGGTGTGGACAAGATGGCAGATTGCGGGCGGATGCAGTAGATTGGGGGGTTCACCTCGGCTTACATAACAGGGACGCCGAGTGTGGAAAGTCGGTGATCACAAGCTCTGTTGTACTCGTAATCGGCCACAAAACATGGAGGCCATTGGCACGCAGCATGACGGGGACGGGGGCTTATAAGAAGCTAATCACATAGCTTGGCCTTAAACTTCTGATTTACAACAATTAATTCGGGCCGCCGGCGGAGGACCTCGTTTCCCAACAAAGGCATATTGTTCGCGCGACGCTGGATAAAGCAACAGCGGCCGTCAGTACGAGGCCGTGTGCCTGTATTGTGTTGTATACGAAGTGTCTCGTATCATACCAACAGCAGCAATGCTGTGCATGTTTGGCTTTGGCGATTTGGGTATCCCTGACGGCACTCGTCTGTGTCCGGGCCGTTTTGTCGTCGGCAGCTCGGCGCGCGCGCCAAAACACGACCTGGCACCTCTGCGTCTGCATTAACAAACTGCATCGCCATTGGTTGCCAGTTCCAGGGTTGCGTCTATTTTAGACGCTGCAATTACGTCTGGTCTGCGGGCAATGAGTTTGGAGTCCAATGCGCGTCTGTGTTGCAGGGCTAACCGCTGACTGCGTGCATCTTACGAGCCTCGGGAGCAGGATACTTGTCCACGGGCCTCATCGCCGCACAAACGTGCATGGAAGGTTCGAAGTAGTAATGAGCTGTCAGTGGCATGGAGGCTGGCTGCCTCTGCAAATGTCCATGGTCATCGACAGCGATGAAAAGACTGCTCAGCCGCACGTTTCACCTGATTTGTGACGTCCTTCTATATTTCGCAAATGCCTTCGTTAATGCAGAATCCACATTTCCCATCATGACAAGACGAAGCTGCTGGCCTCATACAAGGGCGACTCGTAGCATTCCGCGGACATTTTTTGGCCTGCAGCATGCGGCGCCGCCGAAGCGCACATCAGCTTTCGGGCCGGGCCAGGGTGAGACGGGAAGGTCGACGAGAACGCCCGCTGCGACCATTTGTACGGAGTGCCCGGGACAGGCCTCTCAGACATCCGAGGATGATCCAATTGTCAAATTGGTGGCAATCAATTATAGTCCAGCCTCGGCGATGGCCGATTCGGGGCGCTGGAACCAGTTTCTGAACTTCGTAATCTGTACGTGACGGCATGTAATCATCAGACGAACTACGCGGGATGTAGCCCAATCGCCTCCCGTGCATTCGGTGCAACAGTCCAATGACGGGCGATGAATGGCGACGCGGCGTGACTATTGTGCTGCAGGGCGAGAATGAACATGCGCTTTCTGACACGCCTTAATGTTGCTGGCAGTCCCTCGCTTCACGGAGGACGTTGCACTCGCAGGCTCTGCAACATGGAGAGAGGACCCTCATTGGAGACAACTCATGGGTGAGGACATTCGAAGAGCACTGCCCACTCGAAAGCCGTCAAAATCCATGTGTAGTCGTAATGGCCGGAGGCCGTGAGAGTGCGAGCCATGCATCGCGCGCGGGTGTATTGCAGATTGCAGGCCAGTAAAATGTACATCAGGGTGCCTGAGATTCATCGACACGGACACTAATGGCGCGGAGGCCTAAGGCACCGACCAGGAACCACATGCAATTGACTGGTCATGACGACATCACGTGACGCTCCAGGCGTCGCCGTGCCTCACCTCTACGCGGACTCTGATTGCTGGACGGCCCCAGTTTTAACAGGCCTCAACAGCGCCCATCCTGCTTCAGGTACCAGGCGCTATGTAACTGCACCACACAGTGACTTCCATTGGATCTACGTCGCTCAACCACGAACCTCAAAGGCTACATACAGCTTTTCTGCCTGCACAGACGGCTCGAGCATCCCTCACGCGCTCGCGCCCGCAGCCTGCCCTGGACGCGGCCTCGTTGCATTGCTTTTCCATTCCCCACTGCGTCATCGGCTCTTCGCTGACCTAACCCTGACTTGGACTGTAAGTTTGTGCCGCGCCCGCCGTCCGTCCCTCAATTTGAGCCGCCGCCATGCTGGCTGCAGCCTCTCTCTCTCTCCACCAAACAACACCTCCATCTCCCTATCCCTGAACAGACACCCGCGCCAGCCCGGCCTCCGCGCCTCTGCTCCTCTGCGCCGCTGCTCGAGACTGACACGCTGCGCTCAATCGACAGGGCTCTATTGATTTCCCCCGCACGCATCCTCGCCCGACCCGCCACCGACCCGTTCCTCTTGATGGTGTCGGTTGCTCTCGCTTCGTAGACGTACGATGCCGGCCTCCAAACAGACCCCGGCCGCTCCCACACCGGCATCGCCTCGGAATACCGCAAAGTATACCAACAAGGATGGGTCCAAATTCATCACGGTGCCAAAGGGAACCTCAGAGGAGTCGCAACCCCCTACACCCACCACCACGACGCCGCCCGCGAGAGCCATCAGCAACCACCCCTCCCCTCCATCGCCAGCGTTCGACCCTCCCGCCCCGTCGGTGAACCGCAAGAAACAGAAGCGACGCCAAAAGGCAGCAGCAAAGGCGGCTGCTGAGCAGGCGGCCAACGGACACGCGAACCCCGCACCAGGACCTTCTGACGCAGCAGCTGGTGATCACGACGTCGCCACCGATGACGAGGCCGACTCTGTTACCCATGGTGACTCTCCTTACCCGACATCCAACGGCCATCCCGAGTCAACCGTCAGGTCCAAAAAGGGCAAGAAAAAGAAGAAGCGATACGGTGGCGACGACAGCGCCGTCGGAGACGCGCCCTTGGTGACAGCCATGGACAGCCCCGCCGACTTGCCCGTTGTCGCTCCGCGGGGCCCGGGCATGTCCCGAGACAAGATCTGGAGCACCAGCAACCACGAAGAGCGCGAACGCATCAAGGAGTTCTGGCTCGGGCTCGGCGAGGACGAGCGCAAGTCTCTGGTCAAGGTCGAGAAGGATGCCGTCCTTAAGAAGATGAAGGAGCAGCAAAAGCATACCTGCAGCTGTACGGTATGTGGGAGAAAGCGGACCGCCATCGAAGAGGAACTGGAGGGGCTCTACGATGCCTATTACCTAGAGCTGGAGCAGTTCGCCAACCAGGGCGAGGGGCCGCCGATGCTACCGCCACCACCGCGCGACTTTCCGATACGACCGCCGCGCCGCTCGCCGTCCCGGTACGCCGCCCAGCCCCCGTCCCGCGGTCGGATAGTCGAGCACGTAGGCGACGAAGACGACGATGAGCTCGAGGAGGTCTACAGCGAGGACGAGGTCGAGGAGGACGATTACAGCGACGATGAACCCCCCGAAGAATTTCACAGCGCACACGACCGAGACGTGGCCGATTTCTTGACGTTTGGCAACAGCCTGCAGGTCAAGGGTACGCAGCTCCTTGAAACACTTCTCAGCGCATATGGTAACATGGACTTAGGCGGCATTCTCACCGTGGCGGATGACCTCCTCAAGAACGACGGCAAGCGATTCATCGAGATGATGGAGCAGCTCGCGGAGCGTCGCATGGCTCGAGAAGAGGATGCGCGGGAGCACTTTTCGCGCACCACCTACGGTCATCCCAACGGCTCATACTCCATCCCTCATAGTCACCCGCCTCCAGAAGAGGATGAATACGAAGAGGAAGAGGATGAGGAAGACGACTATGAGGACAGCCAAGACGAGGAGTATGAGGATGAAGAGGTATACTCGAACCCTTCTGTGATGCCGTCGAGGTTCCATACTGAATGCTGCTGCCAGGATCAGATGACCGAGGAGCAACGGATGGAGGAAGGCCGACGCATGTTCCAAATATTCGCCGCCCGCATGTTTGAGCAACGGGTTCTGTCTGCGTACAAGGAAAAGGTGGCCAAGGAGCGCCAGCAAAAGCTTCTGGAAGAGCTGGAGGAGGAAATTCGCCAGGTCGACCAACAGAAGGCTAAAAAGGCCAAGAACGCGCAGAAGAAGAAGGACAAGGCTGCCCAGAAGAAGCAGGCCTTGGCCGAGGAAAAGGCCCGCAAGGAAGCCGAAAAGGCCGCTGAGGAGGCTGCTCGTCTGGACGCTGAGCAACGGAAGGCGGCTGAGCAAAGACAGAAGGCTGAAGAGAAGCGGAAACAGAAGGAGGCTCAGCGTAAGGCTGAGGAGGAAGCTCGCTTGAAGAAGGAGGCTGAGCGGCAACGGCGAATCCACGAGCAGCGGGAAAAGCAGGCTGAGCAGGAGCGCAAATCACGCGAGGCCAAGGAGCGCGAGAAGAAGCTCAAGGAGGAGCAGCGCTTAAAGGACAAGGAGTCTCGGGAGCAGCGCGAGCGAGACGTCCAAGAGCGAAAGGGCAAGCAAGACCGTGACAAGAGGGAAAAGGAAGCCCGAGCGGCCAGGGCTCACAAGGAGGCACAAGAAGCCGCCGAGGCTCGCGAGAGGGCCAGGGAAGAAAAGGCAGCCCAAAAGTCGGGCCCCTCGAAGCGCGGACAGCAACATCCCGTCTCAATTCCCACCGTCTTGCCGCAGCACCCGGCGAACCCGGCGAGCTTTGCGTCTCCTAAAATCCCAGTGGCCACACCCGCCATCTCCAAGGCTCCGACGCCAATTCGGCCACGAACACTATCACAGCAGCCAGACACGGGCGCGACCAGCTCCTCGGCATCGCAAGCCGCCTCGGGACCCAGTCAGAACCCTTCACCACATTCAGCTACCCCCGTTCAAGCAAGCCCTGGGCCCGTTGGACAAGAGCGCAAAGCGAGCGGGGGCAGCTCGATTGCCCTGCAGCACTCAGCGCCGCCCATGTCACCGCAGAACTCGCAGTCCAAACCTCACAGCCAGTCTCCACCATTCCAGATGCCTCCGATGGGGATGCAACCACCTCCTGGACTCGCTCATCAACGTCCTCCCGGGTTTCCCAGTCCCATGGCCCCTGAGGCCATGTTTCCACTTGGATTCCGGCCAGGTCCGAATATGATGATGCCCCCGCCGGGGATTAACGGCCCAGCCGGCCGAGGCGGCTTCCCGCCGGTACCAATACCACCTCCCGGATTTTCACACGGCGCGAGCGACCAGTTTCCCATGAATCAGGGCTTCTCCATGCCCAAGGATATCCCGGGGGTGCCAACGCACACTCGGCAGGGCTCCATTGGGTATGACGGAGTTTCTGGCATGTCGTCACAGCCAATTGGGAGGCCTGCACCCATAGGGCGGCCCGGCAGCGTTTCTCAGGGACATTTTCGAGACGAGGACGAAGATTCCAAACGGCTGGGAAGCCGAGCTCTCTTGGAGGATGACGAGCCTATGTCATCGGACTTGCATACGGGCAGCCTTTCGGGCAGTTTGCGTAACCATCTTCCAGGCCCTCGAGGTGGATTCGGTGCAAGCCACTTTATGGATGCGGGCTTTCCCATAGCTCCTAGCCCGTGGGGACCTCCAGTTGCAGGGACGCAGGCGTTCCCCCCACCCGGCTTTGCAAACACCACCTGGGGATCTCCGACAATCCCACCCGGATTCAGCGTTGGGTCGCCAGTATCGGGCCTGAGTTCCATCCGCACGTCATCCCAACCCCGTCATGTGGCCGTTCGTTTGATGTTGTGCCAGGCTTGCAAGGACCTGTCGAGCACCAGCAGCGCCGACGCTGATGGTTTCATCGACTTGGGCACCGTTAAGTCGCAGATTGAGTCTCACACGGGTGATTCGAGCATCATGGAGCAGGACCTGCTGAATTTGTGCGACACCGAAGGCAATGGCTCCAACGGCGGCGGCACTTTCGACGTCAGACGAGACTCGGGCGGCAGCAGCAAGCATGCGATCCGATGGGTACCAGATGCCAACGACGGGCTCAACCCGCACTTACGTGCCGTGGGAGCACCTGGGGAGATTGGAAGCCCACTTACTGGCCACGCCTCGCTACGGGGGATCTAGAAAAGCTCCAGCGAGGTGGGCTTCAGCAACTGCAGCCCCTCAAAGCGCAAGTCCCTGCTGGAGAGGATCGGCATCACCACGCGAAAGGCGACACCCGAGCCACCGCCGACGACCACTCCCGGCAATGGCCAGTCTGTCAGACAGGGCTCGGCGGGACAGGGCAGTGGCTTGAGCGGGGACAGAGAGGCAGACGAGGCCAAGTCTACGTGCAAGGTGGACACTTGGGAGGGATTCTTTGAGCCCTAGGGTGGCTCGCGTCGGTACCACAGCGAATACTGAGGCACAGCGGTCGTCGAGGTCGGAGGCGTCATCGACTTGATGCCGCGCTCAGCGAGAGATGAGCAACAACGGGTAGTGAACTCGGCCCTTCATGTTCGATTAGCAGATATCAAGTCAAGCATTGCCCTTGGGCGGTCTACACAGCAGTGCTGTTGCATGGCCTTGTGTTCGAGGACAGCGATTCGTGGGTTATGTCGAATACGTGTGACCAAGATATCCTTGGAAGCCACTTGAACAGCTCACTTGGTAATGTCTGAAGCAATTGTAGCTCAACATGGCCCTCGCCCGCCCACCTGTCGCCACATGTGTGCACCGCCAACGACCAAGCCTGTCAGACAAGCGGACTCGGGATCCCGAAAGAGACAGCCCTCCGGAGAAACGCCGTTGCGTTGCGCGCTAAAATGCTTCATTCAAGTTGTGTATGCTATATGACAGTGACAGATCATGTCCATGTGCCCCGTTCCGTACTTGTCCAGGCTGCCTGTGCATGCGCCCCGTCCCACGATAATATCTCGAAGCCTCTTCCCGATGAGGCTGTTATTGAAAATAGGAGGCATCGACAACACGTGCCCTCGTCCATGGCTGCCGCCTCGTCCCCCCAATCATCTGCTCACGCTTTCTGGCGTCCGTCCGCTTGTCGTACGAGCGTCCTCGTTCCCTTGCACCCGCACGACGACGCCGCTCATGGCGTCAGCCGCTAACCCTGGTTACCGTCGTGAAAGGGATTCGGGCTCCCCGGGGCGCCCTCCTGCTGCCTCATGAGGGGCGCGCGCACCTCCTGGGCCTTTTGGCGCTTCGTCTGGGCGCGCGCAAGTGCGACGGCCTCGGCCTTGGCGGCGATGCGCTTCTGCTGGCGGCGGTCGCGGCAGCACAGGAAGGTCAGGGCGCCGAGGCCCAGGGCAATGGCCACGCCGAAGACGATGGAGATGATGATGCCGCCCGTGTCGAGCGAGTTCTGCATCTTCATGCAAATGTCCTCGTGGTTGGCGTCGATGGTGCACATGAGGCCCGGGGCGCAGTCGCTGGCGGCCACCTGCGTCGGGACGCAGCTGAGCGTCTTGACCTTGCCGTTGTCCGTCTGCAGCGGGCACGACGACGTGTCAATGGTCGACGTCTTGAAGCAGTCGGTGCCCTTGAGCTTGGCCGAGGGCACGGCATCGGCTCGCTCATCAAGGGGGCCGGCGCGAGCCAACACAGGGGGGGCGGTGATCTGGGCAGCGGCGGCGCGGTCAACCACACCGCGGTCCCGCCGACGCAGGTCGCCGGTATAGCTCAGCTGCTCGCAGCGCTCGACGACGTAGCGGGCCTCGACGGCGGCCTCGCTCTCGGAGCAGCCGGCATCGCGGTAGCAGGTCTCGAGGTCGGCGTAGGCGATGCCGCTCAGGTGCGAGAGGCAATGGTTGAGGAGGCCGTGATGGCCGCAGGCGGAGAACTCGGCGAGGGTGGCGCTGTGCTGGGAGAAGCACTCGTGGTGGGCGACGGTGGCGAGCGCACCGCTGCTGGCGACGAGGCAGAGGAGCGTGTGTGACCGCATGGTGAAAGGGTGGATATGCTGTGCTTGTGTATGCCACGCCTGCCGAGTCAATGTGCTTCCCGTGTCGATACGAGCTGTTTCCTGGTGCAGCCTCGATTGACTCAATGTGCCCAGTCAGGGGAATGGCTCGGGACGGTCCGAGAAGCGTGGCCCGTGGAGAAGCAGGTGTCGATGTCGTTGGTGGCTCTAGCAGGCAGGCGATACTGGACAAGGCGAGAACAAAACTGGGAAAATACGCAAATGGCAGATCGAGGTCGGGAGCAAAGGCGGCGGCTGAAGAATGACTGGAAAGGAAAAGAATGATGAAGCGGAAGCGGTCCCAACGGTCAGCCAAAATCGCCCGGAACGGGAAAGGAGTCGAACTTTTCCTCTGCCGTTACAGGGGGGGGAGCTGCTGAGCCACCTGGCTGTCAGCCCGGTTCGTGGCTGGTCCTGCGTCTGATGGGGGACTGCCGATGGGTCCCTGCGCTGTGGTTTGAGTGAGCAGGGAAGGCTGTGCTGTGAGATTGGGAGGGGCCAACAGGCGATTGGAGGTTCGACAAGGGGGGGGACCAAGAATCCGGCTTTTAACGTTATTTTTAGATGGGGCCCAAGGAGGCACGAAGGGAGGAAAAGGAGCTCCCCCCCCACCACGGCTTTGACTGTGTCAGTGTGGTGCTGGCCGGCCAAACGTCAGATGGCACCTCGGGGGAGGCTGCTGTTGACGTGTAGCAGATTTGCAAATCTAGTCGGCACGGAGCGGTGAGGCTCGGAAGCGATTGCATCTACACTACGCTGTAGCACTGTGGTGAGTTTGGTTGGGTTGCTTGACAACAAGGTAAGGTAGGCAAGAGACCGCCTTGGAATCATCAGGCCTGCGGCAGAGCGCTTTGCGGCGGTGTCGTGGGTCGCAACGCAGGAGATGTCTGCGTTTGCTGTCTGGACATTCAACGGGTGTTTGCGTGAGCCTTGACTTGAGAATCAATGCGACCTCTGTTTCTTGTCGAGGAGCTCGTAGAAAAGTGATGCCTCTCGCTGCCAAGTCGCGGTACCCAGGAACAGGGGCGGGCCGCGGCATCCCGGCTCGCGGACAGCTCTCTTGTCAATTATATGGAACAAAGAACCTATTCGTGGGATTCCAAGTCGACTCGTCGTCGTCTTGTTGCCCGGCGTGTCGAGCCTCTCCAATTACCCCATCGCGGTGCCACGTGAACCCGACGTCATCGCCTACGACGCCGCGTCGTCAGTTCCCGCCTACCTACCCTATACGGCTGGACCCGTCTTCCAAGCTTGCGACGGCATTCTCGAAGCTTGTTTGCCACGCAACAGCCCGCTGCCTCCCTTTATTTATTAGCCTCGTCATTGCAACACCTTGCTCGAGATTCATCAACCAACCTCTCTTCTGAGACGCAACGCACTACTCGGCTAAACCCCATCAACGCCGCCACAGCCCTCCTCACATCAAAATCACCATGCCTCTCGTAGTTCCCGGCGTCACCACTGCCTCGGCCAACACGACCGAGGAGTGGCAGAACAAGCTCGTCGGCAAGAAGATATCTGACACCGAGTCCAACGAAACCGTGAGCTGCCCTGCCTCCATGTCCCTCTGCCGAGGGTGACGCTGACTCGCTGGTGCAGACGTTTTGCAAAAAGGACCTGCCTGGGGAGCACCGCATCATCGCCCCCGGCCAGATGGTTACCAAGGACCACAACGAGAATCGGCTCAATGTCCATCTGGGCGAGGACGGTACCGTCTCCCACGTCCTGCACGGGTAGAGGGTCCACTGCAGGCGGCTCGGCAGTTGAGGAGCTGCTGTATTCAAGGGCCATGGCTTCGTTACGATAGGCAGACAGACAAGGACCAAGGGACAGTTAGAACATGTTTTAATATCTTTCACGTCACAGTATCGTTCTTCTGGTGAGGCTATCCAAAGGCAGAGGGGATGGGAAGCATCAAGGCCACACATTGGCGCCTACTCGTACTGCACTACGTAGGTAAGATGAGGTACCTGCGTACCGCCAACCTACCCCGCCATCCGCACCGCGGGGCAGCAGCACCTCGTCCAACTTTTCCCCTCGAGCCATTGCACCCCGCCATCAACCTCGCCATCATACCGTGTGACGCGTCTTCAACCACGTCCGAGCCGTCTTCACGCCCTTTATTTCACATTTATTTCACACAAATCAAGCCGTGCCTCTATAGGTCGTCCGCCAAGATGTTCAAGAAGGAGTAAGTCGAGTCCCACGGATCCTCGCTGGAGAGGCGCCAGCTCCTGACCTCCACCTGCAGCATCCAAGCTTCGCCCAAGCAGAAGCTCAAGTCTTCGGCCCAGCGAGCCCTCCGCCAGTCCCTCCTCTCGACGTACCCCCTCCTCACGCCGCACATTGACGAGATCCTGCCGAAAAAGGCCTCCCTCTCGAGCATGAAGCTGCCCGACCGCAACACACTGTACGTGCTCGACGTCGAGCCGCTCTTCTACCAGGACGCCCACGCCAACATCCTCCCGCACCTGCGCCTCGTCCACCGTTTTCCCCAGGGCTTCCCGACCGTGCGCATCGACCGCGGAGCCATACGCTTCGTGCTCTCCGGAGCGACCCTCATGGCCCCTGGGCTAACGTCCAAGGGCGGGCGGCTGCCTGTCGAGGGCGCGGCCAAGACGCTCGAGGAGGGGCGCGAGATGGAGCAGCGGGCCGATGGCGAGGGCCGATGGAGTAGAGAGCTCGAGAAGGGCGAGCCGGTGGTGATTACGGCCGAGGGCAAGGAGGAGGCTTGCGCGGTGGGCATACTCGTTGCCGGGACGGACGAGGTCAAGGCCAAGGGCAAGGGCCCCGTGGTCGAGGACGCGCACTATCTGGGCGATGGGCTGTGGAACCTGGGTTTGGAATGAGGTGTGGTTTGGGGATAAGATGCATACATACATGTCGGGATGCCTGTTACAGTCGCGAGGATGACGAACTTGGCATGCCGGTCACAAGGAGAGCGCAGCCAGGAAGGGCTCGGGCATATCGCGGCTACGAGCGGGCTAGCCGTTATCATGAGGATTATGATATACGAGAACGAAAGGTCTCTTCAGAGAAAGTCGCATCAAGCAAGCATCCAAGGTCTCGACCATGTCTTTTTTGAATGCAATTTGATGGCCTCGTTGAATTGTTCGAAACTGATGGATGCTTCGGCACCGGCAGTGCGGGCGAAGCAGCCTCATTTTCCCAGCATTGCCATTGCCAAATTGAGTGGCGCATTCAGCGCTCGGTCGGGATCGACTGGACAATCGCGGGTGGAGACATGGATCACTTCCTCAGCTTCTTTTCTGCCCCCGCGCCCTGCAGGAGGTGCTTTGGCGCTCGAGAAAAAGAAACAAAGGCTCGGGATGGCGGGACGAATACGGATAAGCAACTTGCGATTCACAGGCGACCATCGCAGTCTCGCGTGTCACCTCCAGAAGCGATCAAATTCTAATATGGGCAATAACCATGGCTGTGAGGTTCTGTAGAGAGGCAGACGATCAACTCTTCATACGCTCGCTCCTGTATGGAGATTGCACGCTCTTTTGTAGTCTAGAACACGCTGTTCTCCCCACCGGGAATGGCGGCATCTCAATCCGGTAAAACGCCCTCGCCGCCCTTGGCCTCGGGCCCTGCTCCGTGACCCTGAGGTCGCCAGGCTCAACGCCAAAACAACATGAATATCCCGACGCCCATCTTCACATCTCGACAAGTACTCTGGACTTCACCCCTCTTCCTCTCCTAGCTGTCGCGCCATCATGGAGGTCACCCCCTTTCTGATTACCCGGCTACCGGCTCAGCACCAACAGCTAGTTCCGTGGTATGCGACAAATTGCCTAAGTAAGACGTATATGTACAAGTAGCGATAAGAGTTCTGGTTGTTTTCCGATAAATATGCCGGATTAATATTTCCCTTCCGGCTTCTGAACGTCTGGCCTACGTCCCTTTTTTTTAAGAACGCCCGCGCCTTGCTCTATCACGTGTGCTCAGAAACGTGATGTGATTGCCTGACTCACCAGTGACTGACATAACGGGATGGAGCACTCATTGCCTGCCATCTCAACCCTATTCCATTGTCAGATCCAGTTCGGCAGCGACCTAACGCATGTATCACCATGGCCGATCCCAGTGCTGAAAACACTGCCAAGCTCCAGCTTGACGCGGAGACTGGGGAAATGGTCTCCAAGAACGAGCTCAAGAAGCGTACGCAGAAGCGGGCCAAGAAGACCGCCGCCGCCGTGTTGCGCAACAGCAGACAAGCATCGACGCGATTGCCAACATCCGGAGGTCAGGTCCTGACCAACGCGCCAGGCGGCAGACCCGCTAAGACCAACGAGACTACTTTCGACCCAGATGGCATGTTCAAGCAAGGTTTCCTTGCCGAGGTCTATAAGCTTCGCCCGTCGGGAAATGTCGTGACGCGGTTCCCACCTGAGCCGAATGGCTACCTCCATGTATACATTTCCTCTTTGGCTGATTTCTTGCGTCCCCAAAAGGAAGCTAACATAGAGAGCTAGCTTGGGCACTCTAAGGCCATTGCCATCAACTTTGGGTTTGCAAGACATCATGACGGCAAAACAGTAAGTTGGACTCCAGGGTCTCCGACATACAGCTAACTAACACCGGCAGATTCTCAGGTGCATAGTTCCCGTGGTTGTTAGTAGACCTCGGATTCTCGCTTACATGACGAACTTAGATTTGATGATACAAACCCAGACGCCGAAAAAGAGGAGTACTACCTAGCCATTGAGGAGACGATTCGGTGGCTGGGATTCACCCCGTCCGAGATCACGTATGCGTCGGACAACTTCCAGCGCATGTACGACCTCGCTGAGGAGCTGATCCAGAAGGAGAAGGCCTACGTGTGCCACTGCAATGAATCCGAGACCAAGCTGCAGCGTGGCGGCGAGGGTGGCTTGACCCCCAGATATCGTTGCGAGCATGCAAAGCAGGATGTCGACACCAACCTCAGGAAATTCCGCGGCATGCGTGACGGCGAATACGCTCCACAGACCGCCTGGCTCCGCATGAAGCAGGATATTGAGAATCCGAACCCCCAGATGTGGGATATTGCGGCCTACCGAATTCCCAAGGATCAGCATCCTCATCTTCGGACGGGTACAAAATGGCGGGTGTATCCGACTTATGACTTTGCGCACTGCTTGTGTGATAGCTTTGAGGGTGTCACGCACAGCTTATGTACCACTGAGTTCATTTTGTCGCGAGAGAGCTACGAATGGCTAAACCAGTATGTATTCCCTTCCTCCCTCGAGTCGCGATGTGGGAAGACGAGCTTCTGGATTTGAACCGCCCCTGCGTGATGTGGTGTTAGCTTACACGAGAGCAGGCTGCTGGTTGAATTCCAGCCGATGCAACGCGAATATGGCCGCTTGAAACTCGACGGCACGGTTATGAGCAAGAGAGACCTGAGAAGGTTGGTAGAAGAAAAGGTCGTTCGCGGCTGGGATGATCCGCGTCTGTATACCCTTAAGGGGATACGGCGACGAGGTGTACCCCCGGCAGCTCTCCTTGCCTTTATCTATGAGCTTGGCGTGACCACCGCCCTGACCTCCATTAACATCAAACGTTTTGAGCAGTCTATTCGGCGGTATCTCGAGAAGACTGTTCCTCGTCTTATGCTTGTCCTCGACCCTGTGCGTGTGGTGATTTCAGACGCCGAGGAGCAGGATCTCGACATACCCTTTCTGTCCAAGGCCCCAAAGATGGGATCCCATAAGATTCGGCTAACAAAGAGTGTCTACATCGACCGCTCTGACTTCCGCGAGATTGACAGCAAGGACTACTTCCGTCTCGCACCAGGCAAGATCGTTGGTCTCCTGCATATGCCATATGCTATCAAGACTACCTCTTTTACCAAGGATGAGGTCACTGGAGCCGTCACAGAGATTAAAGCCGTCTTTGACAAGGATGGCAAGAAGCCCAAGACATATATCCAGTGGGTGCCTGAGGGCTCGCCCACGGCTGAAGTGCGCATTCATACCGCCCTATTCAAGTCAGACCAGCCGAAATCGGTGCCCGGAGGGCTTATGAACGACATCAACCCTGATAGTGAGACTGTATGGCCGCACGCCATGATCGAAGCTGGCTTCTACGAAGTGCGCCGTCGTGCGCCGTGGCCTGAGGCAGAGGGTGAGAAGACTAGGGAGTGTGGGCCCGAGAGTATCCGATTTCAGGGCATTCGAGTCGCTTACTTTGTGAGTGGCTGCTTGCCGTGTTTGTTTTTGTCTTGCTCCCTTCATTCATGCTAATGGTGTTTGCCTTGTTTCCTGGCAGGCCTGTGACTCGGACAGTACGGATGATAAAATTGTGCTCAATCGCATTGTAGCCTTGAAGGAGGACTCCGGCAAGAGCAGCTGAAACTTGAGATACTCACCAGCGAATCAAGAGTGGGGATTGCGCTCACTCGGAGTCCATGGCTGGGTCGATCTTTCGTATGCCATTACTAGATTGATGGCTAGGCTTAAGGATGGTGATGTTGTTAGACTGGGCTAGCATCACAGTGACTTCGGCTGGACGGGATTTGCAGTTACGTAAATTCCGACTCGGCTGCATCCAGAGCTCTGGAGCTCCTGGAGCGTTACTGGGTAGCGCCACTTCGAAGCCACTGGTTCGTAGAGCCGATTGAATGCAGACGGGGATTCGAGTCACGTTTTCTGTATCCATGAAAGTGCTGAAAAGAGTAGCAACGGCAATTTAATTGGTCGTACATTGGGAGGAGTGTAGCCTAGTAATACCGCGGTTGGCACATCGTCAATATTGCGTGACGACACCCAGAGTATGCATCCTGATCATCCCATTCTTTGCAAACTAGCATCTCGGAGCGACCGAGCAGCTCCCTAATTGCCTTGAAGTTGCTGATGACACGGCCGGCTGGTGAGTCGATGAGGCAGGAATAGATTCATATCCCCACAGGTCCTTGCCAGGCGTGTACAGTCTCAGCCCGTAGAGGGGGTCTCCGGTGGTGTTGTGCGATGGTTCCGCCGTTCGGTTTTGATACAGGTAATGAGGCGACGGGCGATTCAAGGGGCCTAGATGAGACGAATAGGGCGGGTGCCACATTCAACGGAAGCCTCGGGACTAGTAAAGCTCTCTGCTGCCTGTGCAGGCTGCCTGCTGCGTAATTGGAACTATGAGAGGCAATCTCGTAGCCAGCTTTAAATAGAGAATCAAGAATTTTGATGCTCAGATATTCTAACTACCTGTTGGCTAGCCAGCGCGAGTGCAACCGCGGAGGAAGCCGAAGCGTGCCAAAGGAAGCAGACTACTGTGAGATATAAAGAGAAGGCTTCTTCTTAGACGTCTTACAGCAAGGGAGCCTTTCAGTCAGAGATCAAAATCACCCTCTAATCTAAAATGACATATTGAGTATAAAGCATGAGCACAAAGAAGCAATACAACTGATAACTGCAGAGTAATTTGTACCGAATGGCTACATTTAAATACAGTCCAGTATGATCCTAGTAACGCAGTTTCTGGGTCTGTACCTTGCACTGACAACGCATTCCGCAACTCCTCAGCACCCCGATCCTCACTGATGGTCGTCTTTGTGGTGTCCACAGGTACGGCATGACGTATGATTCGTGTCACTAGGCGCAAAGCCCGAGCAACTGCAGCCGCTTGATTCGCACCACTTTACGTTAGTTTAAAGAGTAGGGCGGAAGGCAATATAAGGGCAACGCACACGTTCCACCATAGTTGTAGAGATTGACTTGAGAGCCATCTTTTAGTTTGAGACAGTTGAAGTAGTCTGGAATTTTGTTGAGGTTGTTTAGATTGGGAAGAAGAGATAGGGAAAAGACAGAGCGAAGGGAGGGGAGCTACGGAGGAGCAACCATAGTCATGATGAGCCTATGCTGACCCGCGTATGGGAGCAAGTTTTGGACATGTGTAGTTATGTGAAGTGTTTTGGGAAATATTGAAGCCTGGCGTATCGATGCCGAAACCTTTGGGGACAGCCAAGTATGTCGCTGTATATTTGTCACTGGCCCAGTTCCAGCACGCTGCAAATCCATCCAGAGGCCCCTTCAGTTCACTGCCGTTCCAAAGCTTGAGCGTCCTTTGCGGCCTCGGCTTGCTTGTGTTCTACATATCTCGCATTGTGTCGTATCATGGCGACCTCGCCAACCTCGTCTTTGTACTTGCTGACAAAGTCGGCAACATTGTCCAACGAGTAGAAGCCATCGTCGCCTTTTAAGCTCTGGTTAGGACGCACTCCGTAGCTCTCGTCGTCCTCGAGGATGATCTTCTTCAGAGCCCTTACCAGTAACGACCGGTACGTGACTGCCAGAGAGTCAGACTGCGGGGGCACCGGAATCGCGCCCTTGATGACCTTGTTCCAGATCGTCTCTTTCTGCTTCTCCAGTAGAAACGCGTCGCGTCGGCCGTTGAACTCTGCCTCGACGTTGAACCGCACAAAGGCTTCTTTGGCGATTTGCAACCGCGACGTTTGTGGCTCGGGAAACCGCCCGGCGCTGCGGCACTGCACCACGAACTCGTCAAAGAAGCTTCGGAAGACGGGGCGTTGCTGCATGCGTCTCCGGTCGTTGGACTTGAGCCTCTCTACGTCCTCCGCCGTGGCCCTCTCGTGGTCCTGGTCCGGTTTCAACGGCGGCACCGAAAACATTCGGCACTGTGCAATGTACTCGTACATTGTTTGTGCGTCTTCAAACGGCCCCTCGAAATACCTCTCGACAGGGAGGCCAACGAATTCGAGCACCTCGCGGGGCTCCGAGGTGAGAAACACCTTGGCCTTGTTCTTGTTTGACTGCTCAATCTCAGGGACACGCAGCCAGAGGGCAGTTTCATCGACGGTCAGGCCATATGGTCTCATGATTGATCCAAGAATGCTCCAGATGTCGCCATGTCCATGCTTGAAGAGGATCCACTCCATACCTTGGACAGAATCAACGACGTGAATGTCGACTTGGATGTACTTGTCCACTGTGTGATCCCCTTTCGTTTCAGCGCCGAATGTTGACTGGTTGCTGCCCTGAGTCGACGCTTCCTTCAAAGTCGGCCACGGAAGAGCCAGGTTCGATGATGCGCCTCGGTTGAATATGTATCTGATGGCACCGAGAGCTTTGGCTATCGTGGAGATACCTTCATTTTCGTCGTTGCCTGTGCCGCCCTTTGGGCTCGCCAGCAAGAAGTCGATGTCACCAAAATCTTGCTTGCCGGGGCCATCAATGGGAGATTCCACATGGTGATAGAGCTCTCGTAAAATTGAGTGGCAGCGACCTTTGACGACTTCGTAGACATCTTTGGGCATTCGCGGGGTGGACAGGGCATCTTCGCCAGAGCTGAAAGCAGAGCCGCCCATCGGGTCAGCTCGCGAAGTTTCGCGTGATGAAGCCTCGGGCAGATGCTCCCTAGTAGTTGAGTCTTTCTGTCAGTCATATAGGTGTCGTAAAGAAGTAGCACTTATAAAGCAAAACGGTGGGGCAAAGGCGATGAGGCGAGTGATGAAGGCACCAGAACTCTAAAATTATAGGACCCCCAGGCGAAGGAACGTTGGCTAGAGCTCAAGCGTCGCATTGGGTCTCATTGCCAAGCAGCGTAGATACACTTCCTCTCGCCGCCTCTTGTTTGACCTTGGATTGATAGGATGCCGCACAGGCAAGGAGATGTACACCGCAAAGTGGCATCAAATGTACATGGAATGAGACAGACCTACCGGAATGAAAGCCCTTAATCTCAGAATTTTGCGGTTCTCCGAAGACGGTGATGTGGCGGAGATCTGGGCGAACCTTGAAGTCTGTAATATTTGTTGCATTTGTTTGGTCGTTTCAGCAGTTGCGCCTGAGTTCGCAGCTGTTGGGTGAAGATTGAACGGAGCTGACGTTGCTGCAGCATCGAAGTGTGACTGGACTGCGTGGAATGAACGGGTAGGCTGAGAACACGTCATCCCGAGTCGGGAAGAGTCACCGGAACAGGCTCAACGCAAGCATCCGAGATGATTTTCTCGTGAGTACGTGGGTACCCTGGTACTAGCAGTCAGCTCGTCCATTGTTCCAATAATAGATGGGCTGTTTTGACGGGCTTAAAGGCATTAATGAGAGCCGGCATTTGGCTTTTCTCAAGCCAAGTCCAGGAGCCCCGATTAGGTCGCTGTGGATCGTGCCCCGTGAGAAACTGGCAAGCGGCTTCTAGGAGAGTCCAGCCGTTTTGTGTAGCCTGAGCCTCGCGAACAGGAGACTCACTGCGCTGTTGACCCCGGTGGCATCGTCTTTGGCTGGCTTCAAGCGCTCGGGCGTTTGACCACACCGCTTCCACAACAGGCACTGGACCGACGACGGAGCGACGGTATTTGCGGCTTGAGGCAAATAATATGCAAGTGAAAATAGACCAGCAGTTTTGACAGCAACGAACAGCCGTCGGGCTGGATGCAGCAGCCCTGCTTGCTGCTGGTGGACGTGGCGGAAGGAGTTGGGAGCCAAGGTGGTGCGAGGGCCGACCTTCTATTTGCCAGCGCCAAGGGTCGGCCAGTGGTAGAACTCGACAGCCCCATGCACAATAGTTCGTTTCCAATGACATGAAGCAACTTGAACCACATTCTCATGCGCCCACGTTCATTCCTGTAACTTGGGCAGAGCCAGTCGCCTCGCTAAATTGCCTTCTTTCACAGCTAAGTGAGCAAAACACATGTACCATGGGAACATGAAGGGTGTTTGCTGCAGAGCAGCTGGACATGCACTCTGCCGTTCCGCTGCCTGACCACCGCACGAACTGTGATTCGAATTTCGCCAGCTGATCAATTGGAATCTGTGAAGGTGAGCGCAAGGGCGCAGTCACCTAATTGGCTCAACGCTCGGAACAACCTAATTGCGAGCAAGCCCACAATAGGGGCACAGCTCAGCCATTAAAGACCGCCTCGTCAGGCAATTCTCTTATGTAGGATTAAGGCTATTTCACATCGTCAATCGTATGCTCTAAACGGGCTGTGAGCGCTCCGTGTGACAGAATCTGCTCCGGATGAATAACGGATAGCCGGACTTTTGCCATATCCTGACTCGTCTATCTCTCTGAGCAGAAATAAACTGAAGCAGACTAAAGTGAAGCAGACATCGAATGTAATGATGCTACCAGTCCCAAATCATCAATGTTCGCCATAGCCTCGAGTACTCCGCCATGCTCATCGTAATAAGACAAATAGGCAAAGTACCGTCACGTCCGATAATGCACTTGTACAATGTATTCGGTACGCGTTTCAGGGTTAGGTGGCAACTGGTTCACAATCAGGCGGCGACAGCAACGCCTCGAGGGCAGCTTTCAGACGATGTTGCTTAGAGATAGATTTTTCGCTCTCTTTCGAGTCCTTTGTTGACTCGATGGCATTTGACATTTGTGCCGCGTCGGTGTTGGCATTGAACAAGCTCCATGTTCCTCGGTTCGAAGCCCTGTCCAACTCGAAAAGAACTTTACCACTTTGCTTCCTCGTCATTGATCACACAATAATGTGGTAGTCTGCCACAGTAGATCTCACCAGCACCTGCATAGAAGAAAACACTGCAGACTTGACTTACGCACATGACCCTGTGTCGCTCACTACATAGGTCCATTCAGCAGAGCATGGAATGCTTTTGCACCTCCTTACCTCCAACGGAGTTTGCAAATGTCCAGGCTATTCAACGAATCACTGAACATGGACGGACGCTCGATGTTTAGTTTCCACTATCCACACAGCCACCACGCGACACGGCCGCGATAACCGATCCTGGCTGTGCAACTCTGCGGAGCCCTGTGTCCAAGCCCACCGCCGCTGTGTCCCAAAGAGGCTCCTAGTGCCCGAGACTATCGGGGCGGTGTGACCGCATCTGGTAAGCCTCGAGGGGGAGGCTGGTGATCCCGACAACTGACGATGCCGAGGACCACACCTCCGACACCAGAACATGAAGGTCCCCGCGTGAGGCCCGCGTGGTCGTCATCAGAAATTTCTAAGCTTCTTAAAAGTTTATGATCCCATCTGCATAAAATTGTGCCGTAAGCGAGAGCGTAGGGACCAGGGGAGGTAAGCATATGCAGATCTTATTTTATAGGATGGTCATATTGTGCAGGCAGCCTGGGAAAATCGTGTCGCATTAACGTGGCTAAAGCTCCATGATCCTTTGTAAAATTCAGACCCATTTCTACAGCGCCTGGAGCATGGCCAACAGCGCGAGCGGCGCGCCCAGATACATGCTTCCGCCGACAAGAAGCCCCGAGGCCCCACCGGTCTTTGACGTCTGTGTCGCACCGGCCCCTGTTGTCGTCCCGGACGCAGTCGCCGATCCGGAGCCCGTAGGTGCGGCCGTCGCTGTCGAAGTACCTCCAGTCGTGGTCGAGTTGCTGCCGCCGCTGCTCTTAGTCGCATTGCTGTACTTGTCCACAATGTACTTGACTACTTCGTCGCCGTATTTGGCGACGTAGGTGCCGTGTACCGCCTTGTCCTTGCCATCGTCGCAATAGACATCGCCTGTGTCGCAGTAAGAGATGAGACGGTCGGCGTACTTGGTGCAGGCCTCGACGGAGGCGTTGCTGCGCAGAAAGATCTGCGGCAGTTGGTCAGCAGCTGCAGCTTGAAGAGATGGGCAGAGTAAAGCACGCACGCCGTTGTTTATGCTGGTGCCCCTGTCGTATGTGACGTTGGCGCGGTGCGTTGGGTCACCGTACAAGACAATGGCCACAACTGATGGGGAGGTGTCATTAGCATATGAGCTTGGCATGTCTCGTTATGATGTGCGCTGTCTCACCGTTGTTATCGATTTTCTTCATGTCCAGAGCCGTGGCATTGTCGAAGCCGCCGCCGACGCCGCCGCAGATGGCGTCCATGGACAATTGAGCACCCTGTTCAACCACAGAGTGAGCAGTCGAAAGGGGAGTGTATGAACCGAGGAGTGTAATTTACCTGCGAGTAGCCAAGGATGGCCACCTTGCCGTCGGGACACTTGCTCGTGTACGTGTTCAGCGCGTTCTGCATGGCCTTGACGCCGTCCGCGACCGAATCATCGTAGTTCGGGTCGGTGAAGGTGGCCGGGTAGTCGAGCGGGTCGACCGCAGAGCCGTTGACCTGCGCGGCAATCTTGTCGGCCAGCAAGCCCGACACGCCGGCGCCCGGGAGCTCGCCGGTGCCGCGGGCTACAATGATGTGCAGGCCGCTGGCACAAGTGTTGTTCTGCGCGGCGGCCGCGCCGGATGCTGCGGCGAGCACGGCGACGGCGACGGACGTGGAGGTGAGGCTGCGCATGATGGAGGAGACGATTCGACTTGTCTGCGATATGTTGGAGACTCACGCGCAAACCACCACCTTGACGACAGACACAAGCGGATGCGACGAGGAACAGGACGAGGGAGCGGAGTGCGGCAGGGAGGGAGCACGCGTCAGCCTTATACTACTCGCAAGAAGCAAACACTAACGTTACGGAGAGCGTTGGTCCGTACCGGCCGTAATCACTCGAACTAATTCATGCACGCTTCCAATGTCTCCCCACAGCCGGGCTGCCCAAACCTTGCCCACGATCTATTGTCGGCCTGGGCTGAGCCGAGCCGTTTGGGGGCTGAGCGGACGGCGCTGCGTCACCAGTCGGGGCCTCACGATTGCCGACACAGTAACATTCAACGTCGAAGCGCCTCTAGCAGAACTCTCCCTGCCTGGCGAGGGAGGATGGGCAAAAGTAAAAAATACCCGGCCGCGCTGCCAACCTCGTCCGCTTGGCCCGCGGTGGAGGCTGGAGTCTGGAGCTTGAATCCACTAAACCCCGCAAGGTATCCAGGGATGGACTCTCAGGCCGCGGGCTCCCTCCGGATTGGCGGCGTCTCCTGCAGAGTGTGACTCCATTCCCCTGCTGGTGGGATGGAGCCTGGGTGTTGGTGCTGCCCTTGCAGCGTGGCGCATTCCAATCGGGCCCATGGATCTTCACATGCCTACCGGCCTTCGGCCGCGCTGTGGTAGGGCACCAGCTGGAGCCTCGCATCATTCGCGGGGTGGGTTGGGTCTGTTGTCGGTTGCGACCGCTTTAGAGATGTTGCGTGGTATGAGCTGAGCCCAGCCTCGCGTCGGCATCGTTTGCCCCGTCTCGATTGCCAAGAGCAGCGATGTGACCGCACACAAAAAGGCTGGTCTTTTGGGCCGCGGCGCCTTCATGGCAGGTCATCATCCATCCGGCCATGGATACTTGGCAGCAGGGCTAATCAATTCGCGGCATGGAGGTGTAATTACCTGTATTTGTATTTCCAAGAAACGGGCCATTGTCCCCACAAGCACCCGTGAATCCCGGCACGCGCCGGTCCTCGATGTCTGCACAGCTTCCCGAGCCGCTGTTCATCAACTATGTATCTGCCTTGCGCGCCGTCTTCTCAGAAGCAGACGCAACCGCAATAGGGCGCGGTTCCTTGGCACGATGGCGCCGTATTTTGCATCACGCCCGTCCAGACCTGGACTGTCCCAGAGAGCATCCACCCGAGGTCGACCCATGTCGCATCCTGCGGTCGAGTTCCCGGTCGAAGGATCTTCTCGGCGGTTTGGTCCCGTAGAGAAATGATGGCACCGTTATCAGGGCTCGAGTAGAGAAAAGGCTCGAACATCTTCGCCGACCTAGGCCTTGAACCCTGACCTCAAGATGCATTCGGATGATGGGCCAGAGCGTAGTTGAGGGTATCGGGCAGCCTGGAACTTCTCATTGCCGGATTTAGGGTGCGAGCTCAGTCGGCAACCTGAAGACGCTATAGAAGCACGGCCTTGCCGGACGCTTGACTGTAGAGCGCGAGGAGATTTGAAAGACTCCAAGCCATGCACCAGCAGTCAGCGGGGAAATTGCGCGCCATAAATCGCAAGCGCATTGCTTGTCGAAGGGCTAATTGATGAAGGTTCCCGAGCTACGTTAATATTTTGGCTGCGTTTGGCAGCTGGCGGTGGTGAGCACATTGAAGCTAAAACGCCGGAGTCCGGGGTCCGGAGTTTGGAGGCCTTGCTCGCAATTAGGGACTCAGAAAACCGAGGCTCAAGCAATCAAGATGTAGCTCTAGCCTACGATTGTAATCAGAGCGAGATCGCTCAGACTCACACGAAAGATGTTGCGTCCAAAGAAGGGACAGAATGTACGCCAAGCTGCCGCTGCCGCTGCTCGTGCCACCACTGTCGCCGGCGTTTGCTGATGCCGCCTCTCCCCTCCTTGAACTAGCCGAAAGGCCGTGTTCCTGGATCGTGCCGGGTATTATGGCGACAGTGCCTAACCAGCCCGGTTGTATGGCATCATTGATCGGGCAAGATCAACTGCAGAGGCAAATCGCCAGTACATACATATATGGCAGTGTTTGTGGTCGCAGCGGGTTTGCGAGTCAGATGAGCGGGGGGAGTTCAAGAGCGAAACAAAGAGCATTGAAACACATTCGACTGCGGAAGGTTATTCCAGAACGGCTCGGTATTCGTATGCTTCTCATGCGGTACAAACTTAGCGTTACTTAGCTTCCTCGTTGAGTAGACAGGCTCCCAGCCGTTGAAAAGCTGTCCACTAAGCGCGTATATAGGTGTTCCGTCACTTATTTCCGCCAGAACCTTTCCCGGACTTCCTGTTGCCTCTTTTCTACCTTGTTGAAGGCCGAAAACCACTAGCGAGCATAGGATCAGAGCTAAATCTCGCTGTCCTGCACCGACTTTCACTTGGCACAGTTCTTGGAGTGATGAACCTCGTGCAACTTGCCGAAAATGTTGCAGGGCTCTCGGTGCCCTGAGATCCCAAGCAGCCCTTTCATTTTGCAAGTCGATGCGATCCGTATAGTCCTTACACAATTGTTTTGTCCCATTACAATGACTTCGTCATGAATTCGATGCAGCCCTCAAGGGTCACATCAGCCGAGCACAAAATAGTATCCTTGGCTGATTGAGACGCATCTAGAATGTGCATGAAGACTTGTCGAAGGTATTGGGATTGTAAGTCGGATATATCTGTTGCCAATTCTCATGAACCTCTCTCATTCCGTGTTCCTTTGAGCAACATACCGATATCCACATACACGATATCGGGACCAAAGCCTGCGTTTTCCACAAATGGGACAGCCTTTCCTTGCACTGATGCGAGTCGCACGTTGTCGGAATGGTCATGTTCACATTGAATACTACTTTGAATGGTACGTACTGGCAGGCCCGCAGGGGCTGGAAGTCTGTTGGACTTTACTCGGTACCATAATTTGTTGAAAGAGTTAGGATGGCAATCATCACGAGCGCCTCGCCGAATAGTCTGAAGCTTACCCACTGCAACCCCGTTGGCCGAGGGCGAGAACTTCGTTCAGCAAGGTAACGTCTTCCGAAGAATCAAGACTTGTTCCCAGAAAAGCGGTTGCTCCCATTTCCCCTCGTAAAAGGCCATGGCAGCAACACGAGTATCAATCGCTACAAGATGAAAAGCGTGAAGAATGTCAGCAAGGTTGGATCAGAAGCGTTGGATGACAATGTCGTGGCGAGCAGCCATGTAGGAGGTGCATGGACTGGCAAAGAGGTCAAACTGCGTTGCATAATTGCAAAGCACCGCTACATGCACTCTGCGACATCAATCGTTCTACACCCAAGAGCCGTTCGTGGACGTCTGCAAGCCGTTCCAACCGAACAATGCGGATAGCGTCAGTTCGGTCATCTGACAGGTTGAGAAAGGCGGATGGTCAGACGCTAAATTATCCCCGTTAGGCAACTGCATTTAATCCTGCCTAAAGGCCGACGCACGCGCAAGCTGACCAACACCGACTCCAACCTCATGTCTTCATCGCGACACCGTCGCCTGCGCAAGTTCCGGCCCGTCTTGACCTTTTCTTTTCGCAAACGCTTCTAATAATGACGGCTCAAGAACCGCCACGGGTCTCCTTACCCCCAATTGATGCGGCGTATGATCCAACGCTGTCGACCGACGACTCTGACGAGTATTGCTGGACACCTCTGCAGCTTGCTGCGAGGGGTGGATACGTCGAAAATGTTAAAGATCTCCTTGCTAGTCATCCCTCTGCAATCAACGACCTCCCTCAGGGTTATTATGGTCAAACAGCGCTCCAAGCGGCTTGCATATATGGGCATGAAGATGTCGTGCGGTTGTTACTAGCCGCTGGAGCCGATGCTAATTTCTATGGCGGAAACAATATGCAACGGACGGCACTCCAATTTGCCTGTGGGCAAGGCAATGAGACGGTCATCGACATGCTTCTCGCTCACGGAGCCCAGGTCAACCTGACCCCAAGCCAACCTAGCGGCCGGGACCGTGCCACATCTTCACCTCGGGTTACTACCTTCGTAACTCGCTATAACGGAAGAACAGCACTCCAAGCTGCGGCTGAGCGTGGCCATGTTCGCATCGTGAGCAAGCTTCTCGATCTGGGGGCGGACATCAATGCGCCACCTTCGCCTACCGCTGGCAAAACTGCGCTGTCAGCTGCGGCAGAGAATGGATTTGCAGCGATAGTCGAGCTGTTGCTACAGAATGGAGCCGAGGTGAATGCGCCGTCTGCAAGATATGGAGGCTGCACGCCTCTACAAGCTGCGTGTCTGTACGGCGATATTGATACCGTCAACTTTCTTATTTCGGCAGGCGCTGACATACATGCCTTGGGCGGCATCTACTGTGATGCCAGTGCATTGCATGCTGCGGCCGAGATAGGCCACCTCAACGTCATAAAGAGACTGGTCGAGCTTGGCGCCAATGTCAACGCCGTATCGACCAAGAGGGGCCAGACGCCGATTCAATGCGCCACTAGAAAAGGTCACGAGGCCGCGGTGCGTTTGTTGAGAGAATTGGGGGCTGTGGGTAGGACAACAGGAGGGACGTCCTTGTTTCGTTGATCGCTGATCTTGTGTTGTTTTATTGCGTTGCAGAAGCTTGTGTTCCTTGATCGAGACATATTGCAATGGGGGATAAAGGCAACAGCACCAGCGTCTTTCAGTGCGAGGCATGCTTGCTGAACGGCAACCCTCCGTTACTTTGAAAATGTTGATCGATAAGGAGTGAGTTTGAGCATTCAACCAGGGCGATTTCATCTGCTTCATCTAGCCCCCGGCAGATACGTTGTCCCCCTCTTTTATGGGCTCCGAAGCCGTAACGGGGCCATGACGCTTGTAGATGTCTCAATCTCATTGGTTGAATGGCGAATCTTAACGGGCTGGTTGCATCCAAAAAAATAGAATAGTGCGACAGGAGCGATGGTAGGCTTAATGATGGGATGTGACTCAAGATGGACCAGTGAAGTGAGCTTTGAGCTTGTATTTGATGGTATGTTGAAAGGGTTGAGCGAAAGATTCAAAGCCGAATCAGAGACGCAAACTTTGATGCCAAATTTCGAAAATCATCGCCATTCACTGTTTTATTGATTTGTTATCCTCATATTCTTGCCATCACTCAGACGAAATGGGACTTTTGCCAGTAGCAGATGAGGTCGTAGCCCTCGAAATACTTGGATCATTTGATTGCTTGAACGTACAAAACCCACGAAAATGACAAAGGCTCAGCTCGATCACTCAACACCAGGCTACGGGACCCCTAGCCTCGCCACATTTTCATGAAGCAATATACTCCGTAGACGAGGGGCCAATGGCTTTCTTTGCCGCGTGTCCCGCCCGCTCCCTGCTGCCTCACCAGGCTGTCCCTGCTTGTCCGGGTCATCACAAGACAGGGGCTTCAATCGAGTTGATAGGCTAGGAGTTGAGTTGTTGTATCGTTGGGAAATCACGCCCGTTCGTCACTATTACGGCTGGGGCCGGCGCACGGGCTCGCTGTTGGGCCCTTTCAGCTAGCAGGGTCATATATTGCGGCTGGGCTTGCTTTCTTCTTATGATTCGACAGGGAGAGTTTGCGACCATTGCCCGTGCCTGAACCAGTTAGGCTAGGATCCTTTCACCAGCTCAGCGTTCAAGTTGTCCTGGGTGCTGCGACTATCGAACTGTGCAGTCATCATCAAGATTGGATGACAACAGGAAACCAACCCCATCCTCCCAAGTGACGGCACAACAACAGCGAGCACGGACCGCTTGTAAATGCCACCGGCACATCCATCCATCCATCCAGCGGGAAGCGCAACTCCCGGGGCCGCGGATACGCTAAGCCCCAAAAGGCAGCCAAGGCGCATGCCACCCGCCGGCCGGGGCGGACAAGCCGAGCGGCCCATTAAAATCGGCCGCTTTTCGCCGTCGGGCGGCAAGTCGTTTACGACAGGACCCTCCCCCCCAATCACGCTACCACAGCCCGGTGCGAACCGCAAGGGAATTTCAAGTAGATGACGCCCCTCGTCGACCCGACAAACCCTTTCTGGGCAATGGGGGACAAACTCGGGCCTGTGCTTGATAAGCTTGCGGGTCGGGGCCCCCCGATGCGGAAGCCAAGACGCAAGGCTGGGACTCGTAGACGGCGGCCGGAGCCCGGCAGGGGCGTCATCTCTTGGACGCCCCTGGGCGCCCCATGTGTTTGCCCGTATTAGAGTTTTCGGGGCCCTGCCGGCTTGGCTGTATATAATATGGGTGCAGCCGGCAGTTTGGTGATGTGAGGGTGGTATACGACGGCCGAGCTAATGAGCACCTGACTTGCTGGAGTAGTAACTGTATTTGTATTTGTACCGCTTGGGTCCGACCAACAGGCCCGACTGTGCATGGTTCATACTCGGTCGCTGCTCGTTGTGCCGATACGCACCCGCCATGACGGCTTCCAGGCCGGCGACGCCCACGCTGGCCGACACGAGGCCCTGCTCGCAAGACATGACCGTCGCCACGGCCACTCCTCGATGCCTGTCCGACAAGGAACAGCAGCACGCTGCTTGCTCCTCGGACGACGACGACGACGGCCGTCATGGCCCTAGCACGCCTCCCGCCGAGACGCTCAGCCGCGTCGACATCGAGCGCCTGGGCCGCCAGCGCCCCGCCGTGCTGGCCAACGCCCTCACCGAGGCCGGCTTCGTCTTCACCGTCGTCATGTCCATGATGATGAGCGAGTACTTCATCGGCGGCTTCAACATCGTGCTGCCGCCCGTCGCCGACGCCCTCGGCATGCCGCCCTCGTCGCGCACCTGGCCCGCCGGCGTCACCAACCTGACCACGGCCGCGCTGCTGCTGCCCTTTGCGCGCCTGTGCGACCTCTACGGCGGCCGCGCCGTCTTCCTCTGCGGCCACGCCTGGCTGCTCGTCTGGTCGCTCGTCAGCGGCTTCAGCCGGACCACCATCATGCTCATCGTCTGCCGCGCCATGCAGGGCGTCGGCGCCGCGGCCTTCCTGCCCGCCGGGCTGGCGCTGCTGAGCCAGGCGTACCGGCCCGGCCCGCGCAAGAACTTTGTCTTTGCCATCTACGGCGCGTTTGCGTGCATCGGCTTCTACTTTGGCATCTTTATGGGCGCCGTGTCGGCAGAGTACCTCAACTGGCGGTGGTACTTTTGGATCGGCGCCATCATCGGGCTCGTCGTCGGCGTGTCGGGCGTCCTCACCATCCCGCGGCACCTCGACGACGTCGACACGCACGCGCGCATGGACTGGTGGGGGGTTGCGACCATTGTTCCCGGGCTCGTCCTCGTCGTCTTTGCCTTTACCGATGGAGGGCATGCACCCGATGGCTGGCGCACGCCGTACATCTACGTGACGCTCGTCCTCGGCCTGCTGTTCCTCGGCGGCGCCGTATACGTCCAAGGCTGGGTGTCGTCGCAGCCGCTGCTACCGCCGGAGCTGTTTCGGCAAAAGTACATGAAGCGGCTCATGGGCGCCCTCTTTTGCTCGTATGGCGTGTTTGGCGTGTTTCTCTTCTACGCCAGCTTTTAGTACGTTGAGCTTTTCCCACGAAAATGTGGTGTATACTGACCCCGGAGTGTAGCATCGAGACGGTCATGCACACGCCGCCCATCCTCACGGCTGCGTGGTTCACGCCCTTGGCCGTCGGCGGCATGTTTCTCGCCATCGGCGGCGGCTTCATCCTGCACATCGTGTCCAACCGCATCCTCATGATCATCTCGTGCCTCGGCTTCCTGCTTGCCAGCCTGCTCTTCGCGCTCATCCCGGACCCGGCGACGAGCGGCAAGTCGACGGCCTTTATGTACTGGGCCTACATCTTCCCGGCGATGCTGGGCGGCACCATCGGCGTCGACATCACCTTCAACGTGACGAATGTCTTCATCACGACGGCCATGCCGCGGCGGCACCAGGCCGCAGCCAGCGGGCTCATCAACAGCCTGCTGTACCTCGGCATCGCCTTCTGGCTCGGCATCGCGGAGCTGGCCGTCTCGGCTGCGGTGCAGACGCGTGGCGACGATGCGCTGGAGCCCCGCGCGCAGTACCAGATTGGCTTCTTCACGGGCGTTGCGCTGTCGGCCGTGTCGCTGTGCCTGACGGTGACGGTGAAGATGGGGCAGGCCGAGGCCGCGCTGACGGCGGACGAAAAGGCCGAGCTGGAGAGGGAGGCGAACCAGACTTGACGAGGTGTTGATCCTTGAGGCATTTCGTAACCAACGGACTTGAGTTGGCCCTCAAGTACTCCGTCTGCAGCGGCGCTTGAGGCACGAGACATGTCAGGCGTGAGACATACAGATGCACACGGGGCTGTTGGACACCGCGGGCTTCCAACCAGACCAGGCCGAAACGCAAGGATGGCGTCTGAGCCAGGATAGCCATGTCCGCTGCAGATTCACCAAGGCCACATGGACACCATTAGGGCCGCCCGGGCTGAGCCGAGGTCTCCAGGGAAAGCCAAGTAGGGAAGGGTTTTGCATCAGCATTGCATTACATGAAGGCATACAGAGGAGGTAGCGCATCAGCATCGCACTGCACGAATCACTGAACAAGCGAGCATCATGTAGACAAGATGGCCATAATGTATAAATCCGAAAGAGACTTGCAAATGAATATTTTCATTCTGAATTGGCTTCCGTGAAACACCCGGGATCGGCGCGGCGTCGTGTCTCGCCTTTCGTCCGGCGCACCCGCACGCCTCAGGTGACGGCCGACGTCGGCTCTCACCTACTCCAGGATCCAATGGACCGTCGATTGCCGAGGATAGCTTCCCAACTCAAGTACCATTATATATGTCGTGGTAGGAGCTGATAGGCAATTCGCTCTGCTTGCTAATCGTCCATGCTTTCTGCATCTTTTCGGATTGCCAGTCGAGCGGGCAGGCTTACGCGCTGCGCAATAGCCCAGACGCGGGCAGAGGCCTTATCCTCGACACCGACTTACAACCGTCTTTCTTGCACGTCTCACAATACGGCGTCAAACCCTCAGCGGAAAATGGATGCTCAAAACCAGTCTGGCCCTGTCGATTCACCAATTCGACTCAGCGACAAATCCGACCGCCAGACTTTCTCTGCGCGCGACGTTGTTCACGACATCTGGACCAGCATCGATCTTCCTCCCCACGCCCTCTCCAGCCTGGATCTCCCCGGCCACGACCAACCCGCTATGCCGTCATCGTTCAAAATAGGTATCTTTGCGCAGAGTTCCATTGCGCTTGCCGCCTCAGCCGCGGCGCTGGTGTCCGTCACGTCCACGCCCGGTGCGCAGGGTCAAGGCACCGACCCGCCATCATCATCCTCGTCACAACCACCAGCAGTCCCTCGCGTGCGCGTCCCTCTAGAGCACGCCGTCATCGAGTTCAAATCTGAGCGCCTCTATGATTTTCCCTTTGCCACCCGCCCACCGCCCACCTGGGGCGCCGTCGGAGGCCTGTACGCCACGGCGGACGGCTTCGTGCGCGTGCACGATGCGTTCCCGAACCACGTCGCCGGCACGCTGAAGCTGCTCGGCCTGCCGCCGGACGCAACCCGCGAGGACGTGGCTGCAAAAGTAAAGCACTGGAAGAGCGTTGAGCTGGAGACGGCGGGCACGGAAGAGGGCCGTGTGGCCATCTATGCGCTGCGCCCGTACGAGCAGTGGGATGCCCTTCCGCAGGCGGCGGCGCAGGACGACACTCCCATATCACTCACGCAGATATCCCCAACTGACGCTCCGATGCCGATCCGCAGACCTGAGAACGCACGAAAATGCCTCTCGGGCATCCGCGTGCTCGAAATGAGCCGTGTCATCGCCGCCCCCGTCGCCGGCAAGACGCTCGCCGCCCACGGCGCAGACGTCCTCTGGGTCACATCTGCCACTCTACCTGCTCTACCAGCCCTCGACTGCGATCTCTCTCGCGGTAAGCGCAAAATCCAGCTAGACATCCATGATTGCAACGACAAGCAGCGCCTTCTGGAGCTACTGGCGACCTGCGACGTCTTCATTCAGGGGTTCCGCCCAGGCAGCCTCGCCTCTTACGGACTGTCGCCCGAGGACCTCGCTCTGATAAACCCAGGGATAGTCTGCGCGAACCTCTCTGCTTTCGGCCCGCACGGAGACTGGGCTCATCGTCGCGGGTTCGACTCCCTTGTGCAAACGTGTTCGGGGATGAACGTCTCCGAGGCATTGCACGCAGGAAAAGGCGAGGCCGCGCGTGCGATGCCGTGCCAGGCGCTGGACCACGCGAGCGGCTACCTCCTCGCGATGGGAATCTCGGCGGCGCTGTATAAACGCGCGACGCAAGGCGGGTCGTGGCGCGTCGATGTGTCGCTGGCGGGAGTGATGAAGTACCTGCGCAGCTTGGGGCAGTACCCTGGTGACACAGGCTTCGCATGCGCCGACGTGGACGCACCGGAGGATGTGCCGCGCGAGATGCTACAGAATTACGAGACGGGGTTTGGAAAGATGACGGCCGTCAGGCACAGCGCTGAGGTGGAGGGCATGGAGATTGGGTGGGACGCGATGCCCAAGCCTCTGGGGACTGACGAGGCAAGGTGGCTGTAAGAGGGGATGTACGATGTAGTCGATTTACAAGACATGATCATTTACACTCCATTCCTATGGATCAAAATCACGCTCTTCGCCGCTGTTTCTACACCATGCAACCGTCTTGTAAATGCGTTGGCCCGGCCTACCACTGACGTTCGCGGCCGACTGCGAAGGTAGCCCAGCCCGAAGCGCACCACCAGCGCCAATACTTGGACGTCTATGCACTCAACGCAGCCCCCTCGCTTCTACTTGCCACCTGTCTATCCCCAGTCCCAGTCTCACCCCATTCCGCTCCCGGCCCCCCGAGAGAGCGCCATCACGCCGCCATCTCGAAGCGATGCATCGGCCGAGAGTCCGATTCCACGGGCACCATGTGCCCGGGCATCTCCGTCGAGGCCGGGCCCCTCGCTGCCCCGTACGGGATGGGCTTGGCATCGCCGCCCGGAGAGACGGGTAGCTCCGTGCCCCTCATGGCGTCCTGCTTGCGCCTGCGCCGGAGGAGCAGCCACGCGGCCATGGCGACAATGCCGACGCCCGCGGCGCCGCCGACCACGCCGCCTGCGATGGCGCCCGCGGGCGCGCTGCCACCACTGCTGCTGTCTTTGGTCGACGTTGGCGTCGGAGTTGGTGTTGCGCTGTTGACGGTTGGCGCGGAAGAGGCGGAGGATGCCGAGGATGTGGCCGTAGAATAAGAGGTGGTTGACGAGCTGGTCGTCCTGACGATCGGGTCCGGCAGCGGAAAGCGCTTGCTGCCGTCGTTGCAGCAGTCGCCCGGCGTGCCTGCGTTACGGCCCGGGCTACAGCAGAATTCGGTGGATGTGCATGACTGCACCTCGACCCAAGAGTTGGGGTTGACTGTTTAGACGCATCAGCCGTCACGCTCTTTATTCCAAGGTAGTTGTAGTTGGTGACGATGACACAATCTCAAGAGACAACAGCGCGAGATACCAGGAAAGAGACCGAGAAAGAGCAAACTCACCTTCTGGGCAGATACTCCTGCAATTGTTCCAATCTTTGTTATCACACGGCCCGCGGTACATGTAATGCCCCGGATACTCGCACAGCCCGTTGGCCAAGCACCGGTCGTTGTCCGACGGCAGGCAGCAGATGTTCCACGTCGTGTTGGTGTGCGCGCACGGCTTAACGTCCCAGTCCGTCGCCTCCGTGCCGTCGCCGTAATAGCACCCAGTCTTGTAGTAGCCCGGACTCGCATTCGCAGAGGCCAGTGATGCTATCGAGGCCAGCACCGCCGTGAGTAATATGCTCGATCGCTGCATTTTGCTGTGCTGTGTTTGCGTCAAATCCTTTGCTCGTGCCTTTCGTCTCTCGTCTATCCTCGGCTCGGCTGGCTGACCCTGATTCCTTGGTTCGTTTCCGGTCGTCGTGCGGCGCAGCGTCGTAGCGATGGTCACAAAACATGAATCCCAAAGCGCATCGTCCGACGCCAAGCCAAGTCAATCGTCACAGGTCGGTAGTCACGTCGAGTGAGACAGCGCCATGCATGCCTAGCTAAACAAAACCAGTAGCTACAGGCAGACAAAGAAGAGCAAAGCAGACCGTCAGGAGAAGTCGGACTCCCCGTCGGGAGTCACCCAGTCAGCATCAGCCTTGATCGCCGACCAGCCTGTCCATGAACGCATCCGTTACCAAATACACCAGCTACTATCCACGACTCCGCCCTCAGCCGGTGCCCATGCGCCGACGCGCTGCTTCGCCTTGCTAGCTGCTGCAGCCGCCCACGCGTAATACAACAGCAACACCGTCTACCAATGGCAAACCGACAGCGAAGGCATGGGTATCTATCAAACACGCCAACAGAGGTAGAGTTCCCCCCTCATTGGCAGAGCAGCAAATAGGCCCCTGCTCGGACGAGGTCGGCGAGTGCCGCTTTGAGCTCATCCGAGGCGATGCCACGGCATCACGAGTATGTTGGGGCATGGGGGGCTGCATATGCGTGGGGGCCGTTCAAGGGGCACAAAGGCCACGCGCCCAACAACCGGCAGGCATCGTGCCAGGTACTCGTACGAAAAGGAGCCGCATTCTTGGATGCATCAGAGGCTCTAATCAGGTCGCTAGCTATCAAGTAGTCTGTCTGGCCATTTCAGTCACTGTACTACGGGTAGAGCTGTAGCAACTCCAAGTCATCGCTTCAGACATGACTTGCACTGCACGACCCTGGTCACAAGACGTCTGACGACATTGCAACACCACTTGTTGCGCACTCTTTCATATACCTGCTCACCAACAAGTCCTATCTTGGCGTCGGCTACTCTCTGACGATGCTGGCCGTTTCACGCAACAAAACTACGTTGGTGGTAGGGCTCCCAAACTGTCACGGCACTTCCTCGTACACAAGATCTCACCGCTGCGGTCACAGCCTGCGTGCCAGAACAATGCTCAATTCAAGCTAGTCTTTGTGAAACCAACCTCCAGGCCTCATCACGTGACAGCCCCGGTGAGACACATTGTTGCTGCTCTCGGCCTCGTGGCCTCGCTAAGCCCGCTCCTTCAGCCAGCGGCTTGGAAACTTTTGTAACTACATTACACTCACACGCGCCCTACTCGCGACAAACAGCAAGATTAACTCCGCCAAGTGGTGACATGACAAACGATGAGATGCGACGAATTGCAAGAAAACCATGTGGTATACGCCGGAAATCCTGTCCACTTTTCGGCTCCAGAATTCCTACTGTAGCTCTCTTAGCCATGCAGGCCGCTCGTTCTTTGGCGCATCAGCTCTCGGCGCGTCTTGTCCTTTTCTGCGACGTTGTTAACTCTGAACTTGACGTTGGAAAAAACCCGGTATAAATGCTCACCTTCGTCAAACACGAGGAATTCGTGCAGAGCGCTTCCTGCCGGCACCATGGGCAGGACCGGCACCTTCTTGTCTGTCACCACCTCCAACAACGCGGGGCCATCCGACTCGATCAGCCATTTCAGGCTGTTGACGACATCGGCCGGATCCGACACTCTCCGCGACTGAATACGCATCGACTCGGCCAGCTTCATGAAGTCGGGATTGACTTGATGCGTATGGGCGTAGCGATCCTCGTAGAAGAGGTTCTGCCATTGCGTCACCATGCCCTGCTCCTCGTTGTTCAGTACGATGATCTTGACGCCAATGTTGAACTGCGATGCCGTGGCCAGCTCCGTCAGAGTCATGCCGAACGAGGCATCGCCGTCGATGTCGATAACAAGGGCATCAGGCTGGGCCACCTTGGCGCCAATGGCCGCCGGCAGGCCGAAGCCCATGGTACCGAGACCGCCAGACGTAATCATGGTTCGGGGATGCCTCCACCGGAAGTGCTGCGCCGTCCACATCTGATGCTGGCCCACACCCGTCGCAATGTATGTCATGTCCTTTCGGTCCGCCGTCAGGTTGCTGAGCTCCTCGATGACCGTCTGCGGCTTGATCAAACCGCCACGGTCCGCTTTCGCGTAGTGCGACAGCGGCCACTTCTGCTTCCACTCTTTGATCTTGCCGAACCACTCCTTGCGGTCTGCCATGGACTTGGTCGTGATCGAGGGCAAAAGCTGTTCCAGGTTGTTTGCCACGTCGCCTTCGATGGCCTCCGTGGCTTGGACAACCTTGTTGATGTTCTTGGGCATGATCTCAAAGTGCACGATGCCACCACGCTTCTCGGCGGCAGCAGCTTTGGCGCCAGGGGCAAACTTGCCAATGGCAAGCGTGACACGGTCGTCAAACCGCGCGCCGAGGGCGATGATAAGATCAGCCTCCTGCATGGCCATGTTGGCATACGCAGAGCCGTGCATTCCCAGCATGTGCAGCGACTTTTCATCGAGCTCGTCGAAGCCGCCCAAGCCTTGCAGGGTGGTTGTGACGGGAATGGAAGCCTTCTCGGCCAGCTCCTTGAGGAGGGCCGGACCGCCCTCGGACAGAATGACGCCCTGGCCGGCGTAGATGACGGGCTTCTTCGCTATGTTGACAAGGTCGGCGACGCGCTTGATGGAGTTGGCCAGCTGTTTCCGGCTCAGGTCCATGGCGGCTCGGGAGGCGGCGCTGGGCAGCGAGGGCAGGGCGGTTTCGGTGGGAATGGCTTTTCTCAGGATACCGGCCGTGACATCCTTGGGCAGGTCGACGAGGACAGGTCCAGGTCGGCCGCTGGTAGCAATCTCAAACGCCTCGTTGATTCTCCTCGGCAGCTCGGCGACATTCTTGACCATGACATTCCACTTGGTGCAGGCGCGGGAGATGCCGACGACATCGGCCTCCTGGAAGGCGTCGCTGCCAATGGCCGTGGTGGGGACCTGGCCGCAGAAGACGACCATGGGGGTTCCGTCTGAGAGGGCATCCTGCATTGGGGTGATGACATTGGTGGCACCAGGACCGGAGGTGACCAGGACGACACCGGGCTTGCCAGATGCTCTGGCGTAGCCCTCGGCCATGTGGCCAGCGCCCTGCTCGTGTCGGGGCAGGATAAAGTCGAAGTGTTTTGAGTTGTAGATGGCGTCGAAGACGGGCAGAATGGCACCGCCAGGGTATCCAACTACGAGTGACTCATGTTAGTGATGCGCTTGTGCAGCCCAATCGAGAGAGCTGGTCGTGGTCACTCGGACGTACAGATATGCTTGACGCCTTGTCTTAGCATCATTTCGTGGAAAATTTCGCCGCCAGTCTTGCCAATGAATCTGCGTCGCATCACATGGTTAGCTGTTGATATCGTGGCGGTCATTGTAGGTATGAGGCATCGTACGACTCGTCCATGTCAACCTTCTGCGGGTTGACCAGAGGCTGAACATGGCTGCGATCTTGATCCGCTGCGTTGAACGCAGGACTCGGTACGGCGCGGACCTGACTGCTGCGTTCGCAAAGCACAAGGCCAATCGTCAGCTCAATTTGATTCTCTGTCAAAGGGGGTCTCGAGCCGATGCCGGCGAGGTTTTTTTGGGGGGCGGGCGGCAAGGAAAACTCACGGTGCAGCGGACGTGGCGGTCGCAGCCGTTGCTTGATTCCGTTGCCCGGTAGGAACTTTTCTGGGCGACAGCACAGCGGCGGACTGTGTCGTCGAGGTGAAGTGTCGCGCCTGGCCCAGGGCTCTGACGGCCTTGGTGGCCTGGCGACTTCGGAGCATCATGGCGATGGTGGGGACTGCTCTGTTTTTTTCGCCCAGCTCGATGCGCAGCGGTCTGCAGGGACGGGCAGAATAGAGAGCCTCGCGTGCGAGGAACAATGAGAGCGAGTTTAGAAGAGCAGCGGCCGCCTGCAACTGAGATCGTGGGTTTCCGTGTGGGAAGGGGAAAAGAGCGGGAGGGAGGAAAAGAAGGTGGCGGATTGGGACGATTGTGATGGATGTCCGATCCCAGACCAGCCTAGAGTCAGAGTCAGTCGACGCAAGCGATGCCGGTGCTGGCAGGCACAAAACCTCGCTGTATTGGCTGTAGTAATATCACAAGCCAGCACAGTCAGCCCGCTGTTAGGGGACTTGGAGCGCTGTACAGGTGTGGGGTTCTCCACCGTGGCGAGGAGGTACCTCTACACTGAACTTTGGCCGCAAGGGGACCTCGGCATCTCCGTGCACGGACGAACGCAAGTCCCGGCCAGCCAATCACGGCGCCTCCAATGCGCGCCAGCAAATCAGAGGCGTCGAGGTGGCAACTGACACGACCAACCGCCTAGGGACCTTATTAGGGAGCTATCTGGCTTATGACAGCGACGACTTGCATTTGTGCACGGGTCGATGTACGGAGTATCTTGGTTATGTACAGTAGTTGCAGCTGCAGTTCGAGGGCGCCGATGTTCGCAGATCGCTCCCGTTTCTCCTCATTCTCACGAGCCAATTGCGGGGGGGCCGTCACCAGCTTGTCTCGGTGGTACCGCCCGACGACGGATGACAGCTTCCACGGTGCTCGAGGCTATCGTCAAAGACGTGAATACCTTATCCATACCGTACTTAGCTGGCGAGTCGAAAACCTGCTTGCTTGTGTCCAGCTGGCCGTGGGCAGCACCTTTAGTTGCCAGCGGCAACCCACCAGGCAAGGACCACACACCACCACCATCTCCATCCCACGGATCGTACCCGATAATTATACGCTACGTCTCAGGCACATTCCGGCACCGGCGCTGAATTGTCTGGGACCCCTCTGCCTTGCTGCACGGGCAGCTCTTCGCCGCTACCGCACTGCTACCGCTCTGCCGCGGTTGCATGTTCGGCGGGGGCCGCATTGCAACCGTACCCTCGTACAGGTACACGGCAGACTGCGGACTCAGAGTGCGTGAATCATCCTTGTTCTGTACTCGTGCTTCAATCGCGTCGTCGGCAGACCCGCTTTTCGCTGCGACTTCGGGGCCCACGGCCGCCCGGTCAACTCAATCTGTTCGTCGTTGATCACCAAGTCTCTGATGAATTGAGAGTAAGTTTGCCCTGCTTTTTGCGTGTTCAATAACATTCCAATTGGCCAAGGCAATGGTATCGCTTGATGACTCCCGCAAGCTGATCTAGGGAAGCGTTGTATAATGCTTTCTTGTCCATCAACAAGTCGAGGCTTATTCCCCGTTGGCTAAATCCTCGGCTCGTGTGCATATGTCAGTGCTTGCTCGCTCTTGCGCCTAAAATTCGTCTTCAAACGCGTCGAGTACACATCCTAGCGGGAGACATCAAGAAGTGTATGAAAAAGACTGCCGCAGCCACGCGGCAGCGTAGCCATTCCAACTGTATCCTGTGTAAGTACTGGGTATTCAAGTATCTGTCATCCATCTCCCTGTGCTTTGCTTCCCATGCTATGCCCGCCTGCCATCCATTATCGCTCGCTGTGGATGACACTTCAAAACAAGTAAACCGCCTTAACAGGCACGCATGATGCCCACCCGCTGGATATCGTTTTTGCCTTCCTGTCCTGCCTGGTTGGCCCGCCCTGTCTTCCGTCTCGTCCTCAATCCAAGCCCCAGCAACAATCAATGGTATCTCAGCAACGCAAGGGAAAATGCCCGATGTCCAGCCCCTACCCCTGCTGGCCGTAAATCAATATTAGGTATTTATGTCAACTGTCCCAGATGTCGTTGCAGCCTATATGGTATGAATCTGGGAGAAGATCGAAAGAGAAAACTTGCATGCCGTAAAAAGAGTAAGGGTATACCGACGAGACGCCCAAGTGGGCGTCGTTCAATATTGTCATCTCCGCGAAAGCGGCAATGGGCCAGCGCTTGCCAACTCTCTTCAAGGACCACGGCATCTTGGGCGAGCCCAAAGCACTGCTCGAGGCCCATCGTATTATGTATGTATGCTGACTGATTAAAAGCCCACCCGAGCAACTACATGCCCAGCATCGTAGGGCATCATCTCAGGAGGATACAGCGGGCTGTCGTGAGGCATCGCCTTCTTCGTCGGTCGGAGGCTCTCCATGCTCACAACTCGGCCCCACGATGCTGGCCGTTTGTGAGGCACAGGGGTCGCCGGCCGTGCTGTCGACGTCTGGCTCGCGTTCATCGTGTAGTCGTACATGCCGTTGGGGGTGACAACCTGAGAATGGTGTTGGTAGGGGTCGAATGCTTCCATGGTGTAAAATGACTGATGCGCATGGTGGTCGATATGCATCGGGTACATCATGTCATGGTCCTCGATCGGCGTATTCATCTGCTTGGGCAATCCCTGATGCACCTCTGGTGCAAACTTGGGAGCATCGACGGGCCACACGGTCTCGTTCGGGATCGGAAAGGGTGTGCCCGGATGCGGCCCGGCCGTCTGGTCGTCGCCCATGATTGTGTCACCGCCACCGCTGCTGACGGCACTGACCGAGCTTGCCGAGCTGGTTCCACCGCCCATGACACTCGCCGGTGTGGGCGGCCGTGACGAACGCTTTCCATGCCGGCTTGGCAGTCTAAATACTGAATGTGTCAAGCTTGATCGGCTGGACCGCCTCTTTGTGTTGGCCGGGGTGGAAGAGCCGTCATCCTCCGACTTTGGGCTGAAACTTGCCGACGAATGACCCGGGGAGTCGATCAAGCAAAGACTTCGATAGGGTAGCTGAAAGTACACGTCGATCTCGCTCGGTGGAGGCGTGCCAGGCGAGGAAAACGGCGCTGTACCCAATATGTAAGCCAACCGCACGAGCGTGGAAATGTCGCTGCCCAGATGGCGACACTCGAGCATCCGCTTCAGGTCCCCAGAAGACCGTGGCCTCCAGAACAATTGCTGCCGCTTTTCCTTTGGCCAGATGCAAGTCTTCCATATGTGCTTGACTTGTGGCTGTCGCATCAAGTTCTGCATCTGCACTCTGTATTCCCAGTGCTTGACGTCGAAGCCGTCTTCAAAATGCTTAGCAATGTGCTCGAAGTGCTTATCTCGCGTTGCCGATGCGTCGTCAGCGGTCTGGGCTTCGAAGAGTCGGTCCTTGCAGGCATCGAACCCACACGAGAACACCAACTGGTTGCACAGCTCCGTTCGGGCGGCACTGTTAGGCAATGCCTTCAACCTGTGTGTCTCCTTGGCATGGGTGCTGTACGCACGCTCCGTTGAAAAGGACAAGTGGCAGCCCTTGGTGCGACAGATCCATACAACGTCGGATCCGTGGAAGTTGTGCAGGTGCTTCTTGAAGTCGCTCTTGCGACCGAAGCCCACCGGACTATTGTCCAGAAAGCACATGGGGCATTGGTACTTCTTGGACGTGGGAGCCATCAGCCGAGGGGATGGGTGCGAGGTCACGTCGCTGGGGGGTAAAGACGACGGGACAGGCGCGGGAGAGTCAAGCCAAGAGCGTTCGGTGATTTTGGTGGGCTCTGGCTCAGGCATGGACGGCATGTCTGGAGCCACATCGGGCCACGTGCACTGAGTGTTGATGGATGCATCGTCCGACCTGCATTGCGATGCCTCGGAGCTCGTCCATGCCAGCGACGGTGCGCTCATGCTACTGAGCAGTGTGCTCGCCGAGAAAGTCGAAGCTCCCGCTGCGAAAGGTGTCAGAAGAGCAGCCGAGAAGAACTGATGAGTGGCGGTATGGACTTACACGAATTGGGCGAGCCTGTCAGGGCACACATAAGGCTGGGAATGCCATATCGCTGAACGAGCCGAAGAAGCTGTTGGTGGTCCTCGTCCGTTAGTGGTCGCACATTGGCGTCGTCTGCGGGCGGACGAAACGGAAACATGACGATCAGGTTGCACGGCGTCGTCGTTCCTGGCTGCTTCCAATGCGTACGCTTAAGATCGTCGATAGATGAGGCTCGACAGGGACAGAGTAGCTAGTGGTGAGTGGAGGCTGTCGTCGGGCTTGCTTGATTTGCCCAAGGTGAGCGAATAAGCAGCAAAAGTGAGGCTCTCGGCTCCCTCTCGTAATGGGCTGGCCTGGCCAGTCAAAACAACGAGTTCCTAAGGCCAGCGCCCTGTACGTGGCCCCTCACCGCGCGCAGCTGCGCGATGACCGAGGCGAGAGAGGCAAGACAGAGGTTGTCGAGAGGGGTGTTACGCGTGCCAAGAGCAAAACAGAGTTGTCGTTGACTGTAGCGTGTGCGAAGGATTAAGCGTCTCTATTGTGCGAAGAGGTGAGCGTTCCGCGGGAACTCATAAAGTGCGAGAGTTTGACGAGGGAAGACGGATGGCAACACGGGCCAGGACGAAGAAATGGGGCAAATAGAAGGGCAAGCCGGGGGGAAAAGGCTTCTAGAAGATCTCGGAGAACGCTCAGACATCGATGAAATATAACCAGTTCATCGCCAGAGCAGGGAATGAGGGCTCCCTCCTCTTGGCCCATGATCCATCGGACATCCCCACTCTCCGTCTCTCTAGCTGGCAAACCCCTGTCAGGCTGCTGCCGGTGCTGTCGACTTGGCCAAGCAGCTGGGCCATCCTCGCTCGCGGGCATCATGGGGATCCCTGTCGAAGGCACAGTCGCAGCCAACAAGGCCACCCGTTTCAGGAACGGCGTCATTTCACACCGCGGCCTTAACGCATTATGAAACGCGCTGGGCGACGCAGCATTTGCCAGGGCGGTAGCGCGGATCAGGGCTGCCCAGCATGGTGACGGTGGGTGGTCGCCGTCTGGTTCCCCGAAGCCAACCAGACTGCGTCGCGTGGCGTCGTATGACCAGCGCCCGCAAATTAGCAACCTGGCACCCCTGCGCGGCGTCTAACGTTGGCCCCTGCAGCTTTCTACCACGAATGGTTCTGCCTGCGGACCCCTGGGGCTGGCTCTGTCCAAGCCTTCTGCCGCCCTTCTAGAAAGCAATGGTGGTCGCTCCGCAAGACATGAAGAGGAGGCGTGGCCGGAGTTTGCATGTCTTATAGATATTAAGCCGACGCAGAGACACCGAGAGGGGCAGAGGTTGGCACGCGACGGCAGATGGGGCCGTGGAACGGTAGTATCAACCATGCGGGCGAGGTTGCAGCGGCGGCAGTGTGTTGTGATGCTGATGCTGAAAATCGTCGCCGTGCCCCTGGCTGAACCGGACTGCTCGAGCTAAACTTGGACTCCATACTCCGTAGACCTGCTCGAGGTCGCGTCATCAGCCGCTTCACCCTGCTGCGATGGTGGCGGCCGGTGTGGCCAGGGGGTGGGAGCGCGCAGCCAGCCCAAAGGACATGCATGGGCTTGCCATACCATGGAGAGATGACGCCCACAAAAACGGGACGAACAGTGTCTCTTGCGACTGGCCCCGGCCCACCCACACGCGCCAAAGTCGACCATCGCGCATTGACGGAGCCTTGGTACTCGCACCGCTCTCTTCGTAATCACGCGCAGGTACGGGCTCGTACGAGTATGGGCGGCGTGGAAATGACGACAAGACAGACTGGCATTTTCTGCTCTGCTTCGTGGTGGGCCGGCAGCGATACGACGCCATGGTGTTGAAGAACCGATGCCCAAATCAACGGGAGGGAGGGAGGGGGCCAGTTCGTGAAGGAAGGGGGGGTGGGGGGGCCTGAGGTTGACACACCGTCCAAAAGGCAGATATGGAATACAGATGTTCGTTCACCTTCACCTTCAGTCACCCTACCCACCTCACCTCACCTTGCCTCGCTACTGCCCTCATTGACCAAACCGAGAGTACGATGCAATCGTCACGCTACCACGGTCGGGGCCATGCTCGCTTGTGAGCTTCGACGTCTTCATTCACCCGCTACCAGTACGGACTGAGTTACATACAGCATGCAAAGCTCCTACGCAACTTTGTGACCTACACCGTTGATGGCTGACGGTCCCCCAATCAAGCCGCCCACTCGCCCTCATCGGCAACGCCGTTGAACCAGGACAAGCTGCGCAGGGGGGTAGTTACACGATGTTGACGGGTGGGGGTTCCCTGACCATTCGTCAATCGTATTTCAATTTCGAACGGATGGCTGCTATTCTCGTCGGGGCCCTGGTGCCCGCTCCCCGGCCACCCCCTGTTGCTGGTCGTGGATCGGGGGCATCAGCGATCACCAGCCCTTCTCTCGCTTTGGCCTGCCCCGGCCATCGGCGGTTCAGAGGCCTTGCGGTATGACGCGGATGAGCCGCGTCCACTTCAACCATTTTCATTTATTTATCAAACTGTCCAAGACCCTGGCTTCCACGAGGACCGACGAGGTGGTGGCGAGCAACCGACCTCCGGTGAGAGGCATCCGTCAGACCAAGCTGCAGCCACCAACGCCAGCCTGCGCCTCTCGCATCTTGTGGCTCCTCAGCCCGTCGTCTTCCCCTCCTCAATATGCCCAAAAGGACTATTTTCCGTGCTCGCATATGTACTGTCAAGCCTCTGGCGGCTCAGTCTCACTCCCTCTCGTTCTGTTCATTCTGTTGGTTGGGGTTTGCTTCCATTGGCGCGTCTACCTTCATGCCGTCGCATACAAGCGGGCATGCTTACCCTTTCCTGTCGAGACCGATCAACAACCCGCAGGACAACTGCAACAGTGCGGATATGGCTACCCAAGTGCCGCCGCTCCAGCAAATTGTCGTGCTCTAGTTCATCCAGCAGGCCGCCATACCACGTGGCTCCCCGGATCTTTTCTCGCCTGGAGGCGCACGCCCTTGGTAAGCCGCCGCGTCTTGTTCCGTGACTTCCGACTCGTGTGTTGCGTCCCGTTTATGCTCGTGCTGTCTTATCTCCGCCAACGCCGTGCCACTCTGGCGAGTTCAAGTCTCGCACCTGCAGCGGATGCTGGTTGCTGAAGATGCTGCTGATGCTGATAAATCATCTGCTTTATGTTCTACTGGTCTACATCTCCTGCTAACATGGTAAAATCCCCGAGCTGTCACATCTGTATGCTGCTTTTCTTGTCGATGCGAGGGTTAAGCCGTACCTAGGGTACTGTGCATCCGTACCCTCGTCCACAGATCGATCATGCAGAGGCCCAGCCAGCGCTGGCAGCCGGGCTGACCATCTCCCAGTCACAAGCTTCGACTTTCTTGCTCTGGCTCTTGTGAGCAGTAATAACCAACTGTCGACATGTGATCCATACGAGCGAGGTGTTCCCAAGGCATTGCTCCGGCATTGGCTACATTTTGGTCGTAAGTCAAATAATATGTTGCACAACCTCTGGGCCTTGTTACGCGGCTCCTTCGCTTTTCCCAGTGTTTAATTCCCGAGAAGAGAGGAAGGTTGAATGAACTCTTGTGCAAAGAGATATGTTCACGCAGGAAAACTGATCAATTCTCATGCCGTAGGTTTTTATTGGCATAGCATGGAGTTGCTTCATTCGGCGGAGCTGTCACTGGTATGCAACCGCACGAACGCCAATGTTCATGCCAGTGATAGTGACGAGCAGAGGTCACAGTATGCCCATCAATCGAGCATCAGTGCTGTCTTCGCCCAACGCTATACATGTGCCCATAGCTATTTCTTCCCAATATAAGAAATGAATCCTACTGGCTCCACTTTCGTCTCTGTTCTGGCGGTGTCCTATTGTTTGCCAGGGAGAAAGCCGTATCAGATGCGTAAATTCGTAATGACCATTTCACTGGGTGCCATAGCAGCCCACGTGTTAGAGGTTTGGTATACTCAACAAGTATTTCTCGTGCTTTCATGGAACAAAGCATACCCTGTTCAAACACACCTGCTTCGGTCTGCCATAGCCGTTATCTTCTAGCGTTACACGGTGTGTTATTACTGCCAATGGCCTCTTTTGGACCAAAGTCTCGGCAAATTGAACGCGGTGGAAAGTTTTACTACTCTCTCATGGGTCATAGAGATGTCACGCGAGTCTTCGGAGCCATTCAAGTTACAAAAGGAGCCGTCGTGGCTGCTTGAGGGGTAGTTCTCAGGGCTTTCGAAACATGAAGGCTTCGAGCTTTATGGAACCGATGCAGCACTGGCGCGTAACAAATTCAAGCCAATATGGCCGGTTTTTGAAACGGCCCACGCACCCATCGCCGCAACTAAAGATGCGAAGCAAGAATTTAGACATCTATGTACCAGACAATATTCAGCTGTTTCAATCCATCTTGAAGCAACGTTTACGTTCCTTCCTCAATAAGTGCTACCTATGCTCGTTGATAAGTGATCACTGCTCGTCTGCTAGATGCTAGAGGTCAAATTCACTGGAAACGTTTCGCTTGCTAGCCAAGTTCTCCTCACCACAGCCTTCATTTTGTTTCTTGTGAGCTTGTGTCATGATAAAAGCTCGGATTTGGAGTATTGCTAATTATCGAAGCACTCTTCGAGACCATTAAGGACATCTGGAGCTTCTTAGGTCACCGGACTCACTATTACGCTCTCCTTCGCTCAGAATTACTACCTTCGAACTAAGGGGCAGTTTCGATCTTTGAACCTCAAGGCCATATCTCTCCCTTAGACTCAATGGACTGAAATAGCTGCTGGACCACCACATGTTCGCGCCTTTGGCAGGCAAGCTAATAAGTTACCACGACCTGGAGCCTTGGAACTCTTGACTTCTCGCGACATCCCTCTTAATACATGTTTTGATTTCAGTGTTGGCTTACCCTGGTTCTGAAACTGTAGTAGCCTTGGTAACCTCTGTCTTGAACTTGATCAATACGACACCGCAGAGCGCGATACGTCGAGCACTTCTGCGTTTTGGTTCGGGCGTATCACAGCTAATAGATGCGTGATTCATGCTAGAGAAATCACCTGGTGCTCCTGATGGCCCCTAAATTCTATTTTTTCTCTTTTTCTTTTCGCACATCTCCTGTGCAAGATGAGCGTAGGATGAAGCCAAAGCAATTGGGCAACTGGGCACATGCCAGCAAGATTAAGCTGAGAGACGTCACCGCCAATTACAATCGTATTTCCCAAAATTGCCATCTTTGAGCCGCAGGGGCTTAGTCGATCTTCACTTCACTACTAGCGCAATAATAGCAGCGACGGGTACTTCTGACCGGTCTTGGAAGATTTTGTTTCGTGCCATTGAGCCAACACAAAAGGTCGGCGATGGATCGTCATACAGGCTGGTAAGCTTTGAAAGAGACACGAAGACGAACAGAGCTTGAATTTGTTCTATCAGTTTCAAATAGTGGCAAGAGCTCCCTCGCTTTAGCCCCTCATCTACCTCCTTGACTTCCCTGGATTTGCCTCAGGGTTCACAGATGCATGAACTTCAAAGTACCACACGTCAACAATTGCGTTCGTGCATTGCGGCTATCCCGCGGATTCATGTTGAGCTTTACGGCTCTATACGTATAATCTCAATCCGTATAGCATGCCCGTGCTCAAAGTCATTTCAGTAATTCGAACCGACGACGCATGAGCGATGTTCTACCGCCATTGGGAATCTTGGAACATATGCCCTCAGTACGACGGGCCTGTCGCTGGACTCCCGGCCATGGGACTTTTACAAGGTCAGAAGCAGCTGCCTTGTCCACCTCGCACAGTTTTGCACACTAATAGAACAGGATGTTCGATCGTTTAAGTGGACGAGGTGGCCAGTAAATTCGGCACGGGTGGACATACACCCCTGCAGTCTGTTAAGGCAAAGGCTCTGCGGTATATACAGATGTAACCGTCGCTCATCGTATCGAAACATTATAGGTCGTCGATGTTGGGCTGGACCTAGACGCAGCAAGACCGGTTGGGCAGACTGAGAGCTACAAGACAGCGTGCAGTTGCTTCGAGGGCTGAAAGGGGAAGAAATCGAGGACACCGAACAACAAGGATAGACGCGCTCGGGTGAATCAGTGAAGACGTACGGATACGTCGCAGAGAATTCTCAGGTCCGTGACCGCGCCACATGCACCTAGACTGAAAACAGACGATGGATGGCAGCCTGTCCAATTTGCATACAGTAGCTTGCATTGGTTGCATCAGTTAGGTAACTCAAATATCGCTTGGCGAAGGATTGTACCTGATCAACCCCGCCCGGTGCAATCCAGAAGGAACCCGAAGGATGAGCAAGAATGTGCTGCATTCAAGATCCGAAGTAGAAGCTTATGCTGGCCAATTATTCTTCAATTCGAGGTGCCAAAAGAGTATGGGCCGATGATATGACGTGAGACGCGATTCGTCTGTTGCGCGGCAGGGTGGGAGGCCCGGGAGAGCCGGATTCACATTCTAAGAATACCCAACACTCGAACATGAAGACCACGGCCAGAATCGGCAGAAGGCTTGGTCAAGGCTGGAGAACCAGAAATGGACTTCGCGAATGTCGGGCCGTCTCCCGCTATGGGGCCGCGCTACGACCAATGTTGCAAACACGTCAATCTCCCGGACCTGGGCAAAGAGGCCGTCCATAAAGGGAGGCAGAGTCGGCCACGGGTTTGGAAGGTCATGAAACTGTTATCGCTTAGCATTTAACGCGAAGCACGGATGGGGGGGTCCTGAGGCTCAGGAGTTATGCTCACTAGCTCTCATCAATATTCCAAACAGCGTTCAGTCATCGTGGGAATTATGCTGACGCGCGATGCGACTAGCTGTGCCCCCGGGTACGGCATCCAGTTCAATTTTTAGGTTGCGCAACATATCCCGTAGAAACGAAATAAGAAGCCTTCCGCCTTCACGAGAAGCATTTTGGTGCATATCATACGAGGTAACAAGGTCGTAGTTGCTGCGCCGCGGTCGGGAATCCGGGACCCACGAACTTGCCGTCGGTGGCAATAAGTTTGATGATAAATGCCAAGTCGTTGGCGTCTGTCGAGGAAGGATGGGCAATGAACTTGAGTAATGAGCAAAACACTATGCGCAGCCTTCACACTGACTAGTGCCAATTATACACTACCCATAGAACGCATAACACCCACGTGGAAGTGCAGCTACATGTTAGTCCGTAACATAGCCAAGTCTCCAAGGCTCAATGACCTTCAAACTCCGCGGCCTTGACCCCGGGCAGATGCATAAGTCATTGGACACGACGCTACGGCTGTTGAACAGCCGCAGGGGGCGAGAAGGACCCGAGGTGAGCATTAACCGATAAAGTGCTGTCAAGATCCTGCACTCTGAATATTAATGTGTGATTCCAACCGGAAAGGGAAGCGGATGGTCGCCTGCGGCGTCTTCGGGATGCGACCACCCGGTCTCCGAATTTGACAGCTTGAGCTAATGCCGGGACAATAGAGCCTTGGCTGCAGGAGGTCGTTGCGGAAGCGCAACCAACCCTCAATCGTAAATGGTCGAGCAATTGTCGACAGGAATATGAACGAACGAACGACCATGGAGAGCGTGGGACTGGCTGGGAATCCGTGAGATGCCCTCTGGCCCGCATCCTTTCCGACACACGTACGAGTACTCGTACTCGCAGGCTGAAGGATTCTGCACAGTATGCTTCTAGCCCGTACTGAGCCGCTATTACATTTAGAGAGTTCTTCAAGCTGGTCCATGGTCGATCGCGCAGGAGAACCCTGCCGTTGGACTGCAGTGCACCACCATCAACGAGCTACCTGTCCAAAGTGCCATGCCCATGCATGATTCACGATCTAAGGCCCCCTAGGTGCTGACGAGCGCCACCCAGACAAATCCTGCCGTTAGGATTGCAACGCACCATGATCAACGGGCCAGCTGTCCGACAATCCACGGCCTCTAGGTAGACGATCTAATTCCTTAGCTGCTGCTGGCAAGTGGAAAGCGTGCTTCGATGCGCTCCATGACGTACTCCCCAATCAGCAAATTCAGCACTGCTTGCACTCGCCTTTACAGCAGCTATGATGGAAAGAACCATAATGTAAGCGCATTATGAATGCCGATTACCCGGCCGGCCTCACCATGGCCTGGGCCGTCATAATCACCATACGGTCGACATGTTACAAGCTCTTCCGCGGTAGTAGCTCTTATGTCAAGCGCCGGACAAGCTCTGCTGCCAGCAGACCGACGTGAGGGGCTTCCAGGCCCCAGTCCGAGCATGCAGCATGTTCCAGACCAGGCTGACACTCTGGACATGGGTATGCCTGGGGGTATGCTTTCCGACATTTGCTGTCACGTATACATTGACCGCATGCTGCCTTCTTTCTAGTTGCTCGATCGTCAACAGGTTCTACAGCTGCAGACATTACTTAAAGACCTGCACAGTGGGTATCTTTGCGACATTGTCTTGTTTTTAACAGAATTGACAGTGGACCTGTTTGATGCTTTGTGGTATATGGCATTTTTGCTCGAGGCGCACAGCGGAGCTTTTTGACCGTACCACCTGCTTCAGACCGTCGGTGAAGAATTGCGGCGACCATGGCTCGCAACACGCAAGAGCTCGCTTTACAGATTGAGAGACTAATCCTCGAGGATGCCGCCATTCAGAATGTGAAAGTCCTCGACTTTCACACCCCTAATTCTGAGCCAGTTTTCGTGGCGATATCACTGGCGCAGTCACTCAGCTTGCCGCAGCCAGACACTCCGAACATTATCAAGAGGGCTCGGAGGAACTTGAAGAAAAAAGCAAAAGACGCCAACAGTGATTTGCAATTCATGGTCCCAAAGAGGTGGATTGTACTCGACAGGTTACCAGTCACCGCATTTGGCGCAATAGATGAGGAAAAGCTTCGAGCGCAAGTTGATTCGAGCTTGACACCATGTGAAGCCGAAATGTCCACTGAAGAGCGGATTCGACGAATCTTTTCAGCCGTTTTGAGAATACCGCTCGAGGATGTGCAGCGCTCTGAGTCTTTCATCAGCCTCGGCGGAGACTCCATCACGGCAATCGAGGTCATGTCGAGCTGTCTGGCTTCAAATATCGTGTTGGGAGTGGCCGACATTCTGAGCTCGTCCGACCTTGCCACTCTGGCATCCGTCGCCAACCTCAAGATGGCTTCCAAAGACGAGACAGACATCCATGTCAATGGTGCCAGCAATACTAAGGGCAGGGTCAGTACTAATCCAGCTCATTCGGTCCTTTCTGATTGGGGTATCCCATCTGGCGGCCTCGACAACGCTGAGCTGGACACCCATCAATTCAGAGTTTCTGCGCAGCATTCTCAGCCTCTCAGAAAGCTTTCGTCTCAAACGGAGGCGCTTGCCGTCTGCGTTGCCGCCATCGTGGATTCGTTCCGAGAGACATTCGCCGACCGTCACTGGATCTCTTGTCTGACCACCACATCAAAACCGAGCATCTTTAGTGTGCTGAGTCTCGACCTGCAGCAAGCTGAGAGCTTGGCGCAAACCATTCGGTATCTGAAAGACTCTTTGAAAGCGGCACAAAGAGTCCCTGCCGAAAGCTTAGCCGCCAGTGAAGTTTCGGAGCTTTGCGTACAATTCGACGATGAATTTGGATGCATCCAAGACAGGCAAAATTCTGGGAGCCGCAGAACGAATGGCATGTCCACATGGACAGGGCGTTCTCTGTTCTCGATTAAAATATTTCGCGACGGGCCAGAGCTTGTGCTGGAACTCATTAGGCCCCGTCACTTGAAGCAAGGGCGCGACGTCCTGAAATGGATGGTCACTTGCCAAAAGTCGCTAGAGCAAGGTCTTGAGCTTGCGGCAGATCCCACGACGTTTTATAGCATCTCGAGCTTCCCTCTGCTGCCCCTTTCTTACGCCGAGCTGGATCATCTCGTCAGTAATTGCCGAGGGCTGGGATACCATGACATCGAAAACGCATACCCGTGCTCCGCTGTTCAAGAAGGAATCCTACTATCTCAAATCCGCTCAAAGGACGCGTACACAATCGAATGCAGCTTTGAGGCTCTAACGCGCAGCGAACATAAATTAGGACGGGTCAATTTGGAGCGGCTGGAAGCTGCATGGAAAAGCGTCGTCGCACAACACTCGACTCTCCGGACAGTCTTTCTGTCGAGTGTCCGCGGAAACAGTGCCTTTGACCAAGTGGTCCTGGCCCAGATTGAGCCAAAGATCGATCGACTTGCATCGCGTAAAGATGAAGAAGCAGCCATGGTAGCTCTCCGGTCGCTTGGGGGAATGTTTTTCCCGCCGCACCGACCTGCACATCAATTAACGACGTGCACGACTGAGGACGGTAGGGTCTTTTGCAAGCTTCAAATCAGCCATGCCATCGTCGATGGAATGTCCGTTGCTGTCTTATTCAGGGACCTTCGTCTGGCCTACACCGGCTCGCTGCGGGAGGCAGATGTGTCCGACTTTGGCAGATACGTCTCTTTTCTCCAAGACCCCAGGAGGGATCAAACCAACAGGGCAGCACTCGAGTATTGGCAGCGCTATTTGGCAGATATCAAAACTTGCTACTTTCCGACCCTTGTTGACGAGACCACTGATCCTGTGTTCAAGACGCTGTCCATCGAGATTGATACTACGCGTCTGCAGAGCTTCTGCAAGGCACAGGGGGCAACGCTGGCTACCGTTATTCAGTCGATCTGGGGAATTGTGTTGCAATGCTACACGCTCACAGATGATACTTGCTTTGCTTACTTGACGTCTGGCCGTGACGTGCCAGTCAGTGGCCTGCATACTATGGTGGGAACTTTGATCCATCTGCTTGTATGCCGTATCAGATGTGATGGCTCCGAGTCTTTTAGCAACTTGCTTCAGCGTCTTCAGGGAGAGCTCGGTCCGGCTCTACAACACCAGTACACCTCTTTGGCTGAAATACAACATTCGCTTTCTCTCGAGCAGAGCTTATTTAACACCATCGTATCAGTCATCTACCCACCTGCGTTCAGGCTCGACACTGAGCCTGATCTTGAACTTAAGCACCTGTCAAACCGTGCTGCTACAGAGGTGAGTCTTTCTTTTCAAAGTCGAGGATTTTGCTTACGATCAAAGTACGATGTGGCGCTTACTGTCGACTTGACCGGCAAATCCCCGTCAATCTTCATCGACTATTATACATCGATCATGTCAGAACGAAGCGCGCAGAAGCTTGTCAGGTCTTTCAAAAAAGCCTTAGAAACAGTTCTTCATGACCCCAATACTCGTATTGCAGATATACACATCATAAGTGACACCGATCTCGACCGAGCCTCCTACGAGAAACTCCCAGCCCCGACAAATTCCTGCACGCACTGGTTGATCAACGAGCAGGTTCAGCTTCGACCTGACCTTCAGGCAGTTGCATCTTGGGATAAGAACCTTACGTATAGGGAACTTGGCTTTTTTGCTTCGCGTTTGGCATGCAAGCTTCAAGCGAGTGGCATTCGTCCTGGAAGCTACATTGCACTATGCTTCCCAAAGTCGACGTGGGCGATCGTGTCCATGGTGGCAGTGGAGATGGCTGGCGGCGCTTTCGTTCCTCTAGACCCCAATGCGCCGTCCGCTCGTCTGCGAGGCATGCTGGAGGATATCAAATCGATTTTAGTGCTGTGCGCTCCGGCCTACAAGCAGAAATTGCAAGAATGCAAAGTCTACGCCATGGCGGTCGATGAGAGCCTTATACTCGAATTGCCGGACCCATCTCGGGAGTCTATTACTTCGGAAGTGTCTCCCCACGATCCCAGCTTTGTCATTTTCACCTCGGGCAGCACGGGAAAGCCAAAAGGTATCGTCTTGCAGCACGACAGCATCTGCTCCAGCAGTGACGCCTACGGGAGGCAATTGCAGATTGGCCCGACTACCAGACTTCTCCAGTTTTCGTCTTACACCTTCGATATTGGTGTCCTAGATGTCTTGGTCACATTAATGCGAGGCGGATGCATTTGCGTGCCGTCTGACCATATGCGTGTCAACGACTTGGCTGGCGCTATTGCTTCTATGAAAGCAAATTGGGCCTTCCTCACGCCTACAGTAGCAGATCTCCTCTCTCCGGCGGATGTGCCAGAGCTTAAGGTGCTATGTCTGGGTGGCGAGGCTATTGGGCAGAAGACTGCCGCTCGGTGGAAAGACGCCGTGGCCCTCCATGGACTTTACGGGCCTGCAGAAGCATCTGGATTTTGTGCATGGAACCCTAGTCTTGGAAAGATTGGCAAGTCAACAAATATCGGGAAACCGCTGTCCAGCGCTTTTTCGATTGTCGACCCTGCCCGGCCGACCCGCCTCGTGCCAGACGGCTGCGTTGGCGAGCTCCTAATACAAGGCCCCTTGCTTGCACGAGGGTACCTGGCTGGGGATAAAAAGGCGTTGAGCAACTGGATAAGCGAGCCTCGACGACTTCTCCCGAGCATTGCGTCCGGCAGGGCGTACTTGGCAGGCGATTTGGTTCGACGCAACGAAGATGGGTCGTTCGACTTTGTCGGGCGAAAAGATTCGCAAGTCAAGATAAACGGCCAGAGGACCGAACTTTGCGAGATTGAGTCGCAACTACTAGATATGCTACCAAAAGCTATGCGAGGGATCGTTGAAGTACTTCCTGGCAAAGACCGAAGCCTCGATAGCCTCGTATCTTTTCTCTGGTATACCGACGGGCCAAACTTCACGCGATCGACTGTACAGATACTTGACTCTGTGTCCGCGGACGAACGTACAGTCATCTCCCAGCTCGATTTAGCGCTGAGGGCAATACTCCCCTCTTACATGATCCCAAGTACATACTTTATTCTCCAGGGAAGCCCGGAGCAGACAGTGTCGGGTAAAGTTGACCGTCGCCGGCTGGTATCCCTTGGACGGGCCACGAGCCTTTCTGAGCGACGGCTCTTTGCGCCGCAGACAGTCAAACGTGAACCCCCTACGACATCTATGGAGCTGAAATTGCGGGAAATGTGGGCTGGTATCTTACGTATCGCGCCAGACGACGTTGGCAAAAACGATAGCTTCCTCCGCGTTGGTGGTGATTCAATATCTGCGATCTTGCTGGTATCGGAGGCTCGTCAACATTCGATAAACCTTACTGTCGCAAAGGTGTTTGACAGTCCACAGCTTGCTGACATGGCCATTGCTGCAACTGTTGGGACGATTGAGTCGGATGTCGAGGCAACACCATTTAGCCTTCTCCCCGCAGGGGCCGATGAGGACACTATCAAACGGGGAGTTCGGCGGCAGTGCCGACTGCCACCTTCAAGCTTCATCGAAGATATTTACCCATGCACGAAGCTCCAAGAGGGGCTCATGGCTCTCGCTGCTAAACAGCCGGGCTCTTACGTTGCGAAGAACGTCTATAAGTTTCACAGTACGGCTGACCTCGGCCGGTTCAAAAATGCTTGGGAGAGAACCATTGAGCTCTGCGACGTCTTGCGTACTCGAATTTCCCTGATGGATGAGGGGACCGCTGTTCAAGCTCTAATAGCGGATGACATTAGCTGGGAGGTCGTCGATACCCACAACCTAGTGGCTTTCGTTAAGGCATCGAAGCGAATTGAGATGGGCTACGGATCGCGCCTTTGCCGTTATGCCATAATCGAAAATGGTGGCAACCTGCATTTTGTTTGGATTATACATCATGCTATATTCGACGGATGGACCATGCGAATAGTGATGGGTACACTGGCACAGGTTTATCGCCAGTTGACGCCTCCCCCCCTGCAAAAGTACTCGACATTCATTAAGTTTGCCAGCGGTATAGACTCAAACGGCGCCAGGGAATATTGGAGCAGCCAACTTGATGGTGCTAGGCGAGCCAGTTTTCCTCCACACAGCAACAAGACCAAAGTCAGGAATAAGAGCGGCGTCACCAAGACATCCATTCCTTTTCCACGGTCAACACACTCCTCTATCACAAAAGCATCAGTTCTTCGTGCGGCTTGGGCCATTGTGCTAGCACGATACTGCGACACAGACGATGTGTGCTTTGGTATAACGGTATCTGGCCGTCATGCTCCCATACCGCGAGTGGATGAGATAGCAGGTCCGATGATTGCTACCGTGCCTGTCCGCCTTCGCCTCGACCCGCAATGCCCTGTGCCCCAATTTCTTCAAAACGTTCAAAATCAAGCGTCGGATATGATTCAATTCGAGCAATATGGGCTTCAAAACATTTCGAAAGTCGGACCAGACGCCGATGCAGCGTGTGACTTTTCGAGCTTGTTGGTACTCCAACCAGCCGAAATCACCAGCGTTGGAGACGAGACAAGAGGTGAAATTCTTGTGTCTGGAAGCGCCGAAAGAGCCTTGGCAGAGGAAGCAATGGGGAACTACTTCAATTACCCGCTTGTATTGCAAGCTGTCATCTTGGAAGACAACATCGAGCTCATTTTTGTATACGACTCGGGTGTCCTAGTTGAATCGCAATGCCGGGCAATTGCACACCAGCTAGATCATGTGGCTCAGCAGCTTTTGGCCAAGGATGAAAAACTACTTGCTTCTGTCTCCGTCGCGGGCCCGTGGGACTTGAAGCAGGCCCTTGAGTGGAACGGACCACAGCATCCAGTGCTGCACGCTTGTGTGCACGATCTAATTAAAGAAAAGGCTCTACAGCATCCAAGCCAAGAAGCTGTTTTCTCTAGCGAGGGAAGTCTAACGTATGATGAATTAGAGCGCCTATCGAGTAGGTTCGCACATTACTTGACGCGCTTTGGTGTCAAGAAAGAAAATATCGTTCCTCTCTGCTTTGAGAAATCCATGTGGGCTATTGTCGCCATGCTGGGCATTCTCAAGGCTGGAGGAGTGTTCGTTCCCCTCGACCCTTCGCACCCTGAGGATAGGCGCAGGACATTGGTCAAGGACGTCAACGCTCGAATTATCGTTGCGTCACCTAGCACAAGACCAAGCTGCGAAAAGCTACTTCCCGACGTCGTTGAGCTGTCAGCCCAGCTGCTTTCGCAAATTAGGCCGTCCATGAATGGCAACTTGCCACTAAGTGACAAGGCAGAGCCTAGTAACACGGCATACGTGTTGTTCACGTCTGGCTCAACGGGGCGACCGAAGACCATCGTTGTTAGCCACTCAGCCTTGAGCTCGAGTCTTATAGGTTACGGAAGAGCTTACGCCATGAACAAGCAGTCCCGCGTGTTGCAATTTTCCAATTACGCCTTCGATGTCAGCTTGAGTGAGATACTAGAAACACTTGTGTTTGGCGGTACCGTCTGTGTTCCATCGGAAGACGATCGCTTGGGAAATATCGCTGGCTTTGTATCTAAGTCTCGAGCGAACACAGCCATGCTGACGTCCTCTTATCTTAAGACTCTCCATCCGAGCGATTTGCCAACCATACAGCTCTTACTGCTTGTGGGCGAGCCGCCAACGACAGACATTATAGAGACCTGGCTTCCGCACGCTGATGTGGTGAATGCCTACGGTCCATCGGAATGCTCCATTTTCTGCGCGTCACATTTATACCGGTCACCAGCGGAGCCGCCAACGACTATAGGACGTGGTTTCAGCGGGTCTTGCTGGATCATTGAGCCGGGGAACCATGAGCGGCTTGCACCGATTGGATGTGTCGGTGAAATCATCCTATACAGGCACATGGCCCGCGGATATCTTCACGATCCCAAAGCCACTGTAAAGTCATTCATTCCCAGCGTCGAGTGGATGTCACCTGCAAACAAGGACGACCCACGCAGATTTTACATGACAGGTGACTTGGCGCGCTACAATCCTGACGGGACTATGGAATATCTTGGGAGAAAAGATACACAAGTCAAGCTGCGTGGCTATCGCATCGAGCTTGGGGAAGTCGAGTATAACATAAAAAAGTCGTTGCCACATTTGGACCAAGTTGCGGCCGAGGTGGTCCGACACGAATCCCGCGACTCTCTTGTCGCATTCATGACCTTCCGGGATACATCTTCGCAGGACAATAAAATGGGTGACTTTCTGATACCAATGAATTCAAGCTTTCAAGCCCTCTTGGTCAGTTTGGTTGCAGATCTGAAAGCAGCCTTGCCCTCCTACATGGTTCCTTCATTCTTCCTCCCCATTCGGGGCATGCCATTCAACGCTTCCATGAAGTTGGACAGAAAGGCCCTCAGAGCTTTGACAGAATCAATCTCAACTGATACATTAGCCACGTTCTCGTTGGCCACGCAGGATAAGGTTGCTCCCACGACTGAAATGGAGCTACAAATTCGTGCCATGTGGGCGCACATTCTGCAGATCTCCCCATACGATATCGGCCGACACGACAATTTCTTAGAGATTGGCGGCGACTCGCTCAGCGCTATTCGACTCGTTTCCTTGGCTGAACAGCAAGGCATCAGTCTCAGTGTCAAGACAATCTTCCAAAACCCACAGCTCGAACACCTGGCCACTGCCGCAGTGTCCGACGAAGGTAGCTCAATACTCAACCCCGAGCCCTTCAGCATGCTTCATTTGGACGACTTAAGCCTCATAAAAGACAAAATTCGGGCTCAATGTGGACTTGCGAGTCCTCAAGAAATTGAGGATGCCTACCCTTGTACGTCTCTCCAAGAGGGATTAATGGCCCTCACCGCGAAGCAGCCTGGAGCCTACGTTGCCAAGTACGTCTACCAGCTTTCAGGTGCAGTGAACAGGAAACTTTTCGAGTCTGCGTGGGAAAAGACTCTGGTGCATTGTGGGAACCTGCGTACGCGGATTGTCCACGTGAGAGGTCAGACGTTCCAGGCATTAATCCATTTCAAGGCTGTTTGGGAGCAAAGTGGGAACAGTAGCTTGAAGCAATTCATGACAGCTACGCAAAAGATGAACATGGACTATGGCTTGCCACTTTGTCGATATGCGCTCATAAATGATGATGGTGGCAGCCGTTACTTCGTCTGGGTGATACATCACGCTCTATTCGATGGCTGGTCCAATTCTTTGGTTCTCAACACGCTCCAAGAAACGTACAGACAGTCGGCACTCAGCCCGCTCAAACCTTATTCGTGCTTCATACGGTACACGACTGGCCTTGACCGCGAGACAATCAAGCAGTATTGGAAAACGCAATTGCATCAAGCTAAACGGGCCATCTTCCCGCCGACCCGCGTTCTCTCAAGAGGAAAGACTGCGAAGTCCACACGTGTGCTCAAACACACTATTCCATTTCGAAATCAAGGAGCCAACTCAATCACCAAGGCGTCCGTACTTCGCGCTGCATGGGCGATCACCTTGGCCAAATACTGCGATACCGATGATATATGCTTTGGAATGACTGTGTCAGGCCGCAATGCTCCTATACGAGGATCTTTGAGCATATCTGGTCCTATGATCACTACAGTTCCAGTTCGCGTTCGTTTAGAACGGACGCAGTCGGTGATGGAACTCTTGCAAAGTGTCCAGCAGCAGTCCTCGGATATGGTTCCGTACGAGCAGTATGGCCTGCAAAACATCTCCAGAGTCAGTCCGGAGGCTAAGGAGGCATGTGCCTTTTCAAGTTTGCTGGTCATCCAGCCATCTATGCGAGTATCAGCAATGGATGCAAATGATGCCATTCTGCTGCCTACCAATGCCGAACAATACAGTCTAAAAGCATCTGTGCAAAACTACTTTAATTATCCCCTGGTACTCCAAGGAAACCTTCATGAGGATTACGCTGAACTGGATTTTATATACGATTCCGACATTTTTGGAAACGACGGCCAACTGCAGGCTCTGTCACAACAACTGGAGCACGTCGTCCAGCAGCTAATAGCACACCACGGCAGTCCATTGGATCAAATTTCTGTCGCCGGACCTTGGGACATTCAACAAGCGTTGAAGTGGAACGAAGGGGAGGTTGAAGTCCAACACGCATGCCTCCATGACCTCGTATTTGACCAGGCTTTACGGACTCCCAATCACGAAGCTATATTCGCAGCAGATGGCTGCATGACGTACGCCGAACTGAACAGTCAGGCGGAGCTGTTGGCGAGTTACCTCATTCGACTCGAAATTCCACCAAAGTCAATTATACCCATTTGTTTTGAGACATCCAAGTGGGCCATAGTTGCTATGCTAGGTATTCTAAGAGCAGGTCATGTGTTCATGCCGCTTGATCCACTCCATCCGCAGCACCGTCGGCAGTCCCTAGTCGAAGATGTGGATGCACAGCTCATGATTGCATCGTCCGCGTCCGCAAAGGTGTGCTTGAAAATTACTCCTCGTCTAGTTGAGCTATCACCATCGTTCATGGAAACACTCCCCACTTCTGCAAGCACACAAGAAAGCCTTATCCACAAGTCTGCTCCCGACGACATTGCATATATCTTGTTTACATCGGGTTCGACAGGCAAGCCGAAAGGCGTTGTTGTCGAACACTCGGCTATATGTTCAAGCATCTGGAGCCACGGGAGGAAGTATAATGTGACTGAGACGGCTCGCGTTCTGCAATTTTCAAATTATGTGTTTGACGCCAGCATTTGCGAGATATTCACAACGTTGATATTCGGCGGGGCCATATGCATTCCACCTCCTTCCGAGCGACTGCAGAATATTTCGAGCTTCATGGCATCGGCACGAGTGAACACGGCTTTCTTAACGCCATCTTTTGTCAAGACTCTCGATCCCGAGCAGCTCCCAACGCTCAAGACACTAGTTTTGGGGGGCGAAGCTCCGACAATGGATACGATTGAAAAGTGGAAGCATTATGTGACCCTCATCAACGGATACGGCCCTACAGAGTGCTGCGTCTACTGCACTTCCCACACATACCAGACAGTTGATAAGCCCATTTTACCGAAGACAATCGGCAGCAGACTGCATAGCTACTGCTGGATTGTGGAACCGGACAATCATGATCGTCTTGCTCCAATCGGCTGTGCTGGTGAGCTACTAGTTCACGGCCATGCCCTTGCCCGCGGCTACTATAAAGACATCGACAGAACACGGAGCTCATTCATCGAGAATACGGTATGGCTCCCTGAGTCCCTTCGGGTTCGAGATTATCGACTCTATAAGACCGGTGACTTGGCGCGGTACAAATTCGACGGTACCATCGAATACATCGGACGCAAAGACACTCAGGTTAAGCTTCGCGGACAACGCCTTGAGTTAGGCGAGATTGAGTACAATATCCAAATCTCCCTTGTCCAGGTTAAAAATGCGGCTGTAGAGCTGACATCACGGGCATCTGGGGACTTCTTGATAGCTTTTCTTGACTTCAATGATGATGGTGAGAACGCGCTGAGGAGGGCGGATGACCTCTCGGATGAGATTCTGCCCATCGATAGCAAAATGCAAGCCTCAATTGTCGACCTAGGTGAGAAGTTGAAGGCTGCGTTGCCGTCATATATGGTGCCGTCTTTCTTCGTTCCAATGCGGCGGATCCCATTTGTTACTTCGATGAAGATGGACCGCAGGCGTTTGCAGCTGATCGCAAGCACTTTGTCACTAGAACAGCTCGCCAGCTTCTCTCCATCGCGCCAAGACAAGGTGGAACCAACTACCGAGGGCGAACTAGAGCTGAGGGACCTCTGGGCCCAAACCCTCAATCTCAGATCCGATGATATTAGCAAAGATGATAACTTCCTCCACATTGGTGGAGACTCCATCAGTGCTATCCAGCTCTCTGCGTTGGCGAGGCAGAATGACATCGACCTGCCTGTTTCTGTCATTTTCCAGGACGCTCGCTTGTCTGCAATGGCTCTAGCAGTCACCAAAATAAACGACGAGAAAGCCCCATATGAACCCACGCCAGCACCATTCAGCCTGCTTCGCACCGACGATATTGACTCCGCTGTAGCTCAACTCAGCATTTACTGCAAATTGTCAGACACAGAAGTGATTCAAGATGCCTATCCTTGCACTCCGCTGCAGGAAGGTCTTCTCGCGTTGGCTGTCAAATATCCTGGCTCCTACGTGGCCAAGCACGTCTATCGTCTGCACGAGCACGTCGACCTGACCCGGTTCAAGGCAGCTTGGGAGCAGGTGTGTGGTATTTGCGACAACCAGCGGCTACGCATTGTGCAGCTAGGTGACGCCTCCATCCAGGCGCTGGTGGGTGGGGACTTTGCTTGGGAGCCAACTGATGGGATGTCTCTTCGGCGCTTCCTCGAGATTGCGCAAAACATGAACATGAGCTACGGGTCAAAGCTTTGCCGCTCAGCTATTGTTGAAGAGGAAAGCGGAGAGCGCTATTTTGTCTGGATCATCCACCACGCTGTCGTCGATGGCTGGACAATGAAGCTTATACTGGGTGCCTTGCATAGCGCATACCAGCAAATCACTATCACCCCTTTCAACCCTTTTGCAAGCTTCATTAGATATGCCAGCAACCTTGATATTGCTTGCACTAGCGAGTATTGGCGAAAACAGCTACACCAAGCACGGCCAGCAGAGTTTCCTCCACCGGCTCCCACCAGAGGCACTACAGACAACAATTCTTCCAAGGTCACGCGCATGATCTCCAGGACTATATCCTTCCCAAGCTTCACCAAAACTTCTATAACTAAGGGAACGATCCTCCGCGCTGCTTGGGCCACGGTCTTGGCACGTTACGGTAACACTGATGACGTCTGTTTCGGTGTCACAGCCTCAGGGCGTAATGCACAAGTCCCTGGCGTGGACAGGATGGCAGGGCCAGTCATTGCGACAGTCCCCGTGCGAATTCGACTTAACCCTAAACAATCCATTTCTATGTTTCTCCAGGATGTCCAGTCACAAGCCTTGGAGATGATACCATACGAGCAAATGGGTCTTCAGAATATCGCGAAGCTGAGTGCAGAAGCGAAACATGCGTGTGAGCTTTCCAGCCTCTTTATTGTCCAGCCAGAGCGACAGGTCGATGTTATTTACAACGCAGCCGCTTCAATCATGGATCAGGCTTCTGCGGAAGAGTACTCAATCGTCGACGCAATGGAAGGCTATTTCACCTTCCCAATTGTTATCCAGTGCCCCATCTTCAGCGACCACGTGATAGTACATTTCACGTACGACAGCATTATCGTACCCGAGACGCAGATGGAAGCGCTTTGCTACCATTTTGAGCGTGTTGTGCAACAGCTTCTTGCTCAAGATGACACGCCTCTGGGCAACATCTCCCTTGCGGGCTCCTGGGACCTGCAGAAGGCTGTTCACCTCAACAGTGGCGCAGAAAATGTTCCTGCCGAGTTTTGCATACATGATCTAATCTCAAAGAGGGCTGCAGAGAATCCGGGGCGCGAAGCCATCTTCTCTACTGAGGCTAACATGACGTATGGCGAATTGGACAGTCTCTCGTCGGTACTGGCCAGCCATCTCGCAGAGCTTGGGGTCTCCTTGGAGACAATTGTTCCAATTTGCTTCGAGAAGTCTATTTGGACAATAGTTGCTATCCTTGCTATTCTGAAAATTGGTGGTGTCTTTGTGCCTATGGACCCGTCACATCCTTATTCGCGCCGCCGAGCGCTTGCGGAGCAGGTCAATGCAAAGTATATAGTTGCTTCGACTTCCGCGGCGAGCTTGTGCGAAAACATGACTGACCATATTGTGGAGCTCTCGCCTACAGTACTCAGTCGGCTCAGCTCTCATGATCGGCTTCTGCGAACCTATCCGACGCCTTCACCAAATAATACAGCATACATATTATTTACGTCAGGCTCTACAGGCCAGCCAAAGGGCATAGCGATCGAACATTCTGCAATTTGTGCGAGCATCATAAGTCAAGGAAAGGCCTTTGGGTTCAGTACGTCTTCCCGAGTTTTGCAATTCGGCAGCTACGTGTTTGACGTTTGCGTGTCCGAGATACTCGGTACCTTGGTCTTTGGAGGCACCGTATGCGTGCCATCTAGCGTGGAACGTATGCAGAGCATTGCCGGTTTTATCAACCAGTCCCGAGTCGATATTGCGATGCTGACTCCGTCGTTCGCCATAACTTTGACGCCAGCACAAGTACCAACTTTGAAGATTCTGATCCTTGGTGGCGAGGCACCGACAAAGGACATCCTTTCGACATGGCAGCCGCACGTAAAGCTTATCAACGGATATGCTCCTGCTGAGTGCTGTGTTTACGCTACCACGCACGCCTATCAGTCAACAAATGAGGTGCCTACAATTCTTGGGAAATCGCTACACATATATTGTTGGATCGTCGAACCCGAAAACCACAATCGCCTTGCGCCAATTGGCTGCGTGGGGGAGCTGGTGATGCAGGGGCATGCTATCGGCAGGGGCTACATCAATGACGAGCAGAAAACAACACAGTACTTCCTCAAAGGTCTCGATTGGCTGCCCTCTGACTTGAAGAGCCCAAGCCATCGATTTTATAAAACTGGAGACTTGGTCAAATACGACGCCCATGGCGATATCGAATACCTTGGAAGAAAGGATACCCAAGTCAAGCTGCGAGGTCAACGTATTGAGCTTGGAGAAATCGAGCATAATATTAGGCAAGTCCTCAACGATGTTGAGCACGTGGCTGTGGAAGTAATTCGACGTGAATCTAGCGAGGCATTAATTGTCTTTGCAAGTTTTGCCAGCACAAAATCAGAGCCAGTGCTGCCGGACCAACGCCAACAGAGAGACAGCCTTTCTGGTTTCATTGTTCCAATGAATGAGCCCATGCAACAGTGCTTTGATACTCTCCTTCATGATCTAAGGGCGAAGCTTCCCCCGTACATGGTGCCGAGTCTCTTCATGCCTTTGCAACGGATGCCTTTCCTGAGCTCTATGAAGATTGACAGAAGAAGCTTGCGTTCCCTCGTATACAGCCTCTCGGCAGACGGCTTTGCCACTCTGTCCCTGACAAAACGTGAAAAGGTGATTCCGACAGACGAGATGGAAATCAAGCTACGAGACCTATGGGCACAAGTCCTAAGGATTGCTCCCGAGCAAATTGGAAAAGACGATAGCTTCTTGCAAATCGGTGGAGATTCTATCACGTCAATTCAACTATCAACATTGGCACAAGAACATGGTGTCAAAATACCGGTTGCTAAAATCTTTGAAGACTCAAGGCTAGACTCAATGGCGGTAGTCGCCAAGAACGGCGGCGCTGAGCGCTCGTTCCAGACCAAAGCATTTGAGCTGATAGCTGACACAGAGCTGGAGGGTGTTCTGTCCGAGCTCCGGCGACAGTGCAGGTTGCCAAAGGACGCAGATATTGAAGATGTTTTTCCTTGCACCAGCTTACAAGAGGGGTTGATGGCACTATCCACGAAGCAACCTGGAGCTTACACCAGCACAACCGCATATCGATTGGCTCCAAGTGTTGACGTAAAACGGTTCAAAGCAGCTTGGGAGAGGACAGTGGATGTTTGTGGTAATATGCGAACCCGAATTATACTTTGTGCAGATTCGACTGGATGCAAGTCAGTTCAGGCTGTGATCAAGAAGCGGCCTGGCTGGCAACAGACGATGGGCCGCAACTTAGCATCGATTCTGAGCGACACAGACAGCAAAGAAATGGGGTATGGCTCATCCCTGTGCCAATACGCACTTGTTGAAGATGGCGGTAGGCACTATTTCATATGGACCATGCATCATGCAACGTACGATGGTTGGTCCATGCACCTCATTCTTAGTGTTTTGAGCCAAGTATATCACGGCGCCAGCAGCATTACAATGCAACCATACGCAAACTTCATCAAATACACGTCGGAACTTGACCACGAAGCAAGCGGCAAGTACTGGTATGCGCAACTTCGCGGCGCAAAACAAGCTGCTTTCCCTCCTGCAAAGTCCTCCATCGGTGGGACGAAGAATGCTATTCGTTTGCTGGAAGCGAAAATTGCCTTCACGCAGGCTACCCAAACGGCCATAACCAATGCCTCCATTATGCGTGCCGCATGGGCTATAGTACTTGCTAGGTACTGCGAGACCGACGACATTTGCTTTGGCGCGACATTTTCGGGTCGATCCGCGCCTGTGCCTGGTTTGGTCACCATGGCTGGGCCGGTGATTGCAACTGTGCCTGTGCGATGTCGTCTGGATCATTGCGAGCCGGTGTCAAGTTTTCTCAAACAAGTTCAGCTACAGAGCTCAGACATAGTCTCACACGAGCAATTTGGACTTCAGAACATCGCCAAACTGAGCTCGGATGCTAAGGCTGCCTGTGACTTTTCTAGCTTGCTCGTCATCCAGCCGGTTCAACAGATCAGTTCATTAGGAGGCGGGTCTGAAACCATCTTTGAGAAAATAGATTCCAAAAAGGCTGGAACTCTTTCAGAGCAAGAGATGCAAAATTATTTCAACTATCCGCTGGTTGTGCTTTGCAGCCTGCTCGCCGGCGAGGTCAAGCTGGACATGTACTACGACTCAAGACTACTTTCCGACATTGAGATCGAGGCCTTATCCCACCATCTGGGACATGTCGTCCAACAGCTATTGCATCAGCCTGAAGTACCACTGAGCGCAGTGTCCCTTGTGGATGACTGGGATGCAAGCCTTGCTCTTCAATCACAAAAGCTGCTTCCCCCTAGTCAAAATTGCACACACTGGCTCATAACTGAGCAAATTTACCAGCAACCTACTAAACCCGCTGTGGCATCTTGGGATGGCAACCTCTCATACAGCGAGCTGGGTGAGCTAAGCGCCCAACTGTCCCGGAAGCTTCGTGTTTTAGGAGTCGGTCCAGAGGTTCTCGTGCCCATTTGCTTCCCAAAATCCAAGTGGGCTGTTGTCACAATGATAGCTATCCAAATGGCGGGCGGTGCTTTCGTTCCCCTTGATCCAGCGGCTCCACCGGCACGACTGCGAGACATTCTTGACGACATCCAAGTCAAAGTAGTCATTACTGCAACATCTCTTCGAGACTTGATCAACAGCCTAGGGATAGAGACTTTCGTGGTTGATGAAGAGACCATTTCTGGGATTGAAGAAACAAATGAGATGCCACGACCTGAAATTTCGCCCCACAACGCCAGCTTCGTCATATTCACATCCGGCAGCACAGGCAAGCCCAAAGGAATAATTATAGAGCACGAGGCAATTTGTTCTTCAGCTGCAGGGTATGGCAAAGAGATGAACATTGGTCCGAGCACACGCGTTTTCCAATTCTCTGCGTACACATTCGACGTTGGAGTGCTGGACGTCTTGGTCACCTTGATATGTGGCGGCTGTATATGCATACCCTCCGATGAAGCGCGCATGAATGGCCTGGCGGGCGCAATAAATAGCACGGAGGCAAACTGGGCTTTCTTGACACCCACGGTGGCAGATCTTTTGTCGCCTGCTGCCGTACCTGGCCTCAAGTCGTTGGCGCTTGGCGGAGAGGCGATTAGTCAAAGGTCAGCCGATCGTTGGATGGGTGCTTTAGAGCTTCACGGAGCCTACGGTCCAGCAGAGGCATCCATATGTGCTTGGAGGCCACATCTCGGCAAGGTTGGCAGGTCCACGAATATTGGACAGCCTATCTCTTGCGCTTTCTGGGTTGTTGAACCAACAGATCCCCATCGGCTTGTGCCAGTTGGCTGCATCGGCGAGCTCCTGATCGAAGGGCCATTACTGGCTCGGGGATATCTGAACTTGGACAAAAAGAACTCCGCTGCCTTTATTGACAACGTGGATTGGCTGCCTGGGAACCGATTACGAAGAGTCTATAGGTCTGGAGACTTGGTCCGCCGAAACCATGATGGTTCATTCGACTACATCGGTCGCAAAGATAACCAAGTGAAACTACATGGGCAACGCACTGAGCTAGGCGAGATTGAGCTCATAATGGAAGAAAGCCTCCCGAAGAACATGAGTGGTATTGTTGCACTAATCAATGGGGAAAGCGGCACGCCCGATACATTGGCGGCCTTACTTTGGTATACCGATGGGCCAGACTTCCGTCGATCTGCAATTTCGCTCGTGAAAAACGTTTCCGATGACATACAAAGACTTGTCGTGAGCATCAATGCGTCACTGGCCATGACCCTCCCGCAGTACATGATTCCTTCAACCTTCCTGATATTTCAAGGTACCCCAGCCCGATTGTCGTCGGGCAAGGTAGATCGACGGGATTTGATTGCCACTGCCAGTCAAAGCACTACTCAAGAAAGACGCCGATTTGCAGCAGGGGTTGGCAGTGCAGATCCACCTACAACGCCCATGGAATTTAAACTGCGGGACCTCTGGGCCTCCGTCTTGTCACTTCCGGTGAAAGAAATTGGTAAAAATGACAATTTCTTGCACATCGGCGGCGATTCCATCTCCGCGATTCAGTTGGTGACCCTTGCGCGGCAGCGAGGCATTGGCCTCACTGTCGCTCTGGTCTTCCGGGATCCACGGCTATCTCAAATGGCCGATTGCGCTGTCATCAGTGATGATAACAGTCTCTTAAATGTCGAATCATTTAGCCTTCTTCCATCCCCCCCCTCCGACGAGATACTGGACGAGATCCGGCAGCAGTGTCGCCTGAGTGAGGGCTGCTCAATTGAGGATGTATATCCCTGCACCAAACTTCAGGAAGGCTTGATGGCTCTAGCTGTCAAAAATCCGGGATCATATGTTGCGCGGAATGTATTCCGGCTCGCCGAAAAGATAGACCTTGCACGCTTCAAGCTTGCGTGGGAGCGAACGGTTGATATATCTGCTAACCTACGAACCCGGATCCTCCTCGTCAGTGGCACAGCTGTGCAGGCTCAGATTAGGGAAGATGTTCAATGGGAGAAAACTGACAGTCTTGACTTGAAATCATTCCTTGCATCGACTCAGAATGTCAAATTTGGCTACGGCTCGTCTCTTTCTCGGTACGCCCTTGTCGCCGGGCGTTTTTTTGTCTGGACTGTGCACCACGCCGTGTTCGATGGCTGGTCTCTGCAGATCATCACGGACAGGCTTATCAGCATCTACAAGCGAACAAAGGTACCCGAAGTCGGGTCATTCGCGCTCTTTATCAAATACACGAAGGAGTTGGACACTGTCGCAGCTGAGAAGTACTGGAGCAAACAGCTAATGGGAGCCAAGCGGGCGATATTTCCAGCAACTACCACAGCTGAGCCTGAGGGGAGCAAAGTGATGAAGAACATGAAGAAAATGGTGCCCTTCAAAAAGCCAGCAGAAACATCCATCACAACAGCCACCATCTTGCGAGCCGCGTGGGCGGTGGTCCTCGCCCGCTATTGCGACACCGACGACATCTGCTTTGGTACAACTGTATCTGGCCGCCAAGCCCCCATTCTTGGACTTGATAAAATAGCCGGCCCTATGATTGCCACCGTTCCCCTACGAACGCGTCTCGTTGGGCAACAATCGGTTGCAGATTTCTTACACGACGTGCAGACTCAGGCGCTCGATATGATTCCTTACGAACAGTTTGGGCTGCAAAACATCTCCAAGGTAAACGCATCCGCGCAGGATGCTTGCGAGTTTTCCAACTTGATTGCAATTCAGCCAATGCAATCCATTACCGGTTCGGACAATGGCAGTGATTCCATTATGGCCTACGCCGACGGTGACGAATACAATACGGACGACGTGATTGACAACTACTTCACATATCCGCTGGTAATACAAATCAAGGTATATAAAGACGAGATTGGCTTTGACATAATTTACGACTCTAGAACGCTTTCCAAGTCGAGAGTCGAGGGTCTAACATATCACCTCGAGCATGTCGCCAGGCAACTGGTAAAGCTGGACCAGAGGCCTTTGCAAGACGTGTCCGTCACTACACCCTGGGACCTGCAGCAAGCCATTTCCTGGAATAACGAGGACCTGAGACCTGTCAATATTTGTGTTCATGAACTTATCGCGAAGCAAGCTTCTGACTTTCCAGATCACGAAGCCATTTATTCATCGAAGCGAAGCGTAAGCTATGCCGAGCTTGGTGATCTTTCTACGCGTCTGGCTTCGCACCTCGCGAGCATCGGCGTCAGCGCCGAGACTATCGTACCGTTTTGCTTTGAGAAGTCCCTCTGGACGGTCGTCTCGATTCTCGGCATTTTAAAAGCAGGCGGCGCTTTCATGCCACTGGACCCAGCACATCCCTTCATTTACCGCCAGGGACTGGTCCAGCAAGTCGGTGCTGAAGCTGTGCTGGTTTCGCCGAAAACTGCCTCACTATGTAAAAAATTGGCTCAAAACGTGATCGAGGTCTCGGCCTCTTCTTCCTTTCTCCAATACAAGACGCAGGCATTCAAGAATGACTTACTGGACCCCAAGCTACGACCCAGCAATGCGGCTTACGTTCTCTTTTCTTCTGGCTCGACTGGCACGCCGAAGGGTATTGTTGTGGAGCATGCCGCATTTGCCGCCAGTATAACGGGCCACGGAAAGAGATTTGGCATCGGAAAGACATCTCGCGTGCTGCAGTTCTCCAATTATGTCTTCGACGTAAGCGTCAGCGAGATCGTCTCCACCCTCGCCTTGGGTGGCACCATTTGCGTCCCCTCAGACACAGAGCGTCTACAAGGCACGGCTCGCTTCATCACAGAATCCCGTTCCAGCATAGCTATAATGACCCCGTCATTCATCAGAACCTTATCCCCGGACCAAGTGCCAACGCTAAAGAAGCTTGTGGCTGGCGGGGAGGCCGTGACCCGAGATGTCACGGAAATCTGGGCAGAAGCTCTCACCTTCATCAACGCTTACGGCCCAGCCGAAGCTACAGTCTACTCGACCTCACACTCTTTTACCTCTAGCAAAGAAGCGGCGGCAACGATTGGCCGAGGCATCAACAACGCGGTTTGGATAGTCGACGTTGAAAATCCTAATCGTCTCGCACCAATAGGCTGTGCAGGTGAGCTCGTGCTACAAGGTCCTGCCATTGCTCGTGGATACATAAATGATGCCACAAGGACTGAGCAATCGTTTTCGGATAGCGTAGAGTTTCTGACGCCCGACATGGTACGCCAGGCCCCGCGGTTCTACAGGACGGGAGACTTGGTGCGATACGACTCCAGCGGCAACTTAGTGTACATTGGACGACGAGATGCGCAGGTAAAATTACGCGGTCAGCGCATGGAGTCAGGGGATATAGAATTCAAGATCAAACAGGCTGACGCTGAAATCGAATACGCTGTGGTTGACGTCCTACGCCGACGATCCTTCGACACCCTCGTCGCATTCGTCAGCTTCAATGGCCACGAGAACGAAGGACGCGTCACTGGACCGCAACTGGGAACAAGTACTGAAGTCCTGAGGAAGTATTTCCTCGCCCTCTCAAAGAAGATCTCGGCCGTCCTTCCTGGGCATATGGTACCGACTTATTACATTCCGGTGGCACACATGCCCCGAACAAGCTCGGGCAAGATTGACAGGAAGACGCTGCGGGAGCAAGCCGAGATGCTATCGACCGAAGAGCTCTTAACATATGCTGTATCACAGCGGTCCCCATTCCGTGACAGCTCCAATGAGACCGAAAGGCGCTTGCGTGCGCTGTGGGCAAAGGTGCTCAATCTCGGGGAAGGGTCCATTGGCGTTGATGACAACTTTTACGACCTCGGTGGTGACTCCATTCGCATCGTGACCCTGACCAAGTACATTCATCAACAATTTGACGTGCAGCTTGGTCTATCGATGTTCAATAGCCGCAGCACAACAGTCGCTACCATGGCGGCTCTGATACTGTCGCGGAACACCGGTGCACCAGAAGTCGACCTACTACAAGAGATCTCGTCATTGACAACAGCACCTTGGGTCGGCATGACGAGAAGCCCGCCTTTTCAGCCCACCACATCACTCGCTGATGACGCTACGGTGTTCCTCACTGGTGCTACGGGCTATCTTGGTACCCAGCTTCTACGACAGCTCTTACGATCAGATCGGATCAGAAGCGTAGTGGCGCTTGTTCGAGCTGTTTCTCCAGGCCAGGGTCTCGAGCGCTTGATGAGGACAGCCAAGATTGCTGGCTGGTGGCAAGACGCTGACCGGGAGAAGTTAGAGATATGGACAGGTGATCTTGGGGTGAGCCGGCTGGGCCTTCACGATGTGCAATGGAGCCGTTTGTGCGGCAAAGCTGTAAAGACCAATGTCGACGCTATAATTCACAACGGCGCCATTGTCAATTGGAACGCGGATTACGAGAAGCTCCGAGAGCCAAATGTTCAGTCCACCGTGGAGTTGCTACGGGCCACGGTGGAGTCCCCCAGCACACCGAAATTCACATTCGTATCCGGAGGCGCAAAGGTAGACCTTGGAGCGGATCGCGCAGACGCTGCAGCCGAGATGGCCAAGAGCATTGGCTACAGTCAGACCAAATTCGTGTCGGAAAGCGTCGTTTACGACATTGCATCTCGGCTGCCGAGGGATCAGAACCGTCTTTCAGTCATCAAGCCAGGGCTAATCATTGGTACGAGTGATGAGGGCGTCGCCAACGTTGATGACTTTCTCTGGCGCGTGGTTGCAACGGCAGCAGCCTTGCGACTTTACCCGCTGGAGCCAGGCAATAGCTGGATATCCGTCACTGACGTGGGCTCAGTCGCTAAGACAATCCTCAACCAGCTCTACTCCAGCGACATCGTCCCATTTGTGGACATGGGCACTGGGCTGTCGACGTCGGTGTTCTGGAATCTCGTCAACTCTGAGCTGGAGGCACCCTGTGCACCAGTTTCTTGGGATGTCTGGACAGAGCAAGCCTTGGAACATATGAACCAGGCCGGTGAAGAGCATCCTTTATGGCCAGTGCAACATTTCCTCGGTGGCCTCGGAGTTTCTACAGGTCTACGATTGCCTTCTGCCGACGAGGCAAAGCTCCATCTCGCGGTCAGGAAGAACGTGCAGTATCTGCTGCATGTTGGATTTATCCAGCCACAGACAGGGGAGACGGCAGTCCTTCATGAGGACGTTATCCGACGTTCGAACACTGCGAGGATGGTATAGCTCGAGTAGGGAGTCTTCCAGTTGGGATTTTATTTTTCAATGCCAAAGGGATAAGATGAGATGAGGATTTCAATTCAACTGGAGTAAAGCAAAATAAAGATTCAAGTACTGTAGATATCCTAATCCCTCAGATATCAGCCCCAATATCCCGCTCAACGTGCAATGCAGAACGTAATAGGTATAGCGAACGGCCATTGTGACTGCCATCGTGACTGCCTGGAGCGACTCACTCGCAGCCACACCCGGCGTTTAGGATTTTGACAGGCATACTTGAACAGCAGGGAGTGGACTCTGGCGGCGTGCCGGAGGAGCCGGTGAGCGGCACGCTCTCCGATCTTGACTACGACATGAAGAGACATCCTCTCGCTCTAGTCCCAAACTGTCAAATGAGTCCGTTCAAAATGCCAGTCCCCTGGCTCGGTCAGAGCTTATGGTGGCTGAAGCTCTGACAAGGATCGCTAGATTGTGATGGGCGTGGCAGCGCTCCCGGCAACGTCCGTGATTATAATCGAACGGACATTGATCATGATTATTTCCGCAGGCCGCCGGATTTGGTCCGTATTACATATTAATGCGGAGGTATACCTGAGTGGAGACCATGCCGATCCGAGATCAGATCGACCGAGTTGCCGAAGAAGAGCTCCAGTCGCGACAGGGTTTGTTCACGGAAATCTTGGTAAGCCCTCACTCAGCATCTCTGTTTCGTGTGACTGACGAACGGACTCTTGGGTAACAGTCGGCTGTGCAGACCTTCTAATCATGCCCTTTGACCCGAAGCCAATCGCATCACGGTATTGCTAGAAAGAGCCGTCGGCATCGCACATGTTCCCCCAAAACTTGCTTCTCAGACTGCTGCAAAGAAACGGCTAAATAACATCATCGCCGAGAATGTTCAGAACTGCAGAGTGCATATGAGGAGGCCGTCTCAAGCATCGCCAAAACATGGGACACTAATTAATCGTTGAACCCTGCCCACGTGCCAATATGAAGTTGGGGAGTATACGAGTACTTTCAAACCAATCGCTGTCCGCAAAATACGAATGTCATCGGACGTAAATTGAGCTTGGGTCTAAGTCTAGTACATACGCCCTACGTATCCGTACCTATCATATTGTGCCGTGCTAGCCAGGGGGGGCAGGTCTGAGGCATGTTCTACATTTTGGCCAAACCGCACGTTGTCAGCATGGAAGCTTCGGATATGGGAGAGGCCAAACAAAGACATGCAGCCGGCAGTGGTGAAATGTGTCAATCTGCAAGTCAGATGAGATGGACGAATTGTAATTTGCTCGTCGATGATGCGCGGAGGTGCCGCCGTCAGCAATAGTCGTCGCCCTCGTGCCGCTCTCAGCGCCGAATTAAGCCCCCCGTCGCATCTCATGGCCCCGGCTGGGGTTCCCCTCTCCCTCCCTGTCCATCAACCGCCTCCAGCCATGATCCATGACCGTATGACCCTGGACGAGCTGTGGTAGTTGGCAACCACAACCGCCCTTTGGCAACGACACACGGCTGAGGTCAACCCTGCATGCCAAGTCCCCCTTCCCACGCCACAAAAGCCATTCCCAAACGTCAACTGCATAACTACGAAACGGGGTATTTGCTCCCAGCCGAGATCTTCTGATCAACTCCTTCTTCGCCGCACGTTGCAGTCCCAACCCCGGGTACAATTTGTGCTGTCTCCCGTGCATCGTCCCGCTGCTACCGAATGCTCTTAGAGAATTTCCCCAGCGACTTAGGCGTCAACGCTGTCCAATCGCAACCCATACTGGAACAAGATCTACGTGCAGGCCCTCAAAGCCGCTCGTAGAATTTGCAATTCATTTGTCTTCGTGGGTGATATAGGTCCATGAAAGTAATATGCTACGTAGAAGTGGCGTGTACTTGCTATTTTTGTCCTTCTGTCCCCCGTCCCCCCCCTGCTCGTCAGCCATGTGTCGCTACCCAGCCCTACAAGTAGATACGAGGTTTTAATGCTGGAAATGACGAGAGTTGAGAGATTTTGTAAGCAAGACATTCGCAAGCAAGACAAAGCCTGCCAAAAAGTCAGTTGGCCACGTAGAAACGGCAGGATGGGAATAGTTGTCCATTCAAGAGCTTGCCGCCGACTCTCCCCTTCCTCCAGGCTCAATCAAGGTCGACTTGGCCCTCTGAGCCAAAGTCTGCGGCATATGCGCGACAGTCCCTTATGTGATCGGATGGCAGACAACATGAAGACCTGGGACAAAATGGTGGTCGGGTAGAGGCAAATAACTGGCTTATGGCGTTCATTGCAACAAACAGGGGCCTCATCCTGCAGTTATTCTGCGGGAGCAAAGCCAACGCCGAGCTCTCTGCCATCTCTTTAGCCCCGAACGAGGCACTGGCCGTTGGCCGTGGCGGCGCGGAACGGCGAGCGCCACCACGGAGAGGTTACGTATGGGGAATGTGAGAACATCGAAGCCCCTGTTGGCAGTCTTAATGACGGCTAAAAGGAAGCTGCCCATATTGTTTCCGAGGGTCGCTGTCCCAAACCCATGTATTGCCACTACGGACGTACGTTATTCTATGCTCCCTAACTCTTCTGAGTGATGTGTTCGGCACCCTGAAGGGCAGTCATATCTTACTTGGTATTAGACTCACATTGCCATGGCACCCTTACCATTAGGTTTCTTGATCTGCTTCAGTAAAGTTCTGTTCGAATGAGACATAAGTGATGAACTGCATGGTAGAGCTGACCTTTGCCTGTCTAAAGATCTTGCTCAAATCTATCAAGCTCAGTCGTTCGTCACCAGTCGCATGAGCAGATGTCTGTTACCTGACACGGTGAAAAGTGTCTGATTTCCTTTGCATTATTCGCAATCTATTACATCTAGCTGCGATGGATAGATTCATGTTGTTCATTAGCAGGCACTCGCCATTTCTCTTTTTTTTTGGGGCAAATGTGGCCCACGTCCTCCTTGGGCCCGAAAACGCCGAGACAGATGCTTTGCCCACTTCTTCAACGACATTCATTTGTCGGTGCGTATAGAGAGGTTTCTCAGTCACGATAACTTCAGCTCCTTATCAGCAATGATCCCCAAGGCCTTGTTATTCTAAAAAGCCGACAGAAGGCCAAGGCCTACCATCACGAAACACGTCTCGATAATATGAAGCACAGTCTGCGCGCAATATGATCCAGTTCCCAAGATGCACAGTAGCGAGCGACAATTTCAAGGTCTTCACTCTTCTAGAGCCATGGTGTCGCCCATGTGCAGCTTGTTGTAACTGTACACTGCAGACCAGGGATCCGCTTGGCCACGTGCGACAGCAACTGTGCCATGAGCCGGTGCATACTGCTGCTGCTGCTGCCCCGCTGCCTCCTCCGGTGCCTGATATAACGATTGACCGGGCAGGCCGTAAAGCGCATGTGGCGATGTCACGGGTGATGGTAATGCTTGACCCTCGTTGTACATTGTGTAGCTGTTGACGGAGCCAGAGGGTCTGATTGAGGGCTGGGGGTCGTCCGAGACATGGTGATACATTGCACAGCTTGAACTTGGCATGCTGTATGGAATGGTATTCAACGGCAAGTCCGTTGGAGACGACTCGTCGCGCATCTCATGTTTTGTTGCTGCCGCCGGACACTCCCTCCTGATAGGCAGGTGAAGGTCGAGCCCGGCCGAAAGTCTGTCGACGTTATCTTTTGCTAATCCCAACATGATAGCACAGTTTATCAACTGATGCAGGTTACTTATGTGTCTCGTTTCCAGAAGCTTCCGCAAAGTACGGCTTGAGGCGGGATCCCACTGAAGTTGAGAGCTGTCACCGTAGTCGAGCGACGACGCCTCCCACGCAGACGTAGTGCAGGACTGGCTCAGCAAGTTGCGCATCCTATGAGAGTATTCCCATGGGCCTGTTCCGCGGCCTTCCTCGCAATGCTTGATCAAATGGGTCGTGTAAAGCCTCCAGGTGGCCGGAATATCGGCATCGTTGGCAGCTTCGAACACCCGAGAGCATGCTTCGTACCCGCATGCAAATACCGTCTGCGGGCACAAGACCACCTTGGCCTCGCTCACCTTCATGAGGGAGCCGCCGTGGTCTTCACGAAGATGGATCTGGTAGGCTGTCGACCAGTCAAAGGCCATGTGGCAGCCTGGATGCTGGCAGAGCCACTGCGCATTTGTGTTGTGAAACTGGTCAATATGGCGTCTTAGGTCGTTTCTTCGAGTAAAGGTTTTGGGAATGGCTATTTCTGCACAAAATCCACAGGCGTAATCCATCCGACTGGAGGATGAGCGCCCACCTGATCTTGTTCCAGTGCTTGTGCCGTGTGTTGGGCTCCCGGCGGAAACCACGGATGGTAAAGAGCCAGGGGCCCTCAAGGAATAGGGGATGGAGCGCTGATGAGCACGAGGAGACATGTCATCGAGTGTGCCGAAATTAGGCGTGTAGCACATCATGTTTTGCGCCGCATCATCAGGCATAAGGGCGGTATAATTGCCACTGTGCGTGACAGCGAGCGGTGATGATCTGTCTGTTGATGACTGTTAGTCGCCTCATGACACAAGATGAATGCAGCTTCGTAACTCCCTCCCAGGTCGCAACTTACAGGAAGCGGCTTCGTTGCATTCTTCTTCGACCAGCTGGTCAAGCTCTTGTCTCGTGTACCTGGAGAGAAGCTGACGGACCATGCTGCGGTACATGTAGTCGTGGCCCTCATATGCAGGAGAGGTGGTGTTGAAGCTGCAAGCATCCGACTCGGGCGTCATGATGGAGACTGGGCTGGAGGCGGAAGACATGATGGTGTCACGATATTATAGCGGGAGGGATGAGGGCGTCTTGCGCATGTAGCTTTGGACTTACTTGGTGAGCTGCAAGCGCTGAACTAAGAGAGTAGAAGAAACTCACCATGGGCTCGACGTGTCTCTAATCTAGTCGGTGAGAGCAAGAGTCCGAAGCCTGTCGCCGAGACATCGACGAGCGTCCAAAGCTCGGAGGGAGACAAGGCCAAACAACCAGCCTGTAAAAAGGCAGCACGACGATACCAGTCTCGGTTTTTTGGGCTGCTGGATTCAAAAGCAGTGTAGGGAAGGGTCACGACGAGACTCCAAACATGGAGGAACAGACGATCCTGTCACCAGCGGCTCGGCTCGGCTTGTCTTGCAAGCTCCAAGCCCTGATGAAGAATACTGCTGTTAATGGTAATGGCGTCGGGTAAAGGGCAACAAGCAGCGGGATAAGGTGCGGCTTTATGGCGTCTTGCGGCAAGGCGTCCGACGTGAACTCACTCTCCCAAAACAGCGTCGACGATCTGGGGCAGCGGGAACCATGGCCAGCCTCACCGAAACCTGCAGCAATATCCGCATACCCGGCTACCTATCGGAGCCGGCATCGACTACGGCCTGGGCACGATGGGGGGTCGCAATGGGTGTGGAGGTGGAATCAGCGTGGCTCATGGGTTGTCCCGTGCTCGTGGGCGGTAAGTGGACAGCAGGCGCGTGCGGAGTATTGACCAGGGCTGGCTGTATGCCAGACCAGGAACGTGGCCGCCAAGAGCTGATTATTAGAATAGCAGACAGCGAGAGAGATATGGTGAGCGGAGTAGTCGTACACGCCCCTACCTGGCCAGGAGCGTGGGATGAAGTTGGGGGGATGGCATGCAAGCAGCGTGGGCATGCGGCACCAAGCCGCTGGGCTGGATCCTTGCATGGGCCGTGGCGCCGTCCATGTACGTAGTGCATGCGGTCTGTGGCAGAAAACCGGGAAGGAAACAAATACCTATCAAGATTGATGTTCAGGCAGACCCTCGTCGCAATCGCGTATTAACATCGGGGCTAGGGGATTGCGGAGGTGACGGAGAGTCGCCTTGCTTCCACTAGCAAAGGCAAGGATTACGGATACACGGGGTGCAAATCTGACGGGCCGTCCATCATGGCCGCGCCCGATGCGTTTGGTGACCGTCCACTTCACTTCAGTAGGCCGCGTTGGGGTCTGGGTTCGGTCCCGAACAATAGAGCTGTGCTGCCGTCAGTGGATAGCCCTTCCCACCGCCACCATGTCACACAACTCTTTCAGGTCAGAGTCCCAATCCTCCGTCCGGGCTTTGGGTTGATACCCATCTCGTTCTCGTGGCGTCCAAGTTCAGCCCCCTCCCCTGGGCCCTGGCGATTGTCCCGCGACGGGGCAAGCCAGGGGTGGCCGGACAGGGGCCCCATCGTCTTGGCCCCTGGGATTGGCGAGACCCTCCAAAACAGCCCTTTCTTCCTTGCCGCAACCAGGTGGCCAGGACCACGGGCTGCCGTGGACTCGGGACGCCATGGCTGTCACATCGTCTACCCAAGCATGGCGTTGCGCGCGTGGTGCGGTCCAGCACACCCACCGCCCCTTCCATCAATAGGGAGAGACACGGCGCCGGCAGCGCGGCCAGTCAGGGACCTACACAAGCATTTGTCCTCGTCGTCGACGGTATTATCCGGGACGCTGCGGCAACGAACGGGACTATCGGGGCTGAAGGCATGGCACGCATCCCTGGCACGCACAGTACAATGCGTACGATTGCGCCTGACAAGGAGAGACATGATGAAACGGACAGCACGAGGCTGTGAGGGCCCTGCAAAGCCGTATCCCCCAATGTACGGTACAGTCGGGCTCTCATCAATCTCCAACGTCAGATCGCGCCGCTGCCGCGTCACCGTCATCAACCCCCGAGCCAAGAGCGCTGCCCATCTGCCGTTCCAGCCGTGAGCCGCCGTGCTCACGAGGCCCGGGGTGAGATACGTAGCAATTATACGTACCAAATGTCTTAATGTCTATTCCCATCTCTTCCAGGTTGCTGAGCTAGGCGCAGCACGTAATATTCGTAGGCACACGCGCGTATAAACGGAGGTTAAGGCAACAAGGGGGGTGCGACGGAGGCGTTGCTTTGCGCGCCGCTGATGAAAGGTGTGTTGCTATTCTTGCCCTTCCAGGCTCTGCGGCTATTGCCTTAGAGTTTAGCCCTTTCCCCGGGCCCAGTCTAATCAGCCCGCTCCAATCTCGTGGCAAAGGAATGAAGAGCTGATATGGCGCCAAGCCATCCGGAGGGGTTCCGAGCGCTCGGGAAGAAATACCAGACAGACACAAGCAATGTTCCATTGCGGAGTACTCTCGCCGGAGAAAGGAATGAAGTTGGTCAAAGCCCAAAAAGAAGTATCAGAAGAGAGTCGGTAGAGCAGAATGCATTCTGGGACCAGAAACGGTTTCAGTGTCGTGCGTTATCCTCGATGCCATTTTGTCGCAGTAACCTTCCGAGATCAACTCGCGATGATGACACTGACAGCTGTCTGTCCCTCTGCCTGTGGTCACGGCCCCGCCAGCCGATCATGCCGGGCGCCGCTAAAGCAGACGTTGTCGCCCCCTTCGTCCAGACTTCGTACTTGGGCGATGCATCATCATACATGCCTCCAACGAGCTAGCATCTCTTTGTGTCCCTTACAGCTAATGATTGGCCTCCCTGATCGAGACATGGACATGGAGCCCCCGGCCCCTGCGGCTGACGGTCCGCTGCGCGGGAAGTGGGCATTGATCGCCCACTGTTGTGAAATCATGCCGTCGTCCCGCCTCCGTCTCAGACCCTCCTCCAGCCGTGCTACCATCTTGAACGGTGGGAGTTCTTGGTTCACCGGCACGATCATGGTCAGGGCCTGGTGGAGCAAGCCATAATCACCCGGCCTTCCGAGCTTGCCTGTACGTAATTATCCCGTACACCGTGCGCTGGCCGCGATGTGCTTGTCCGGGGCTGAGCATGGATGACAACCACCAGCATCAGCAGCCCGATGCGACAAAGGGGTGGACAGACTGCAACTGCCAGAAACGCAAATAACGCGTGCCTAAACCGCGCTGTGGTACCCATTTTGAGTTAGCGGCTGCGTCGTTGTTGGCCCCCAAACCAGAGCTGTTGCCCATGCCATGGTCGTGCCAAGCCGAGCACACTCCTCAGCCCGGTCCAGCCCAGCCCAGCCGTCCCCGTCGACGCATTCCTCACACCCACGGCCGGACGACAGGGGCAGCACGAGGCACCCGCGCGCCTGTCACTGCCGAAGGACCGACGGACTGGTCATTGGCCGCAGTCCCACACGCACGTCGCACACGAGGACGAGGAGCGGCAAAGGCAGAGGGAGGGGGATAGGATGGATGGTTTCCGACGGCGGGACTGCCGGCGGCGTGTCTCTGCTCTTGGCGCCCATGGACCCGACGGGACGAGACATCGGCGTGAGACGGAACGTAATGGATTCTCCTCCAGCCCCCTTCGCAACCGTCTCAACCTCGTCGCTGGCCCCCAACCGCGGCCCGCGCGTCGTTCTTGAACTGTCTTTTCTTCCCCAGTGGCGTATACCGGGTACAGAGGGACAGCCCGTAGGCAGTCCCTACTCGTACCCGTTCATGTTTGTACTGAGATGCCTGGTTCTCTTCCTAGCCATGTCTCATCTACAGCCTGCTGACTCGGGGCACCATCATTGACGTACGGCTTGCATGGCTGGCTGCAGAACACCAGGCCTCGCACACGTTCGCTTGCCCTCCAAGTCTCATTCCGCCCTTTCCCCCTGCAGAGCCGTGTCACGCCGAAGAATGGCACAAGCGTTCTACGAATTCCATGAGGACCCGTCAGGCAACTCGGACGAATGACGCACTGGGCCCGTGCGATCTCTGGCCTGTGCCCGGTGGACGGCAGCAAACAGTAGCTGACCCGGGACCCCACTGTTCGCCGCATCCCCGGGGCCCGGCCCCGCTTCTCGGCCGTGAGGTTCATCACACGATGGAGCTTCCAGTTGTCCCACACAAGTTATGTCTTTCCTCCCAAATGCAGATATACCAATTCGAGCCACTCACAATATGAGCTATGTCTTCCCGCTGTCATAAGTCCTGTCGGCGTCGCGCGGCAAGCTGCAAAAGATATCATCTGCAGCCTCTTCGTGTACACCGCCCTCCCGGGCTCCACAAGAAGCAACCACCAGGAAAGGACGTCCGACGCGACACAACCTCGGTTGACATCTCGCCAGAGGCTTCGCACTCTACCAGTAATCGACTTGCGCTTCTCATTCTTCTCCACCGGCCTTTGGGACGTAGCTCGAGCCGAGCAAGTCCCTTACCATCGGCTATCGCTCCGCACGCGGGCCCTGCTGCACCGAGGTGACCTATCTTCTGACGCCCGGGATTGCCAGCACATGGAGGAATATTAGATAAGGTAAAGTAAGTACAATACAACGTCGAGAGACGATGCAGCATGCGACCAATAGTTCATGGCTCGTGCGTCACCACGTGGCATACTGGTGGCTTGCGTGTCACGCCCACAAGAAAGCAAAAGCTATCTGCTTCACGATGAGCTGCGGCCAGTCAAATTAGGGTCCTTGCATGGAGTCTAGAAGTCAAAAGGCCGCCTGACTGACGTGCGAATCTGGCTTTTCTTGTCGTGCCTTCGCAACGCTTCTGCAGGTCCGCCAACATGGCCGATGCGGTGAGGCCGCCAGCGTACCAAAGGGCTGGTCGGCACAAGACATACATGAATCGCCATTTGCGTCCAGCTACCTACTCGTGCAACTCCTGATCCAGAAAGTCGTCGCATGCAAGTCTCGGACGCCAAGTGCCACATCTGTCGGGACCGAAACTAACAGTCTGTATTGCTTTTGCCCCTCTCCCCTCTTCCATGTTGCAAGGTCGTCACCGCCGCTCCCACAACGCAGATGTCAACCTGATCCTGCGTGGATGCCCTTCGCATTGACATGGTAGACAGCACTCCCGCCGGCCGGTCTACTCACGACCACCGCGCCCTCTCTCTGCTCCTCCGTCAGCTCCTTGCTGGAGTAGTAGTCCCTCTCCAGCGCCTCCTTCACGTCTGCAACCTTGTTCGCCGGAACCAGGTGCACGCTGCAGCCTCCCCAGCCGGCGCCTGTCAGGCGGCTACCATAGGCCCCCGCGCGGCGCGCAATCTTGCAGATCTCGTCAATTTCGGGGCAGCTGCACTCGTACAGGTCTCTGCATGAGTCTTGCGTCTCGTTCATCAGCGATCCGAGCTCCTGGTTGTAGGGCGTCGTGTCCGCTCCGGTATGTTTGGGGTGCTCCAACAGAGCGAGAAACTTGAGAACGCGAAGCGCTTCACTGAAGACATGAAGCGCCCTTTGGCGGAGCTTAAATCGCTCCGCCCGCACGGGAAAGCTTGACATGAAGCACTTCTCGAGCTCCTGTACGGATATATCGAGCACTTTGGCAATCTCCTCCTTTGTGTATCCCTCCTCCTGGGTGAGAGTCTCTTTTGTCGCGGCTATCAGCTTTTCCAGCTCCTCTGCCTTGCTCATACTCCTCGGGGCGGAATAGTCAGATTTGCTTTGGTGGTGGAAGTAGGTCTCGTGGAGGCCCTGGAGACTGGTTCCCAGCGGCCCAGCGTCGGTGGGCAGCTGTGTCCCCGGCGGATTAAGAGCGGCGTTGAGGTATGCCGCGGCAAGGCTGACCTCGACGACGCGCAGGTTGTAGTGGATGGGGCCGGTGACCTGTTTGTTGGACGTTACGAAGCTCTGCGCAATAACGAAGCACAGCTCGGGGCGTGTGGTGGGGAACTTGACGGAACGGGCTGCGAGACCCGGGGTGAAGGAGACGAAAAGGGCCGAGCCCCTCTCAGAGAAGACGGACGCGGCTTGATCCATACTGCATAGACATGCGTGTTAGCCCTTCGAAGAGTTTTCACTCATCACAGAAACTCACCCTCCAGAGTTGACGCCCACGGCGCGCTCGCTAACAATGGCCAACTCCGTCAACTCCTTCTTGTCCACGGGTTCTTCCCCGTTAACTATCATGACCGCCAGCGCGCTCGCGCTCACAAATGCAGCGCTGGAGCTCAGGCCGCCGCCGACGGGCACGTTGCCGTCCATCAGCACCTCCATGTCGCATGGCTGGAACCCGGGTCCATTCTTGCGCCGCAGCAGCTCCAGCGCGCCGCGCAGCCCGCTCTTAAAGTAGTTTGTCCACTCAAACTTGGTCGCATCAATGTCAACGTCGCCATCGAGAGGCACGTCGAGCTCCTTGGCGGCGAACTTTGCGTCCTGGACGTTGGCGACCCGGATCTTGAAGGTGGACACGCCTTCGGCTACGGGCCTGGCTGAGACGGCGAGCAGGGCGTCGGCAGTGATGGCCATGGGCAGCACCGAGTAGAGCGAGTAGTCGATGTGTTCGCCGATGATGTTGACGCGGCCCGGCGAGCGGGCGACAAAGGCGGCTGGCTGGCCGTAGACCCTTTCAAACTGCTCCAATAGGCCATTCCATCGCGGGCCCTCAGTCGCTATGGCCGTCAGCGGATAGATGTCTGCGAGCGAACCCGCGACGGGGACAGGACCAGACATGTTGTGTCGTGTTATCTGGTCCCTTGCTTCCAGTGACTGGACTGTCGAGCCTGGAGAGCACTGCTGGTTGGTGACTGCTATTTATACCACCGGATCAGACAGCCTCTCAACGGTCGACCACGCAGGTTGCGCTGTGCTTCCCCTCGTTTGATGTGCTTCTGGTCACACGGTCGAATGTCAATCCAAGCAGCTAATCGAGCCGCACTGCGGTGCAACCTCGTCTCGTCGTCGTCGTCGTCAGTGGTCACGCGATGTAGTCGTGTCCCGCGTCGCCCTGCTGTCGTAGTGGTAAAGAGTCACAACGTCCCAAGCGAGGCCAGGAACAGAAAAGAACGAATAAGAAAGTAAACGGACGACCGACACGTAGGCGCACAGGACAAGATATGATATAATCGCTGCTCCCCCACTGGCGAGGATGTCGGAGCTCGGAGGCTGTTCGGTCATTTTCCAGGAACACCCACCCGGCAGCTTGCGGCCAGGTTACGAGATGGTCGCTGGAATGACCTCATTGGTACTTGATACAGTACGTGCTGGAGGCGCCGTCCCCGAATTCTGCCCCTCGGCGGGCACCCCACTGTACCGCTTTGGGGGCCCTTAGGGAGAGGAGCTACCGGGCCTCTGCGGCTCCTGATTGGCGCGCTAATGGCTTCTCAACTCTTCAATATCGAGGATTCTTCTCTCTTCGACACTTGGATGGTCTTTTGACTCCATGGGATCATTCCTCGACGACATCCATTTGCAAGCGCTCCAAACAGAACACTCGAAAGTAACATGGAGGTTCCACGGCACCACGAGACTGCAATATGTCGGCCAAGTTTGCGCGGTTCACCAGCTCTGCAGCCAAGCTCAGTCGCTCGGCAAACACGTCGGACAATGAGATTCTGACGGAACCCTCGTTGAAGAGCTTACTTGACATTACTTTTCCATGGCCTCAAGAGCTTTAGCAGAAACAATGGGTCAACCACAGCGGCCGACTGGTCATCGACTAAGGCTCGTAGATTGCCTTAGCCTAAGGTATCTAGGCCAAGGCTTTCTACACACTGACTACGAGTAGAAAGCTCTCAATTAAATGGTCCTTACGATTACAGTGCAATCAGATGCCAAGGGGGATTGATATGCTGCAGCTCAGGACCAGGGAGCTGGCCATGGCGAGCCTGTGTCGCGTGTGGCCGAAGAAGCCCAGGCTTGTTTACAGCTGGTGAGATACATCACGCGGCTCCTGTTCCGGCAGTGCGAGTCCAAAGGATTGTGCAGGCCGAGCTCACGATCTGCAGAGCCTAAAGCAGCCAGCCCAGATGGACGTCGTCCATCGTAAGGCGAGCAACCTGCTGACTAGCTCACATAAGGGATGCCTCGTCGTGCTGACAGATGGGCTTATTCGACTGCCGGCTTGCGCCGTGCCTCGTCAAGATCCGCAATGGACCGGGTGACGCTGCTGATGATTTGGTCGAGGTATGTAAGATGCGAGCAAGGTGGGGTAAAATGCCCCGTTCTTGACGCCGAATAAGTGCCGTGCGAGACGACCCCAGTGTGTCAGGAATCGGGATCGTCGTGATTTTCGCACGCATCTGATAGTGCGAGTGCCTGGGTGCCAGGAGACTGGATGATGCATGTGTGCCCCGGCCATTCGCTGAAGGCAGAGGCAGGATGGCATGCCAGCGAGTGATGCCGTGAATCGAATCATTTGCGCAGCCGAGGGCCCGCGATAGCAGCGCCACCGGTCGGGTCAAACTGCTATCCCTGGCCAAGGCCGGCAAGGCCTGCTGCACGGACGGTCCACTGTCAGTCCATCTCCTCTTTCGTAGATTGATGTTCCATCTCCCGCCACAGGCGCCTGGCCGGTCCTTCTAGATCCGCATCTGACTGAACCTTCAAGGGGCCCGCCCTCCCTCGCGCGCCAGCAGTACGAGGCCCTAGCGGCGAGCAGCCAGTCGGACGACGACTAGATGCGTTATATTCGCGGATATGGATCGCTCCCCATACGGCCATCCAGCAGCAGCAGCAGCAGCAGTCTGTCGTAGCTTGCTTGCCAAGCCAAAGGTCGCGTAGCCTCGGGCTGTCGCATTGACAGGCTACTGGCTCAACCCAGGATCCAGGGTCTGTCTGCCTGCATCGGAAGGGGTGCGTTCCCCCCTCCATCCCGAATCGTCAGTGGCTTTATGCTTGAACGTCATTCGTCGCCACGTATTCGAGGCTTCGCGGACCTCGACAAGTTGGCCCCAAGCTCGAACGGGCCTTGCCTCGCCTTCCCTTGAATGTGCCCGTTGCTTCCCTTAGCTAATAGCAGGTGAGGGGAAGGAGGTTAGCGGCCCGTCTTTAAAAGGGCGTCCATTACCCGCACCCATCTTCGCCACCTTGTCCCTCGTCAACCACATCTCCAAAGAATCAACTCCTACCACTTTCAACAAATCTTCCACCACTTTCACATCAAAATCGTCAACATGGGCGACTGCGGATGCTCCACCTCTGGCTCCTGCAACTGCGGATCCAACTGCACTTGCGCCAATTGCCCTGTAAGTCGATTGTGCTGCCACGCTTGGCCATTCGTCCACGTCCAGCCACGAAGGGATCGCAGGCGCTGACTAGCCATCTTTGACAGCACAAATAAATGTTTACGAACGGCTCTTGAAGAGGTAGACGAAGATGGATCTGTAGCTGCATTTCGGCGTTGGTCACATGGCTTCGAAACGAGGCCACTCTCTTCGAGGAGGTCTGCCCTTTCTTTGATGCTGGACGGCAGCATGTGGGATTGAGTCCATAGGCTTAACAAATTGACCACGAATTGATCCATGCAACGACAGTCGCACGGGGCTGCAAGCCTATTGACGTCGGCGCGTGACGGTGAAACCGGGCGTCTAGTCGTACCATGGCAGCGCCACCTCGTCTTGGCGTGCATTTCGTCGGGAAGAAGGCCAGCACGGGATTCGGTGCAGTCCTGTATGTACTCGTGCGCTTTGTCTGCCGTCGACAAGTTGGACGCCTCCACGTCGCGATACTCGGCCAGCTCACCTACGCCACCACCAGGCAGGAGGTACAGCATGGCCGCAGGGGCTGAGAAGTCGCAAAAGGCCCTTAGACAATGTCGGAGTAAGCCATGACACAGCTGCAAAGCCCGCAACTGCACGCCACGGTAACGAGCATGTCGAGCCTTATTTGTACTTGACGCTTGCCTTTGTTCTGCCCACGCGGGGCCGGGGAGGCTCGTTGTTCTTCCCTTGGGTGATAAACTTGCTCACACCCCACTCAAGATCAGAACGCGCACCTGCGGGACGGTCCGCACGAGCTATAGTCGATTGCCGAGATGTATATGGCATCATGCGGCGCCGTCATGAATATTCTGAGAAAAGTAGCCGAGCCATTAGTGACAAGAGGCCGTGGACGTTGTGCCTCGCCCGTTGGTGAAGACTAAAGGGTGCCTGTCGTGGTGGTATGACTCCCATGTCATTTCACAGACACATCTCTGGAAGTCAGTATTTCCTAGTCTGGCTTCTTTGGGGGTCGTCTCCTTGTCGGGTTCGTTGAAAATGGCAGCATGTGCCGTTTGGTTGGCACTGCAGTCGGTGCAAGTGTCCTCGGTGTGGACGCCGATCAAGCAGACCCTAGCGGCGCATCCTGATGGTTGTATAGAGGCACAGCTCTCGGAACCGCCCAACAGTCGACAAAAGCATGATATACCCTCGCACCGCCGGGGCAAGATTTTATTTTTGCCCAGCGCATCTCTCATCGGCAGTTGGACCGGAAATGTGCCAAAGGTGACGATGCTCTGCGTCGCCTTACGCGACCCTGATTGGCCCCAACGCCGACCCTTACAGTAAGGTTGCGATGGGGCGGAAGGTGACTGACATCAGCGCCCGCCGCTGCCGTGCGTGCCTCGGTCGGGTTGGATCCTCCGCATCAGCTCGACCAGTGCCTCGCTCTGCCCCGTGCAACGCGGCCTCACCAACACCAACGAGGCATCTTTCCGGCGCCTCGCTGTGCGTGCTCTCCTCGAGTCTTGGTGTGCAGCTCTATTCTTCATAATATCACATTTGAGCCAAGCAGACGCACCTCTCTCTGCTTGCCCAGCTCCAGCTGCCACCGATATGGAGCAGCAATCCAAAGACGACGACGTGGCGGCGCCGACGTTGCCCCCCGCAGCCATCGAGGCCATCGCCGCCCGACCGCCCGATGCACCGCGACGGTGCTTCATCTGTCTCACCGATGAGGACCCGTCCGATCCCCTTGGCTCGTGGGTCGACCCGTGCCCTTGCACGCTCGAGGCGCACCAGGACTGCATGCTATCCTGGGTCACCGACTGCGAGCGCTCCAACAAACCGCTGCAGTGTCCCGTTTGCAAGTCGACGATTGAGCTCGAGGGCCCCTGGGACGTCGTCGTTGCCGCTACCGACGCCGTCCACCGCCGCTTCACCCGCGCCAGCCCGTTCTTGCTCTTTACCGGTGTCTCCATGGGCGTGCAGTTCAGCCTGCAGATGTACGGCGCCATGGCCCTGTGGACGTTTGCCGGCAAGGACACGCTGCTGCGCTTCATGCTGGGTGCCGACATGGTCATCGACGGGCGGAGTGCCGGCAATATGCGCTTCCTCAAGGAGCGGATATGGAACGCCCTGGTCATGATGAACGTGGCCCCCACGCTTCTGTTTGGCAGGCTGCTGCCAGGGCTGAGCAACAAAGTCTTCCTCCCTGCGGCGTCGCTGGTAAGTGCTGTGTCCCCGTAGCAGATGAAGCGAGAAGAGGAGAGACTGACTCTGCCAGTATGGCATGTACCATGTTATGCACGAAGATGACTTTCTGTCCTGGCCGCCTTCGCCGCAGCTCGCCATGGCCGTATTCCCATATCTCCGCTCCATATACTACAACATGTGGAAAGAGCTGGTTTTGCCGTACGAGGTGAAACTCAATCGCCAGCTCGTGGGACTGCCGCCAGCTGAGGAGCGGCGCAACGACGGTCAGCAGGGTGCCAATGGCCGGCGCGGCGGGCAGCGCAATGGCAACGGGGACGGAGGCGTCCTTGGCTTGCTCCAAGGCCTCCTCGATGCACTAGACCCGGACGATGACGAAGGCCAGGGCGGTGGCAATGACATCAACAGAATCGAGTTTGTCAACGATGACGTTGAGGTACTGGACGGCGACGAAGAAGGCGAGATTATGGTGGAGCTGCAGGTTGAGATGGATTTGGATGAGAACGGCCCTGTTGCCAACGGCGAATTTATACCGCACGGCGAACCTATACCGCTTGCACTACAGTTCGCCCAACCCAACGATGACGAAGATGGTCTGAATGAAGCAGCGCCGGTCGCCGAGGACCACGCGGCGCAACCCAACGAGGATCAGAACCAGCCTGGCCACGAAGCCCCGCAAGCACCTCCGCGCAGAATGGGCATCGGCATGATTCTGTCGAACGTATCCAACGCCATTGTCAGCGCTCTGATCCTGCCCGGCATCTCCTTTGCCATGGGCGAGGCGCTGCGGTTAGCACTTCCCAAGGCATGGACGACGGCGGCGCCTCGCAATCCGTGGTCGCGGTACGGCATGTTTGGCCGACCGGGCCTTCTGCAGCAGCAATGGGGTCGCAGCCTGGTTGGCGGGTGCCTCTACGTTGTGCTCAAGGACGCGGTGCGCCTGTACACCAAGTCGCGGCGGGTGGCGGCCATGGGAAACCGACGGGTCAAGAACGTGGATAGACGGCGGCGGGACAAGTGAGACGCCAGTAGGGGACAGTCTCGACTCTTCATGTTATGGTGTTGCAATGGATACGGGCTGCTTGTGGGCATGGCGCGGAGTTTTAATAGACAGACACAGGATATGTAACGTTTAACGCCGGGGGTGCTCTGAGCGTGATATGTGCGCCTTGTCGGTACCCTGATGGCCCACGATGCCACGCCCGGCGGCCTTGATGGCCTCGGGTCTGGCAGCAGGAAGCCCTACAGACAAGAAGGACCCGCAAAGCTTTCCAGCCAGGCCTCAGACCATAAGATTTGCGACCTCCATGCACGTCCTCAACTGCAGCATCCCTCCGCGGCAATCCTGATGCTCCAGGTTGTGGGTGTAGTGGTGCGCGGGAGAACTTAGACTGTCGGGGACTCCCCGCTGTAGGGTAGGGTAGCCCAACACCAGGAGGTGGATGCGGCCCCGCCCCGCCTCGCGCATGGCGCTCGGCAGAATGTTCCACGACTGCCAACGTACTCGTACGCGGCGTCTCATCAGCCTCCTCCACCGCGGGGCATCCAACCCATCACCAATCTCACCCACCTCCACAACCTCACCCTCTCCCTCCCCAGACGGCCAGACTGTCACCCTCACAACCACCATGGTACGCACCCTCTTCCCTTGTTGACCACCGAGTCAGCCCACTGACATTGCCCGTCCGCCCAGGCCGCCCAACACACGTCCAAGCAGCGCCTCGCGCTCGCCATCTGCGACTTCCTCAACACGTCGGCCACCGACGGCACCCTGACGGCCGACGACAAGGACTCGGTCGACGTGGCCATCAACTGCATTGCCGAGTCCTTCAAGGTCGACCCCGCCGATGCCGATGCTGTGCGCGCCGCCGTCGGCTCCCAGGGCCTGCTGCAGGTCTACGCCGTCTACGAGAAGCTCAAGGCCACGACGGGGGCTCCCTCGGGTGATGCTGCTGGCAAGTCTGCTGGTGCAGGCGGCGCCAGCGGGCCCTCTGACGAGCAGAAGAAGGAGGCCGAGGCCCTCAAGAGCAAGGGCAACGCCGCCATGGCCCAAAAGGACTACCCCAAGGCCATTGACCTGTACACGCAGGCCCTGCGCCTGCACCCCGCCAACGCCGTCTTCCTCTCCAACCGCGCCGCCGCCCACTCGGCCGCAAAGGACCACGCCTCGGCCCGCATCGACGCCGAGGCCGCCGTCGCCGTCGACCCCGACTACACAAAGGCCTGGTCGCGCCTTGGCCTCGCCCGCTTCGCCCTCGGCGACGCAAAGGGCGCCATGGAGGCCTACTCGCGCGGCATCGAGCACGAGGGCAACGGCGGCTCCGAAGCCATGAAGAAGGGCTTCGAGACGGCCCGCCGCCGCGTCGAGGAGATGCAGGCCGAAGAGGAGAATCTGCCCCGCAGCTCGCCCGGCCAGAGCCCCGGTGGTGCTGGCGGCATGCCCGACCTCGGCAGCCTGGCCTCCATGTTTGGCGGCGGCGGCGGCGGCGGCGGCGCTGGCGGCATGCCCGACCTCGGCTCCATCATGAGCAATCCCATGTTTGCCAGCATGGCCCAGAACCTCATGAGCAATCCAGACATGATGAACAACCTCATGAGCAACCCGCGCCTGCGCGAAATGGCCAACCAGTTTAGCAGCGGTGGCGGCATGCCCGACCTCAACGGCCTCATGTCTGACCCCAATATTGCCGACATGTGAGTTCCCCCCCACCCCTTTGTCACGTATTCGACCTTTGCCGGCTAACGACACACTTTCTAGGGCACGAAACATGATGGGCGGCGCCGGCGGCGCCGGTGAAGATGCTGGTGCTGGTGCTGGTCGTGGTGCCGGCAACAACAACAACTCCTCATCATGATCTGGCACACAACGATAGATCACGGGGGGGTGCTTCCAAGTAAATAGATATCAGGGTCCAGGGCTGGCATCTTAGAGATGGATGCACTCTAACGTCCCAACTGAGATGCCTGTAGAGCAGGCCAAATGTCAAAATGCTTTCATGACTAACAAATGATCTTGGCACCAGACGTCTGCCGTCGGTCCTTTTTCGTCGCCCATGCTTTGATGCAGACAACATGTACCATGACAATAAGTATACCCAGTCTCACCAAAAGCACAGGCCCGAGCTGCTCATCCAGTGAGTCAATGCTGACTCGCCACCTTTGGTTTTTCTGGCCGTCATGGCCATGTAACTTGCTTTTCGCAGTCCCGAAACGCCGAGTGTGTCTCACCCGCCAATGATGCCAACATTGAAACCTCGCTGCAATTGCCCTTGTCCTCAAACACGATTGCCCTTCACTTATTTAGCTGTGCCGGGATGTTTCTGCCCACTACTTCCGCTCGGGACGCTCCTCGACCGCGACGACCGCGGGGCCAGGGGCCTCTACCTCTGCGACCCCCTCGACGAGCGATTCTCGAAACCGTATTTGAAGGTGCCGCTATGCCGTTCTTTGGCGGAGGCTCATTTTCGTTCCCAACTGCCAAGATGACCGGATCGGTAGCGACACCTCCGTCATTATACACGGTGCCTCCTTTGATGTCTCCCTCGCCCTTCATCGTAAGACGCTTGTCCCCCTGTCCTTCAGCAATGATTGAGATTGGCCTCAGAATTGCCCAGTCGCGGCTGTTAGGTCTGGGAATCTGAGATTGCGACGGATATTGTTGGGTGGCCGGAGCTGATACACGACGCTTCAAGCAAAAATGTCAGTCAAATGCGACATGAAACCAGCTGTCTTGATTGACATACAGACGCGTTCTGACCCTCCGCCATGTTGGCTGGGACAGCAGGCAGCCTGTCAACCAATTCAAGTTCCTGAGGAACCTGTGGTGGCTCGCTTCTGGACTGCACCCGCCTAGAATACCTCGGGTGCTTCAGCTCGACATCTCGATCTTGTGGCGCGCGTGGCGCGCTTTCACACTTTCCGTCCGCCCATGAGGCCTCCTAAGCATCACGAGGTGCGTCTACAATTACCACCATGATCATTAGCCAGCTTTCGGTGTCAGCAATGTCACTCTCTGACTTACTGTCGTCTTCCTCAGCTGATTTATCAGGAGCCTGACTCGCTGTCAACGTCGAACTGCCAGCGGCCTTCTGTGGTTGTAGTTCTCCTCCCTTGGTTGGGTGGGATTGCTTTGCAACAAGCTGGTCGTCATCGGTAGACGCCGCCTTTTGTCCGACTTCCGGGTCATGCGCTCTCTGGGAACCTGCAACTTCACCTGGTCGTTGGTGGCTGCCAGCCAGGCTCGGAGCCTCGCCCATCGATGCACCCGCGACTGAGGGGGCCTTTGTTTCTGTCGATTCAGGGTCGGAATTGCTCGCTGCCCGAGGCGTGAACTCCGGCGCGTCTGGGTTAAGCTTGGACCCCTGAGAAAACAAGGTCAGGCTCGACTTGATATTGGCAAAAGGGGATGGACCAACGTCTTTGATTTGCTGTGGAATTACAACCTCAGCCTGCGCTTGCTCGTTGTCGGTGCAGAACACTTCGCTGTCACTATCAGTCGCTCCGCCCCTGTCATGATCGGCTGCAGTTTGCTCAGAGGACATGTCATCGGCAGCATCCGGTCTGTCGTCAATAATCTCCACCATATTCGTCTTTTCACGAGGTCGAAGAAAGACTTGCTTCGACCACAAGTCAGCGTATCGCCCGTTCTTGGCCACCAATTCGTGATGGCTGCCTTGCTCAATCAGCTCGCCGTGTTCGACGACCACGATGCGGTCCGCGTTCATAATCGTCGAAAGCCGATGCGCAACTATAAAGGTAGTGCGTCCTTGACAAAGGCTCTTGAATGACTGCTGAATTTGCTGCTCCGTGTCAGTATCGACTGCGCTGGTGGCCTCGTCCAAGAGGACAATGTCTGGCTTCTTCAAGATGGCTCTGGCAATGGCGACTCGCTGAAGCTCTCCACCAGAGAGCTTAACGCCGCGCTCTCCCACCCGTGTCTCATAGCCTGGTTGTGTCATGGTCAGCTCACGTTGTTGTGGGGTGCCGCTCATTGACCTACCGTATGTAAATCCCTTGATCTTATCATGAATACAGGCTGCCTGACAGGCTTCAAACACTTCCTCGTCACTCGCCGTGATCCTGCCGTAGCGCACGTTGTTCATGATGGTGTCATCAAACAAGATGGGGTTCTGTGGAACAATTCCAATTCGATCTCGAAGACTGAAGAGGTCGACTTCGCGGATATCTTGCCCATCGATCAGGATGCGGCCGCCAGTAACATCGTAAAAGCGATCAAGAAGCTTCAGCAGCGTAGACTTGCCAGCTCCAGTTGCGCCAACAAACGCCACCGTCTCGCCAGCAGGGACGCTCAAGCTTATCTCCTTGATGGTCCCCTTCCGCCCGTCATAGCTGAAGCAAACGCCTTCAAAGTCGACGTTTCCAGCCGCGAACTTGAGCGGTCGGGCTCCTTTCTTGTTCTCGACTGTGGGCTTCGTCTTCATGATGTCAAGAAGTCGCTCTGCATCGATGAAGTCGTCGCTCATGCTCTTACCCAGCTTGGCAAAGAACTGCAACGGCGAAGTGAGCTGCGACCAATACATGAGAAGCATGGCAAACTGGCCAGACGTCGCGTGTCCACTTTGGATCCTGGAAACGGCCAAGAAGGCGCTCACCAGCAGGCCGCAGGTAAGCACCATGGTCTGGAAGGCGATGGACATATACCAGCTCATGACATACTGCTGCTCGCTCACCCAGCGATTTGTAACGGCGTTGGCGTGTCGGTTGTCCTCATAGCCGATTTGGTTGAATGCACTAACGGTCTGCCAGCCAAGCAAGCCCGATTGACGCACATAGTGCTCTTGGTACAGAGCGTTGACTCTCTTCCGACTGGCGGCCTTGGATTGGGCCACGAGCCGTCCGGCCAGCATGAAAAAGATTGTCCCGGTAGCCATGGTGATAAGTCCTTCGTAAGGACCAAAGGTGATTGACAGATAAACGATGGCGACACACATGTCAATCAACATAGGGACGGCTTGGAGCAGGACGCTCTCGACAACGTTGGAGATGGCACTTCCTCCGTAAATGGCCATCATCATGTCGGAAGAGCTCTTAGAGTCATGGAAGTCGGCAGAGAGATGCATCATATGAGAGTACGCGGCCCGGGTGATGGAGTCATGTGCATAATACTTGACTGGAATCCATAGCCATTGCCGGAGAAGTTCGATGCCAGATTCGGAGGCGGCGAGCCGCAGAACGGCAAAGAAGATGACCGCAATCCAAGGACTAGCCGAGTTCGTACCGCTAAGGCTGTCCATGATGATGCCCGTTTGCCGAGGAATGAGAAGATGAAGCACATTAGATCCCAAGAGGCAGAGCACAACAGCCCCGGCGCGAAGTTGCAGAGGTCGGTTTCCAACGGGATAAACGTATGGAAAGAGTATCTGTGGCAAGTTAGCATTGCAAAGCGGTCTCTTTTCGAAAGCTTTCCCCATGCTCTACATCACAGCAGGTGAGATACATAAAACACGGGATTGGGAACCAGGGTAATGCGACGCAACGTGGACGAGGAATTTGTGCGAGAGACCTTACCATGAAGCCTTTTGTATACTCGAACCAATTGCCGCCCTCCTTGAGGCGCTTCTCCATAGCTTCGCGGGCTTCCCTTTCTCGACGCTCCCAGTTGTACTCGGCAGTGTTTTCGGAAGTCTGCTCGGACCCTGCCGTGGCACCGTATCCAGTTCCATTGACTCCCGAAGTAGCCGCCGGTGACCCATCCTTGGGCAGTAGTGACTGCTGCTCTTCATCTGCGACATCCGACACTGCTCGACCTCCAGTCCACAGGCCAATGCAGGACGAGGATATGAGCACCAGCAGCGAAGTGAATCTCACCGCCGAGAGCGCCGTCTCGGCAAGCTCATACCTGCCCGGGGGTGCCCGGCTCGGGCGAGGCTTGCAGGCGACAAGGATGCCAATGGCCAACTCGAAAGTCAATGCCAGTAGCCAAGAGCCTTGAAATGGGTAGCCAATAGGACTGTCGGCGTCAAAGAGCCAGCTGAGCTGGATGCCGAAGATGAGGATACAGGACAAGATGCCAACGACGAGGTAGTCTTCAGGAGGCCAGTGCTTGTCGAGAAGAGCGTACGACACAAGTGTTGCCAGCTGTGCAACGTAGCTGAGGATAAAGACACCGAGGAGAGCAAGGACAATGCGTCGGCCGGGACGCTCCGGTGCTTTGTTGATTTTGAGCCGTTGCAGGGTGCACGCTGAGGCAAGGGACGAGGCGATAAGGTAGAGAAAGATGACGGCGGGATATGTGTAGTAGAGGACGGGCAAGGCCACCGGGTTTGGCTCCGTCATGAGATCCATGCAAGGCGGTTGCGTCTGTTTGTAAGACGACGATTCGAGGCGTTGGATGGGGCTGCCGACTACCTTAAGCCGTACAGGCTTGTACGTCCCTGGCTTCTTGGCGTAGCGAGACGAGGCAGGCGATGTGAGATGAGCTGTGAGGTGAAGCGTTAGGTGGGTACTGCCAGAGGCGGTGTCGAGAGAAGCTTGGATGCTCCGACGCAACGAAGCAGCCAAACCACGATGCCAAGCGAGAGAGACAGCTTAGGTTCCGGAGAGTTCTGGACCGAGCTGGAGGAGGCTGGCAGAAGCCTGGGGAGAGCTTGAGAGGGTTGAATGAGAGACGAAAGCGAGGGGACGGGAGACGGAAGAAAGAGTGCAGCGAGACAATTCGGCAAAGCGGGTGCACGCAGCGGCGGGAGCATCAGCGGACGGCCCAGGCAAACAGGAGGCTCTGTCTGGGCTTGGCCGTCGAGACGGAGGCGGACGAGACGAGGTTTGCAGTTGCGGTTGCACTGCTTGGCCGCTCAGGTTGTGCTGTGGTTGAGAGGCGGGTAAGTGGTCGGCCAATGGTCGCTGCGGCTGCCTGCCTGTCCGTCGGTGCCTTCCCGGTTACTCGGGGGTACACGACTACCTAAGAAGCTAAGGTATGTACCTTCCAGTGGTTATTAAAGGTGCTGGGCGCCCCCTCAATGGCAATGGCACGTCCCGATCTCTCACGGTTGGGTTGAATACCCGTACCTGCAGCTCCCGCTCAATCGAGTCCGCGACTCGACCTGGTCGCTTAGGTTGTTGGTCGGTGGTTGCCTGCCTAAGGTACCTAGCCGCCTGCGAGTATTGTCACTAATTACCTACCCGCCTGCCTGCCTGCCTGCGTGTGCTGACTGTCAGCCTGACGAGCTGCCTTTCCTGCCCACGGGTTGCGTGCGTGCGCGCAGTGAATTGGTCCAGCGCTTGTAGTGGTGGTTGGCGAGCTTAACTCAGGCAGGTAAGGTAACCTGGAAGGTAGGTCCAGTGACTTCAGACGACTAGAGCCGGCATCCCATCGTCAGACGGCCAGACGCGCCTCCTCTTCCACACCAACCTGTCACAGAAGTCCAAGTGGCCAGCTCGGATCCGTGGCCAGAAACGAGGTACCTCGTAATCTGTACAGCCAGCCCTCATCATCATCATCAATCAATCAATCCCTTGGCTTGGGAGCTCGCCATGGGCTCATCACTCGCTCAACGCATCGCATCGCGCTGGCGCCGCTGGGCCGGTAGCAAATCACAACGTCCTCGTCAACCGCTAAATGTGGGCTCTGGGCCGCCTCGGTCTGCAACAGCTCGACAAAAAGCAAGCTCCCTAGCTCCTCGACGCACGCCGATGTGTTGGCTGTCGCTCCCACAGTCCACCAGGTGCTGCGCTACGTGCTCCCACGCCGCGCCCCGCGTGCTGCAGCTGATCCCTGCCGCTCGGAACCAGCTGACCTGCTAGAGCTCTCACAAGCCTCAAGGGCTAATCGCTAATAACCCTCCACCCTGCTGCGGCCTGCTGCAGTCCGCTGTGCGCCTTGTGCCTTGTCCATGTGCCGGGCCCAATTGGCAATCCCCACCGGCGGCCACCGGCGCTGCTGCTGCACGAAGAGGCTGTGTATCACGTAAATGCGGACTACTCGCAGCCCAGTGCATGAGAATAGCGGTCAGTCGCTGGCCAGGCGCCATGCAACTTGTCACTGATAGGTAGTCGGCAGCACTGACCTCGAGCATCGGGTCGGCCCAGATAACGCCACTATCAGCATCACATCGTGTTATACGGCCATATCGTGAGCACCAATGTCTGCCAGGGTCCAAACCGGGGCCACAAATTGAGGCTTGTCCAACTGGCTAGTGGCCGCACGGAACCAAACGAGATCGACACCAATATCACTTTTTGTTCAACAAGCCTCGCCCCTAACCTTGATGGACATCTCCCGGGACCCGAATCGTGGGGTGGTATGGACTGACGATAATCCAACCCTGGAGAGGAGCCTTCCCACGCTCACCGCAGTCGTCCCTAGTCCCCGTAACCGAAAGAAGGCGCGTCCAGACACCAGTAAATATGCTTGTTGTTGGGACGAGCAGCGGCTTGCTAGCGAACCCCATCCAGGCCAGCATGCTTCTCGAAGTGGTCGCATGTCAGTACTGCTGACAACATACGGCATGCCCCGAGTCTGTCGTGACCGTTTCTCTATGACATGGTTGGCACCACGCTTCATCCTCGGATCAGAAGCAGACTCATCACGAAGGCCCAATGTCTATTGCGGTAGTTGTCAACAGGTATTGTTGCTGGCTGTGCTGAAACGAAGATTTCCAGCCGCTTTATGCAGTAGTTGTAGCACGAACGGCAATTTGACGACGAGAGTCATGAGAACAAGTCGTTCCAACCCTGGCCAAGCTTGTTTTTAAGGTGTCTTGCATGCCGCAGCTTCCGTCGATCGACTCCTTGATGCGAATTGGCCCGTGCCAGCTCCGAGTGCAAGTCCTTCTATGGATGGCTATGGTCCGCCTAGACTGTTTTCCTATCACCCGCGGCTGCCTTAGGAGGCTTTTCGAAATGCTCGGGCATACCACACATCGCTCAAAGGGACGGATGACAGCATCGAATGTAGGCTGCTGCTACGAGACCGCCAAACCCGGCTGAAAAAGTTCGTGATTGAATCGTGAAGCCTTCAAGGCCGTGATCTTGCAGTTTCAAGACCTCTGCGGTAATGAAGTGGGTATGGTGCGGGCTCAGGTCTTGCTTGCCTGTAATGCAATGGCTGCTAAAGAGTATGGGTCCCAAATTTCCTCTCATTACGAAAATGCGACTGCAGGGAGAGCCTGTCAAGGTGTGAAGTAAGAGTTTTGCGATACGAAATGGCGTGTGATGGGTTTAGCAATCGTCAGCACAGCGCAAAGACCTCCTAGCACCACCATTCGAGCAATATCGCCATAGGAAGCACGGACTGCGTCGGTGCCATGGCTACTATCAGGCCACTCAACACTCGAAGGACACCGATGTGAAGACAATTACCGGGTGCAAGTCAGACCCATTCCGGGACTCGCCATTCATGATCGTTGAGATTACGAGCCTAAGTCCTTTGGAGCTCGCCGTAAGGAGAACAGGCTGCAACTCTCCTCCCAATTTGGGAGGTCTCGGGGCGGTTTACCGCGTGGAAGCGGGCCTCATCGAGTGTGCAATACCTGCTGTTGCCATGTGTCGCAACAATGTGTCTCAAACACCATTCGATCGTGGGGTGGCCAGGTGGTCACGCTCCCATTGGTACACTTACTGCAGCCATGATACAACGCGGAGGATCGTACGGAGTATTTGTCGCCGACGCCACAAAGGGAGATTCTTGCTTCACTAAGACATTAGGGCAAGTCACTCCGGCCGGGGCATATGGAAACGACGAGGCTATTTTGGCGGAAGAGACGCGCGAAAAGTCTGCAGCCTACAGGCCAGCGTCAGATGGCCTGGGCTGGGATGCCGTGTCCAGAGTTTCCGTGCTGTGACCCGGTCTGTTAATCAGGTTCGACGGCAAGGACTGCAATGGCGATGATGGACCAAACAGGTGATGCCTAAAAGTAGACCTCCGAGGTGCCAGATTAATGCGGCGTTCTACCTTTTCGATTGGCAACTCGCAAGCCCTTGCGTTCAGGAAATGACGAAGCAAGGTTGGTCAAAGGGAGATACAAGAAACAGGTCACATGATCCACTTGGCAGCAATTTTAATTGCAGGTATCGAGTCACAGAGTCCGATGCGGTGGCCATGCTTGATGCCTTTAAGCGCCGAGAGACTGAAGGCGTGACCGTTCCTTGTCGAATCGTGCCCATTACGTCCGTCTCACAATTACCGGCTGTTCCAGCACTTTAATCACAGCCACGCGACAAACAAGATAACAATCGTCAGTCTCAGCAGATTTCACAGCCTGGATGTCAATGTGTTCCAAGTGCACCTGTCAATGAATGTGTAGGGTCATTTTGGTAAAGAGTCCTACTATTTTGGTAAATATTGAAACATCGAAACCTGCAATGGAGGATCTACATATCGAACCCCACAGACCATGTTGGGAAATCCGCGCCGCCCCTCTCGGGTAATCTGCATGTCTAAATCAGCCACTGAGGTGCGCGCGATCTGACGATATCCTATTCGGGCAGCCCCTGGCGAGGCTAGCACTCGCGTGGAGACTAAACACGGAAGCCCTCGCCGCGATGCGCTCCACGCGCCCCAGTCTTGCAAGCCGAAGCAGGCAATCACCACCATGCCATTACAGAACCTGCATCGCCGCTCACCGGGAAAGACTTTGGAAGAGGGGCAAAGGATTGGAATGGGTGGCGCACAGTCGTCTTGGTATCATCATTTGAGCATTTGGCGCCGGGCACGGATGCGGGAAGAGCTCAAGGCTTTTTGCGGGTCTGGGGTTTCGTGCCGGATACTTAAAAGACTGGCAGACTGAGCTCATTCTTTTGGATGGTCCTCATGTTGCAAACGCCTCTGCAAGTGGTTTTTTAGATCTTTCCTTTGCGGCTGCTGCATCTATTAACATTGTTGTTGTAACTCCGCAAGACTCCCCCCCTTCACCCATACATCGGGGCACCTGACTGCTTTCATCGACCTCCTTGGCCTCAACCCATCACCAATATTATTACCCCACGCAGTCATAATGGCTCCCTCGGCAGTCTTCGACTATATCCAGGCCAACCAGGTTGGCCAGGACCTCGAGCACATGTCGGACGCCATCGACGACGTCAACTCGATGAAGTACGACTCGGCGTCCAAATTCGACGCCGCCAAGGACAAGACTCAGTTTCGCCAGTACGAGGACGCTTGCGACCGCGTCAAGACCTTCTACCGCGAGCAGCACGAGAAGCAGACGGTGGCGTACAACCTGGCCGCCCGTAACCGATTCCACAGCGCCTCTCGCCCGCGACCCGAGATGACCATCTGGCAGGCCATAGAAAAACTCAACACGCTCGTGGACGAGTCGGACCCGGACACGTCGCTCTCGCAGATTGAGCACCTGCTTCAGTCTGCCGAGGCCATCCGCCGCGACGGCAAGCCTCGCTGGATGCAGATCACAGGCCTGATCCACGACTTGGGCAAGTTGATGCTCTTCTTCCCTGAGCTCGAGACCCAAGGCCAATGGGATGTTGTCGGGGACACGTTTCCTGTGGGCTGCGCCTTCGACAAGCGTATCATTCTGCCCAGCACATTCGCCAACAACCCAGACGTCCATGATCCCATCTATAGCACCAAGGTTGGCATTTATAGCCCTGGGTGCGGCCTCGACAACGTGATGCTCAGCTGGGGCCACGACGAGTATCTCTACCATGTCGTGCGAGACCAGTCCGCACTGCCCGACGAGGCCCTCGCCATGATCCGCTACCACTCCTTTTACCCGTGGCATCGCGAGGGTGCTTACCGTGAGCTCATGTGCGACAAGGACTACGACATGCTTAAGGCCGTGCAAGCCTTCAATCCATATGATCTGTACAGCAAGAGCGACGACGTACCCTCGGTGGAGGAGCTCAAGCCGTACTACATGGAGCTCATCGACGAGTTCTTCCCGCAGCAAGTTCTGAAATGGTAGCAGGAGAGCAACGAAAAGCATGAGCGTGAAAAATGGCCGTTTTGGGACACGTCTTGTTTTTCTTCTTCCATTTTGTTGTGCGTTTAGCATGTACTTCTCCTTGACGACAGACGTAGCGCGCGATTGCATGTTTTTGTTTGCCTTTCCGATAGAGCGACGTCAGATAAGACTGCAATTTGACTTGGGCTACATGATCTGCCCTTGCACGGAAATTATGCACTCATGGGAAACGTTTTCACTACCAATAAGCGTGCTCCGTAACGTGAGCGCGCCTCTGGCTAGAAAGAAAGGTCTAGGCGCATAAACTTCGCCGGCCACACACTCCCGTCCTTGTGCTTGACCTCGAACGCTTTAACTGTTTCGAACCCAGATTCCTCATAGTATCTGTTCGAAAGTTAGAAAAATATTGCTTACAGAGTTACGGGGGCCCAGGCAGACGCACGGCACCAACTTGCCCGTGCCGCCCGTCCAGCAGTCAACAAAAACTGTCTTCTTCCCCATGTCTCGCGCGTGCTCTTTGGCCTTCTCTATCAGCGCTCTACCCGCGCCCTGTCGTCTCTTGCCAACACGGTGATCCGTAATCAGGACATCGATGAAGATGAACTCGCCAACCTGCTTTGCCTGCTCGACGTAAGGCTTCAAGTCCTCGTGGGCCAGGACGTGCTTGCAAAATTCATTGTCGCGAATCGTGATGGCGCCCACGGGCAGAAATGTCTTTCCCTCGTCGCTCACGAAGCGTACTAACCCGTCTTCGCAGTCACTGTACTCGTTATCAGGCACCTGGGCGATGAATGTGCGGATCCGCTCCCCCTGATTCGTCTGGCGGAAGATTTCTGACTTTTCGAGGTCATCACGGGTACACTGAATGAAACCTTCCTTTTCAGAGAAGAGCTGCGTGCCCCATTGGCCGCTATTACCAGTTGACTCAAGGTACGGGATGGTGGAGTCGAACGCGGCGACGATGAAGTCAGCGTCGCTCGATGACAAAACTGCATTGCGAAAAGAAAAGGTCGTTTGGGTCATGGCGAGGAGCCGATCTGCGAGCAACCGTATGTGCTGGATGAAGCGACTGGTGCGAGGCCCACGAATTCAATTCCGCGAATTTGCCGTCTCGGATGGCGTAGTGAAGGATTTCTCAGGTCGGGCAACGTACCCGTTGGTGCGGTCCTTCGGCTTCGGAGACCAACTAAGCGCTACGTTAGTTGATCTCCGAGGGACCGCACCAACGGGTAACGTATGTTATCGGTTGCACGATGGGCTGAAGCTGACGCGGCCGCAGGCGGCTGACCAATCCACCGTATTGCTTGCGATATTGCCGTGAAAATAAGGGTCACACGGAAAGGCAGTGCATCATCTTAAACACTGGGCATCTTCCATCAAACGTCCCTTCATGTTACTGGGTTTTTAGGGCTGCATCCTTGAGTGAGCCAGTCCCACTTGAGTGACTAGAGTCGCCAGGTTTTCAATGTAATGGGGACCAAGAGACTGCAGAGGAGCATTATCATCAATAACATCGCGCTCGTGTGGATGTCGCTTATACGCGATGTTCATTCTACCGCTGGGTTCGCCATGCTTTACAGACGTATTGACGTGCCCCACATTTGTAGCAAGTCGGTGCGACTCCTGGTCATCGTAGGCCTTGCTCATGCCTTGGGTATTATCCTCACAAAAGAGCCTATAACCGCGCACGAAGCGCCTCAGATGGGCCTTACAACTGAGACAGAGAAAGAGGGGGTCGGCCAACGTGAGACGAAGGTCATGGAAGGACTGCCGGCGTTTCCGTAGCAATGTATGAACCTGGATACTGTAGCCTGTCACTACCTTCACTACCTTCAGATTAGCTGTCTGTAGATGTGCTGAGAAACAAGTTTGAGAGAATATCACTACGAGGAAGATATTAAGGGTAACAGCAAGCCTTGCCAAGAGTGACAAAGCATGGGGCAGCCGAGGAGCCGTCGACGGCATTCAAAACACGAAATTGACCCCTGGTGATATCAATGGTTTTTCTCTTCAACGAGCGTTAAGTGGACTATCTCCGACACATCGGGTAAAAAGGAAGAACAAGGGGTAAACAGGCATTCTGCGGGCTTAGATAAGTTTCGGATCATGAGGGTCATAGCAATCGTATAGAAGTTCAAAAGCAAACATTCAAAGTTGAACGAGAATCAGAAGGGAATATGCACTTGGGCCGCCGACGAAGAAGTGCCCCCCTGGAGTCAGCGTGACGTGCAGTATGCTCAGCGGGAGATGAGAGCTGTAATGCCGTCAGGTTCGTCATGATTTACTATCGCAGGTGTACAGATTCTGCCATGGTATTCCTTTGCGTTGTAGTTCTTGTCGACACATTTTAGACGACCTTAGGCTTCTGTCAGTGCGAGGTTCATCAGGTACTTGTTCGACGGCGCGATGGCTTACCCTTCGCGCATCTGAATTTGGGAGTAAACCCAATGTCTCCGGTCAAGCCATCAGCAACTTCAAAATTAAAAGCAGTGGATGTGGAAACGGATTCTTCCATCGTGAAGCTCAGTCCTATGTTGAGAACATCTTTGAAGACTAGGCCCAGGCTTAGTGTTGAGGACCAACCTGACGTCCGAGTCTTGTCTAGGTTGATCCTGGCCGGGCCCCGGACACCACTGGCCAGGATCTGAACTTTGTCCGAAATAGTAACGAAATTCTCATATCCAGGGTCTGGCAGGAATTTTTCGCAATTGGTAATCCTCTCCGTGGTCCATTCTATGAGGCGTGCCTCTACCGAGCCGGTAGTATTGAGCACAGCCGGCGCCGTAGAGCCCACGCTGTCTTGTTTGTCGTTGGTAGGCGAGGTGAGATAGTCGCGACGGAATTTGGCAGAATTGGAAGAAAGGGGAGCTCTAGCTACGCCGTTGATGCCAATTGCGCCACAGTCTCCAGATCCGCAACAAAACTGAGCACTGAGCCTGTCCTGCATGACGATCTCGGTGCATGTTGACTTCCTAAAAGCCGCGATGGGAAACCCACAGGAATTGTCATCCCATTCTTGATCAGTGGTTCTGATAATCACCTGGCAGCCTTCGTCAGGGTCTTGCATGTTGGCGTAGATTTTTAGGCCGCTAGAGAGAAGCGATGTCAGGAATGAACGACGTGAACAGTGGGCTAATTTTCCATGCTAAGGACATGTCATCTATAACGTACCTGTGGTCGCCCGGGGTAAAGTTCCCTTTTCTCAACAAGTCTTTCCCTTCAATGCTCATGCAACCGGGCCATGCCTCGTCTCGTTTGTCATGGATTTTGTATGGACAGTCTTGACATTTCTTATCGACGCAGAAGCTCAGTTTTTCCAAGTTGTTTCCGCTAACGAGGGGAGTCACTGAAGTAATTAAGGTAGCAAACAAATATTTCTTGATCATCTCGACGGCTGAGTAAAAGATGTTGCTTTGTAAAGGGAAGAATTTGTGGAGCAGCAAGTGAAGATGACTGCGTTCTTGCGTTTGAGTTGCTTCTCCTGGAGCATTGGCTGTCCCTTTATATTTGACCGCATGCGTGTCATTGTATGCCCCGGGGCAACCAACAGTACCTGCTTTGCAACTGTGGTTCTCCGAAGTCATGTGCAGCCTTTGTAAGTATGAAGCCTTCTGTTAAGAGCATATATTGGCGTAAGCTGTCGTCTGTTCATGCAGAGCACTATCGTCGAGCGATATAGCAACCAATAGGCTCTCTTCTTAGCGTGCTAAAGCCAGACGCTCATACCTTTCAATTTCAGGCAGACTTCACTTGAATGGTATGGGTTCAGAGCGCTTCAAGCTCCGCCTCATGCCCCTATGCGTTGGTTCTCCAGCCCTTCCCTTATTGAACCCCCTCTTGCCTTTGCCACCCGAGTCGTTCAGACCAGATGATAGCAATCGGCCCGAAGCACCTTCAGGCAAGCTTCGGAACTCTGTCATATAGAAGAGCCCTTTCCTAGAACACATTGAACAGAGAAGCAAGCTCCGCAATGGTATTGTGAGGCACCGCCGCCGATTTGGAACCCCCTGCCGACCATTGGAGAAAGCTCAGAATGCCATGGCAGCTGGGGGGATTCCAACGCAAGTCAATTTACCCACCACATGTCAGTTCGCGAGGTCAGCTGCTGCAAGTTCTTATCTTGCCCCTCCGACCCCTCGGCTCAAGATGACCAACAGCTGCGCCGCGCAGACCTGATGCTTTTCATCATCCTAGGTCGCAACACAATTGGTCAATAAATAAGGGTGCAAGCCCAGAGTAGCAATGTTGAAACATCTACTTCCCCGACTAATAAGGACCTCGGTGGCCCCATATTGCAGCCTATTCCTCATGGTGTGTATGAAATATGCGTTATTGGAAGCTCGACACCAACAAACATGGACCAACAGTTGTCTAGACCGGTGCTTGGGTAGCACATCTACTTCTCCTCGAGTGTATGCTTGTTGGCATCCATGGCTCTGCTGGGCCGATGTCTTGCAGAAAGCTTGAGACATTCGTTGTGATTGTGAAGATGTCACCAGACAGTGAGGCACACGAAGGTTTCAGAGATGAAACAAGTTGATGTGTTTCGGCGGCGATACATATTGCAACATCTATTCTCACGGTACTGTATCGTCAAGCTTGAACGGCTGTTTTTCGCAGTTCTCGCAAATCCCTCTTGCATTTGTAGCAAGTACTATTAATCCAGGACAGCTTGTTAAGCTTGTTAAGATCCCATATACAGTGTGACCTGAGCGTTTAAACTACGCAGATCACCCGGGCCATAACATATGCTGTTGGTCCATAACCAAACGCCATCCCCCGCCCCCGCTCGACTGGCATTGCACGGCATTTTGACGGCAAATGACGCATCACCAGACATCATCGAGACTCGGCGTGTATACCTGGCCTCCAAGCTAAAAATGCATCTTCTGTTGGTCCAGCCGTTATGATTCTCCATCACGTGTCACGTTGTGCTCTAAAATTATGTGTTATGACTTGATTGTAGCCTGTTGGCCGGGCCCATGGTAACATGGGGGTGAAACATGAACGTCGAGCCAACGCCACTGTCCGCTTCAGTTTTCATGCAGCCTCGCTAAGCACCGCCCAACACATGAGAAGATCTTTGATCGATTTTCCCGCCTTGAAAGTACCCCAGTACGTCAGTGCCAGATCCTTGGGTGACATCATGTCCAAGACTGCCCAAATACGATCCTACCCCATTAACAAGGGCGGCAAAGTATATCAGCGAAGGATTTGAACCCAACCTCGCCAGAGACCCAGCCATCTTTCAGAGATCTTACAGGCTGCCAGTCGCCCCTCAACTGATTGTACATCGTTTTGTCCACAGTCGATTGCTTGGACATGTTCAGCACACTGTTTCTTGCGATAATCCTGCCTTCATTGGCCTTTGTCTCGGGTTTCAACAATACCATAGTTGGTATTCAGGGATGCTCGTCGATTGGCTGCTATGGGTCCCCGACAGACAACGGCACACTGTGTTACTTTGATGCTAGAAATCAGGTTGCGAACTACAGTGTTCACAGCCTGGGCATCGCCGAGAATGCTGTGAGATGGACCGACACAAATGATGCCTTCGACACAAACTTTACCTTCACTCTCACCAACGGCCTTCCTGAATACGGAGAAAATAACATAACCTCGTACAACCAATCGCTTTTCCTGGGATCGCAAGGGACCTTCGACGCTTGGGTAGCGGACGTGACTGCATGCGCCATCATGTTGCGTCTCTCCGACGATCATCCATTCCCCGACAGTGAACGAGCGAACAACACCTCCTGTCAAGATTCAGCGGTCACAGATATGTTCGACGTAATGGCTGAGGCAGCGCTGGACTACAAAGCCGCGTATACGTCCAAGGAACCGTGCCAAGACTTGGTGGACACTTTTGCGAAGTACTATAACTCCTCCAACAAACAATACTCTGATTTCAAGTCAAAGGACATTCAAGTCATTGGGAAACCCTTCATGAGCAAAAAAAGCGGCAGACCTATCCGTTCGGGGTCTGACGACGACAAGATGACTCAAACCTGTTATCCTGTTCTCCCAAAGAACAGCAACTACGTGCTATCTCATATCGCCAGCCAACCTATAAGGCTGCCCGGAGGAAAAGATCAATTGAAATATACAGATCGACAGTTAGGCATGACGCCGGTGATGACAGTCATTTACCCCAGAAATAACAGGCCGGCAATCATCGACTTTATGTGCTTGAAGGTGGCTGACAGTTCGGTTGGGGGGGTCGTTAGGCCTTCGGTTATGTTTGCACTTTTGCTATCCATCTTGAGCGTCTGTTGCATCATGTTTTGATACCATTGCGACTGGATTAGGCTTGTACTGTTGGCGTCTATACATATATCCCTCTTGCGTCATCGCACTTTTACTACACGTAGTCCCTTCGTCCTAGACCTCCAAAGGTGCCAACTCTGCTTCTATCGGATGCCATGTTAGAAAGGTATCAAGCGACGGTAAAGACAAGTCAAGTACGAATGTATCATTGCATTCACAAAGCTGGTCGTGCGACAACTGTCCAGTAGCTCTTCACTTAGTACTTGCCAGTATTACAGTCTCCAATATCAACATGTAACATGAGCCAATTACATTTGATTCCTGAGAGAGGGACGCGACCGACAGCATTTCGATTGCTTGGATTTGATGAGAGTCATGACGGTCGGGCTGCCCGGAGGAATTGAGCAACGTAGGAGTTGAGATAGTCGACGAGTCTTCAATGCCGCCGTCGAGCGTCGCAACTCAAACCTCCAGGTTGCAATGGAGCCAGGGGAACACATTTATAGCCACTTGCGCCAAAAGTACGTTGTTCGGACTTAAAAGTCGATTTTCTTCACGGCTGATGACATCTGAAGTACTTGCTGAGCAAGGCAAGACAGGATGGCAGTCTGGCAGCGACGTTGCCCATAGACAGTGCCCATCGACAGTCGAAGCCTAGCATTTGGGGTAGTGAGCTCAACAACGGCAATGAAGGCGAGTCGCTGACGCGCGAGTCTTGGCTTCAAGCCAATTCACGGCTGACTTTACGAGCATCGGGTGGCAATCGAGCTACGGCACCCAATCAACAGTAGCAGCTGCCCTGCGACCTGAGCGTACCGCAACTGCGGCGTTAGTTAGAAACAATGCAAAAGGATCATGGTCAAGGTGGATTTGGAGAGTTGAGTGCCTGTAGATTCACGCTAGCTGTTCCTGACGCGCAAGACTGGGGCAGGCACTTGGGTGGCGGGCCTCACGTGACATTACGTTGCGCGTCGCATCAGCTCCGAAGACCGACCAGGCCAGGCCGACGCTCGAGGGCAGCTCCACGACTCCCGTTCCCAAGCACGTTGCTTTCTCTACGCCCCAAAACTGTCGTCACAGCGCCTGGCTTGTGCGGTTCGCAGCGCATCATTTCCTCGACTTCAGCCCTGGTCGTCGTCATAGACGGCTCTGGTTCCGGTATAGGCTCCAGCCGTCCGCAGTCAATGTCGGCTTGGGAGACTGTCCTCTAGAATCCCTCGTCTCCTTGCCCGAGCTACCCCGCTGCCATCGCAGAGAGCTCGACCATGACGGCTCCTGCGCCGCCCGAGGATCAGGCTCGCCTGCTCGAGGATGCTCTGGTAGCCGTGCGGCAGCAAACTTCGCTCATGCGGAAATGTCTCGACACGCCGGGCAAGCTCATGGACGCCCTCAAGTGCTGGTTCGTGGCCCCTGATGCCGACGGGCAAAGGTGCCAAGCGTAGCTAATAATGGCCTCCAATGCAACAGCTCGACACTCGTTTCCGAACTCCGAACCAGTAGCCTTGGACCAAAGCAGTATTACGAGCTCTACATGTCTGTTTTCGACGTTCTGCGCTACCTCTCGGTCCACCTCCGCGAGAACCACCCGGTCAACCACCTCGCAGACTTGTACGAACTCGTCCAATATGCCGGCAACATCATCCCCCGACTGTACCTCATGATCACGGTCGGAACGGCGTACATGTCCATCGAAGATGCGCCAGTCAAGGAGCTCATGAAGGACATGATGGACATGAGCCGCGGCGTTCAGCATCCGATTCGCGGGCTTTTCCTCCGATACTACTTGTCTGGACAGGCTCGAGACTACCTCCCCACAACCGACAGCGAAGGGCCAGAGGGAAATTTAGGCGACTCCATCAACTTTATCCTCACCAATTTTGTCGAGATGAACAAGCTATGGGTGCGCCTGCAGCACCAGGGTCACTCGCGAGAGCGGGAACAACGGATCCGCGAACGAAAGGAACTCCAGTTACTCGTGGGCAGCAACATTGTGCGGCTAAGCCAGTTAGTTGATCTTGAGGCCTACAAGACGGGCATTCTCGGACCCTTGCTGGAGCAGGTGGTGCAGTGCCGCGATGTTTTGGCGCAGGAGTACCTTCTTGAAGTCATCACGCAGGTGTTCCCCGACGAGTTCCATCTGCACACCCTCGACCAGTTCCTCGCCGCCGTCTCCAGGCTTAATCCTCACGTAAACGTCAAGGCTATCGTCATCGGACTCATGGATCGACTTTCCGAGTACGCAGACCGCGAGGGTCCGAAGGAGAAGGGCCCAGACCAGGAAAAGGCCGAAGCCGAAGCATTGGCGACCCTACTGAACAAGGTCAACATTCAAAAACATGCCCCGAAACCCGCTTCCACGCCTGCCGAGCCTGAGTCAAGCCCTTCAGAAGCGCCGGATACCCCGGGCCAAGCTAAAGATACTAATGGCGAGGATCAGGAGGGCGAGCCATCAACACCAGCGGGCGACGATGTCAGCACACTCGCTGGCGCATCCACTACGTCGGTAGCCGAGACGGAGACTACCGCCGTCAATGGCCAAGAAGCCGACAGTGGAAATGTCCAGCTGTACGAGGTTTTCTTTGCGCAAGTTAAGAACCTGGTCGAGGCGCAGCATCTGCCCATCCAGGATACGATTGCTCTGCTAGTGTCGCTTTGCAACCTGGCGCTCAACAACTACCCAGACCGTTTGGACTATGTGGACCAAATCTTGGCCTACGCCGCGACCAAGACCAAGGAGAACATCAACAATGCCGATCTGCACTCTCCGCTTGCCCAACAGAGCCTCCTCGCCCTCCTTCAAGCGCCGCTAACACGCTACGTGTCAATATTTACCGCCTTATCTCTGCCAACATACGTTCCCTTATTCCAATGCCAATCCTATCCTACACGGCGGGCAGTCGCTGGCGGCATTGCACGAACGCTCTTAGTAGACCAGACTAAAATTGCGACGACTGAGCAGCTGGAGAACGTGCTGGAAGCGATGTCGGTGCTCATCAAGGAAGGCTCGCAAGCATCCCAAGGCTATCCTGGAGGCGCGCAGCGACGAGCTGTAGAGACGGACGAGACCATGGACGAGCAGGGGTGGCTCGCAAGAATGGTTCATTTGCTGCAAGCGGAGGACAATGACACACAATTCAAGCTGCTGCAGATGACTCGCAAGGCATATGCAGACGGCAACGACCGCATACGAACGACAACGCCGCCGCTGATTACAGCATGCCTGAAACTTGCAAAAAGGTTCAAACTCCGCGAGCACTACGACGACAACTGGGAGACGCAAAGTAACGCGCTCTACAAATTTATGCATTCCGCGCTGAGCACGCTCTACACCCGTGTCAATGGCGCGGGCGCCTCCGAGCTGGCTCTGCGATTATTCTGCAGCGCCGGGCAAGCTGCTGACATGAATGGCTTTGAGGAGGTTGCATACGAGTTTTACGCGCAAGCGTTCACGGTCTACGAGGAGGCTGTGTCAGACTCCAAGGCGCAATTCCAGGCTGTGTGCGTAATCGCATCGTCTCTGCACCAAACGCGGCACTTTGGCAAGGAGAACTACGATACACTAATTACCAAGTGCGCGCAGCATGGCAGCAAGCTGCTGCGAAAGCCGGACCAGTGCCGAGCTGTGTATCTGGCTAGCCACTTGTGGTGGGCTACGCCCATGGTAGCCAACGGAGAGACGGAAGAAACCGAGGTAAGCTACTCATCCGTTGTAAGGTTGGGAGGCGGATGCTAAGGGAACAACTGCAGCTCTACCGCGACGGAAAACGGGTGCTCGAGTGCCTTCAACGGGCTCTTCGTGTGGCCGACTCTTGCATGGAGACTGCCACGTCGATTGAGCTTTTTGTCGAAATCCTCGATCGATATGTTTACTACTTTGACCAGCAAAACGAATCGGTAAGCATGTTCCCTCAGTCTAGTCTTGCTGCACGCTTGCTCATCCATGTTGCGCAGGTCACCACCAAGTACCTCAATGGTCTGATCGAACTAATACACTCAAACCTGGCGGGCAACCAGCAGGACTCGGGTTCCATTGAGACGAGCAAGAAGCACTTTCACCAAACGCTGGAGAACATCAGAAGCAGGCAGTATGAGGGCGTGGTGCTTTACCCCAGCTGAGCGCAGGCCCAAGCGGGATCAGAGAGGCGAGATGACCGTGAAGGCCAAGAACTGAGATGAACTGAAAGCGTGTACATAATTCCGCAACATGCGTCAAGTGCATGTAGCAATGTACTCGATATGTGTATATACCTACCTACCTTTCCTGCCAGCTGCTTGACCTTTAGAACTCGGTGCTCTGAGATGCGAGCAGCTGGAGAGAAAGGCTGGCTCGGGAAATAGCCCAGCAGCAGCACGCTCGATTGGAAGTATCCAACCCAGCTTGTGGTGGTTCCAGAGCAACCTGATATGATCAAAGCGCGGCGTATTTTTCATGGACAATAATTGGGGCGTTTGCGACATCGCTATCAAGTGGCTGAGTCCATGGTTAACTACTTGTCGGATAATTACGAGCTCCTGAGCTGGACTCTGGAGGCTCAAGAGCTGTGCGCCAAGCCCCGGATTGCCTCTCGACCTCCACTAATTATAATTAACTCCGCCACAGCCCAGAAAGCGCACCTAACGAGTTAGGAGGCCTTATAATTAGCCTAGTCAGGATAAGGTAGCCTCCACTAAGGTACCTGCGACATCTTCTGCGGTACTCGTTCCTTGTCCTTACGTGGCCGCGTACTGCCAGCCATCCATCCACCCGTCCATCCATCCATCCATTCATTCATTCAACCAACCACCATCCATCATCTGCTCAAACCTCATCCTTGCTGGCATCGTGAGGCTGTTTCCCAGACCGACACGGCATTGACTGCGGCCGCTCGCAGGACCATGCGACGACTGCTCCGGCCTTTCCCTTGACCAGCGGCTTGGCTTTCTTGTTTCGTTCTCGACGCTGCTTATTGCCCATCGCTCCCCTTGGCTCCCACGCTCTAGGACCAATCGACGACGCCGACGCCGACGCCTCCCCATCCCTAGGCCTGGCCTGCATGGCCAGCGGCCCTCTCTCCGCTGCCCTGACACGACTGCGACCGCGACTGCGCAGTTGCTGCGCATAGTCCACCATGCCTTCGGAGAAGCAGCCCTTCTACGACCCGGTGCCACCGACATACGATGAGGCCCTGGCCAGCAGCAGCAATCGTCGTGACGGCGGTTGGCGGTCCCCCGTCGATGACCGCAACGCCCACGAGACAGAGTCGCAATCTCTTCTACCACACGCCGAGTCCTCGGCCAGCTCCTCGAGACGCCCAAATGGAGGCTATCGCCCGCCAACGGTCGAGACGGACGATGAGGGCAGTTTGTTTGGTAGCGATGACGAGGTCGACGACGACGATGAGACTGCCCATGTGCGACGGGAGATGCAGGAGATGGAGATCGAAGAGCCGTCCAGATCGCGGAATTCAGTATGGGGCAAGAGGATAGGCTTCAAGCTCTCCCTGCCACGGTGGAAGTGGTCCTGGAGGCCCAGGCTACCTCGGCTGCGAATCCAGCTCCCGTCGCGGACCGCCGCCGACCCAAACGCCGATGAAGCCAATGACGGCGAAGCGTCAAGCAACGAGACGAGGCGGTGGAAGTGGCCCAAAATCGACAAGGTGACGCTAATACTGGCAGTTGGGCGCCTTATCGCGGCCGTCAGCGTGTTGGGGTTCATCTACTTCCTCTTCGCCAGCGGCGTCTTCGGCAATCTGTCTTCGCGCCTCAACGGGGCCACGCGCTACGACGCAGAAGACCTCCGAGTACACGTTCAGAGAAGTGTCGAGCCCATGCGGCTGCGTGCTTCCGTGCAACACTTTTCGAGCTACGCTCACATCGCCGGAACCGAGGGCGACTACGCGACGGCAATGGACGTGGAGAGCATGTTCAGCAGGGCTGGACTCGACAAGGTGGAGGTGGACGAATACTACGTATATGTCAATTATCCAAGGAAAGACGGCCGGACCGTGCAAATCATGGACAAACAGGGCGAGAAGGCGATCTGGACCGCGAAGCTCGAAGAGGAGGAGCGCGGTGGTGAGACTGCCGGACGGCAGACGTATGCTTTCCACGGTCACTCCAAATCAGGAGACGTGAAGGGGCCGTTGATATATGCCAACTATGGATCGCGAGAGGATTTCAGAAGGCTCAAGGACAACGGAATCAACACCGACGGCGCCATTGCGCTGGTGCGATACTACGGCACTCAGACTGATCGTGCCCTCAAGGTCAAGGCGGCCGAGCTTGCGGGCTTTGCAGGCTGCATCATTTACAGCGACCCTGCCGACGACGGCTTCGTCAAAGGCGATGTGGCGCCAAAAGGGCGTTTCATGCCCGCAGATGGCGTCCAGCGCGGCGCGGTCAGCTTGATGAGCTGGGTGGTTGGTGACGTCTTGACTCCCGGCTGGGAAAGCAAGAAGGACAGGCCGCGTATGAAGGTCAATGATACGCCCGGCTTGGTCAAGATCCCGAGCATACCGTTGGCGTGGAGAGACGCCCAAATCTTACTGCAGCACCTCAAAGGACACGGCGAGAAAGTCCCAGACGCGTGGAAGGGCGGTGTGCCAGATGTTGAAGAGTGGTGGACGGGCGACCCATCGTCGCCGATCGTGCGGCTTCAAAATGAGCAGGACGAGATTGAGAAGCAGCCAATATGGAACGTCTACGGCAAGATCATTGGCATGGAGCAGACGGCACGTTCCATCATACTCGGCAACCATCGTGATGCCTGGGCCTTTGGCGCCACCGATCCGCACACGGGCACAGCCATCATGATTGAGCTAGCGCGCATCTTTGGTGGTCTACTCGAGCGAGGCTGGAGACCCTTGAGGACGATTGAATTCATGTCTTGGGATGCCGAAGAGTATAACCTTATTGGATCGACTGAGTTTGTCGAGAACAATCTTGAACGGTTGCGGGACAGCGCCTATGCCTACATCAACTTGGATACCGTCATCACTGGAACTGAGTTCCGCGCGGCAGGCTCGCCCGTGCTCGAAAAGGCACTTCTCCGCGCCATCGACCGGGTCACTGACCCGAACACCAATGCGACGCTCAGAGAAACATGGAAGCCTCCGAAAGGCCGGATGGACGGCCTGGGGGCAGGCAGCGACTACGTCGCATTTCAGGACATTGCAGGCACGAGCTCTCTAGATCTCGAGTTTACAGGAGAGAAGTTCCCGTATCACTCCAGTTACGACAACTTTGATCTGGTAGAGAATGTGATTGACCCCGGCTTCGTCTACCACACTCTCATGGCTCAGGTGGTTGGCCTAATACTCCTCGACCTTTCTGACCGGGCCATCGTGCCCTTTGACATGGTTGCGTATGCCGAGGCGCTCAAAGTGTGGGTTGGTGATCTAGAGGACTGGATCGTGGAGAAAGGGGCGAACAAGGACGAGACGTCGAGGCTTTCGGTAAAGGAGCTGGTGGATGCTGTGGCCTTGATAAAGAGCAACGCCGAAGAGTTTCAGAGGTGGGAGCTCAAGTGGGATCATCTCGTGATCGCAAGCGGTGGCTGGGAGGCCAACGACCTGGGGGCATCGCGGCTGGTGTACAATGACAAAATGGCCATGTTTGAAACGTCCCTGCTAGATCTGGAGCTGGGTGGCGGGGTGAGTCTCGTCTGCTTGTCTTTTCGCTCGACTTCAAAGGTTCTCTGCTAACCCTGCACCATTACAGATTCCCAATCGCACCCAGTTCAAGCATGTCGTGTTCGGCCCGCAGCTGTGGTCGGGCTACGACGAGGCCTTCTTCCCGGCGATCCGCGACACCGTTGAGGCGGGCGAGTGGGATCAGGCGCGCCGCATCGTGGCCAAGACGGCTGCCATCATGCGCAACGCGGCGACGATTCTCCAGATGGACCCCGAGGCGAGGTGAGAAAGACATTGACTGTATGATGATGGATTAGGGAGGGTTAGGGCTTGTTGGGCAAATATCGATACTTGGCAAGCGCCTTTTTTTATATCATTTGTGGTTCGGGCGGGTGGACCGCCCGTCGTCTCGTGGCTTGAAGAGCTACCATTGCATGGAGTTGGGATTTGTTTGAGAGCTGAGCGGTCGGCCGTCGGCCATTCAGGGCGCCGACGTAGTCATAATCTCCTTGTGGCAGCGATTGAACAAAAAAGCATATTCGAGTCTCAAATGTCATCAGGTCGGTGTGTTCGTGAATTTCTGCTACAACATCTCAGATCGAGCCGAAGCACGTGCCAGCAGCACTGGGTACCAACCGCAGCCCAAGTAGACGGACATCTATCTACAAGGCAGGGCTCGCGGCGATGCCGCTGTCAAAGTCCTTTTGCGACACCAGCTTGCCGATGACGTCGTACTTTTCCAGAAAGCGCTCCTCCCAGCCATGCAGCGCGTCAAGCTCGTCCCTGCCCAAATCCTCGAGGGTGTCGAGCGGGCCGTCGAGGTCCTCGGTCAGCATCTCCTCGTCGAAGCTGCCGCACGCGAGGCCACGGCTGGCGTCGCGGCCGGCAAAGTTGGCGTATGGCCCACCCGGGCCGTAGAAGTTGCGCCCACGGGTCACGTCAAAGACACGGCCGCGGACGGCGAGGTATACGGGGGCGTCGTTGGTGCCGTTGAGGGGCAGGAGGGTGCGCGGCGTGTACGTCTTGAAGACGACGGGAGGGGGGCTAGGATGCAGCGGCGGCGGGGCAGACCTGCGAAGGAAGACGGCGTAGACGGTGTAGACGACGACACTGGCGAGGATGAGGTTGAGAGGCGTGAAGAGCCCGGAGCTGGTGACGCAATTGTCAGCGTACGTGCGTGGACTTCACTCCACGGCCATGGCCGGGTGCTTGCCGGTGCTTACCTTGCGGCTTCTCGGGAGGCCTCGTGGGCCATGCGGTGCTCGACGTAGTCCATCTTTGCGTGGCAGCTGTGGCGGCGAGTCTGGCGTTGAGAGGAGTGGTGATGCGGATGGAGTTGCCGGCAGCAGCGGACAGAGCTGGGTGCGACGTCGGGGGGGTGACGTGAGGTTCCGAGCGGGCCGGGCCGAGGAGGTACAGGGTAGCCAACCGATGTGCATGACGGATCGAGAGCGTAGGCGATCGCGTGTCTGTGGACGCTGTCGCGTTTAATCACGTCTTTACAGGTACTTGCCGGCACAGCTGAAGCATCACGTCCCTTCAGCGCACACCTTTCCGTGCTCCAAAATTGAGGCAATTGAGCCATATCTCTTGAGATTTGCGCTGGATTATTGTGCGACTTCCCACGTCTGCATCGAGAGCTAGGCCCATCCGTGGCTTGCTCCCGGAGAGATGGTCAACCCCCATCTCGCTTGTCGGTTGGGTTGCAGCTTATGCAAATTCGACATTGCTTGCGCTCTTGATGCCGTCGTAGCTTTCAGACTTGGCATGGTGCTCTGCCTCTACAAGGATGCGATGCTATCCTCCTCTTGGCCTACCGATCGTGAGTTGAAACTGCGACAGGCTGAATCGGCGCGCCGCGCGAGGTTTAGCTAATATAGCCCGTCATCGAGTCCAAAAGACATGGGGGTCGGACGAGCCCATGCGTGCTACTGTAGGCATGGTTGACTCGCGATGAAGACAGGATTGAGATTGCCGACAAGAGGGTAATGCTGCCGTTCGTCGTCATATTGACAATCGAAGCCGTCTTGACGCTCTCAAAGTGCCTCGGTATGATGCGCGGCCACTCGAGACAAATTGAGGCAGCCAGCAGAGGTGAGGTGTGCGATGATTCCTCGTTTGCGTGAGCAGCTCTGCGGCGCGGGCGGCCTCAACCAACAACTTCCCAAACGGTGCTCCCACAGGACTAGGGCCGCAGTCGAACAAATTAAGAAGCAACCCATTGGTCGCCTCAGCTGATGTCTGAGAGGCACCCCAACCTTCAGATTTAAATAGCCGAACGGTCCGTCGCCTGGGGCTCGCTGGGTGGCAAGTCACGCCACACCAGCGAGCACCTTTGATACTTCTGAACGTCGCACCAGCTCTGAAATGGCGTCGACAGGTACGGCTGAAGCTAGCCTTAGATCTCGCATGGCCCTTTCCGTCAAGGCGAGAGCCATATGGGAAGAGGCGGCCCGTCACGAGGGCACCGACAACAGCCTGTGGAAGACGGCAGCCAATATGTGCTCAACCATCAATAAGAGGTGCTCTTTTGAAAACTATTCGGAAGAGGAGCTCAACGTCGACTTGCACGACTTGTGGTACTTGTACTACCAAGCCAGCAAGCATATATCCAGCGCCAGCGCCAACCAGGACAGACTGGCGGTCCAGATTCTCCAGGCGCGTGAGCAAGATATCACGCCCCTCGATCCGTTGCCAGTAGGCTCGCGCGCACGGCATTCCGATTCTGAGGGCCAGCTCTGGGGTCACCTGCCCTTCTTCGCCGCGGACATGATCAACTTTTGGAAACAGGACTGCGCGGGCATGAGCGCCGAGCAGCGCCTCAACGTTGCAACGTTTCTCGCCAAGCTTGCGTCGATTGGCCTGGCAGAGGAAAAGCTGTGCGTTGCGGCTTTCCATCTGTTCCGCGATGCGCTCGAAACGGCGCGGCCGCTCGGCCAACTTGGGGGCCAAGACGACGAGGATCGAAACCGGCGTATGCAAGATGTCACCATCGCAGCCTTGCTCCCCGCCCTCAACGCTTGGCTATTCCACGCGGGACGCAGGATCATCCAGCTCTCGGAGATGCTGTGGTCCAGGTCTGATCACGGCGAGGGCCGACTCGGAGCCCTCGTGCGGGACGAAGCGGTGCTCGAGGAAACGGGCGGAGGGGGCTTCAGCCCCAAGAGATGGATGCATTGGCTGCGGCGCTTGGAGGAGATTTGTCTCGAGGCAAGGCAGATTGGCGAAGATGACCTTGCGGACTTTGTGTGGCGCATGATGGACAACATGCTGCTCACTGTCGACGAGACCGACTCGGTTCTCAGGGCCGAGGTGATTGCTGTTGCGGGCGAGTTTCGGCACCACCCCTCGGTGCAAATGCTGGGACCCTTCCGGGAGCATTTCTAGAGGTGCATTGTATAGTTATCGTGCAGGATTAATATAGACGCCCCGGTTTGCACCCTTTGACGCTACCAATCAATGGCACCCGACGTGCAAGCCAGAACCTGTAGGGACTTGCGCAGTTCCAGAAGTATCTTCCATCAATAGATTATACGCTTGCATAGAGAAAATACAAATATTGCTGGCCCCGTTCATGTCATTACGGGCGAGGAACGCAACCACTACTAAAAGGTGGGAGCTCCGACCCGTGCTACACCTCCGGTCCGGACTAAGCAAGGTGGGGCCGAGGAGCGGGTACCCGCTCAATATTCGATAATATAGTTAGGAATAAGCTGCTTCGTAAGCATCTCGATAAGGGGAAATGGTGTAGGGGTTCTCACATCTGCTTTGCATCAGTGCTTGTAGAAGGTCCGGGGTTCAAATCCCCGTTTCTCCAATCTTTTTGCCCGTGTCGTCGTCTGGCGGTGGTCAGTCATGATGCACCCTGAACTTCAGTGGGCTGTTATTTTTTATTTACCTACCTTATTTTCAAAGTTGTCTCTACTCATGTACTGCGTCTCAAAAAAGTGCACTGCCGATACCCTGGTTTTGTCGGGGCTACGAGGCTTGTGCTGCTTACTTGGATGTGGTGGCACACAGGGGCCAAATCGACTTACACGGACAAGAAACGACCCGGTGCCTGCCTGTTTCGCCCATGCTTGTTCAGACTATTGCTGCAGACATGCCTGCAGGGTTAATTAGCTGGTGTTCTTGCCGCCAAGTCACGGTTAGAGCCGAACCCATCAACGATTGCCGCCTTGTTGACCTACTTCAGCTTGTTAGGGTGTGCCAGGTGTGCCTCGTCTATAGTTGGCGAGTAACTCATGCGCGGTGAAATCCAAGTCGCGTGCGAAAGACCAATGATAGAAAAATATCTCTTGGTCCAAGATCCTTTACAGCATAAGCTGCTTCACGGTGATGGCGTTCCCGTGAGCAATTAGGGTTCTAGGAAGTCATGGATGGGCCCGTCGTGGATGCGTCACTCGCCGACTATAGACAAGGCACGCTCCACAAAGCTTGTCCATGTCGTCAAGGCGGCAACCGCCCATGCGTACTCCTAAGTTACAACTTTGTCCGTGACCCAGCGGCAGGAGCCCCAGCAAGTCAAACCTTGCAAGCACGAGGCGCATCACCGTCGGGTGATTTGCGCTAGGCAACGCGGCAGTGACTGCCGGGTCTAGGGTGGGCATCTTCGTATATAAATGACCACGGCCCAACGACTACATGGCCTCGCAGGCCACTTGGGCACAGCACATTAGAACAAGAACAAGGCATCATGGCAGACGCCAGAAGCGACGCAACAGAGGGAGCAGTCTATTTTTGGCGAGAGTCGGATCCAGTCTCGGGATGGCTGTCGCAATGGTATTACTGCCCGTTTCGCGACGACACAGATCCCAACATCATCTATGACACGGCCGAGCAGTAAGTCGTCGCGCCCACATCCAACACTTCCGACACAGCATGCCTCGCTCAACTGAGCTGACGCCGCATGGCACTGCAGCTACATGACGTACCAAAAAGCGCTGCTCTTCAACGACCCCGCCACGGCCGCCAAGGTCCTTAGGACGGGGACGCACCCGCGCAAGGTCAAGGCGCTGGGCCGCAAGGTGGCCAACTTCTCGGAAGCGACGTGGACGCAGCACCGCGAAGGGGTCGTGCGCCGCGGCAACATGCTCAAGTTCACGACCGCCGTCACCGAGGACGGCTTCCGCGGGGGCAGCGGCAAGGACGCGCCGCTTCTCGATGGCAGCCTGCGCGACCTGCTCCTCGGCACCGGCGAGCGCGCGCTCGTTGAGGCCAGTCCGTTCGACGCCATCTGGGGCATCGGCTTCGCCGAGAGGGACGCCGACGCCATGAGGGAGCATTGGGGCCAGAATCTGCTGGGCAAGGCGTTGATGGAGGTGCGCAAGACGCTGAGGGAGCGGGAGGAGGCCAAGTAGCACGTTCCGGTCACTCTTCATCATGGTAGCATTTATAGAGCGTTCAAGTTCATGCATGCATTTCCCTTGTAGATGCGATGATTTGGGATCTATCTCTTCTATCCCGGCAGTCCCTTTTTCTGCTCCATCGTACACGCAGAGGCCTCGCCCGACCGAGACCTAGCAGAGCGGTGTTGTTTGGGGTGACATTGCAGCTCGTTCCCTCTCCTCCTCTCCCAGCGCTTCTCTAGACTCCGGCATCCTGCCCACGGATGCAAAATATTGTACAAGTATTGACACAAACAGGCGCAAACATCGCCAACCTACAACACCACTTTCGAAAGATTGCTTCGACTCTCCTAATACCAGTCGCGCCCGCTCTTCTGCATCTCGATCAAGCGCCAGCCTCTCGTCTCGGGGTTGTTGACGTCCTCAGGCACCCGCGTGATACCAATGGCGTATGTGACCAGCTGCACCTTGTCCTCCATGCCGGCGGCCAGCTCGTTGGACTTGGCGTTGCGGTAGACGTGCACCTCCTGGGTGCGGCAGGTGATGATGAAGACGGGCACCTCGCCAGGGTCCAGCATGCGGGCCCTCAGAATGTCGACGTTCCTGATGTCGAGGATGCGGCCGTCAGACTTCATGCCAGCCTGCAGGTACTGCTTGGTCAGCGCCTCGTAGACCGAGTACTGCGCCGCCGACAGCCACAGCTTCAGCGTCTCGGTGTCACCCTTGACGTAGGCGTCCAACACCTCGGGCAAAATGTACTCTCGCAGCTCCTGCAAGAAGGGCTCAACCTGGAAGGCCGGGTCCATGGAACGGAACTTCTTGATGACCATGGCCGTTTCGTTCTCGGCGAAGAAGCCGCCAATGCGGTCGGTAATGCTGCGTGCCGTCGAGATGAGCGGGTTCTCCGACTCTTCGTACTTGCCCTTCATGCTGAACATTCCCTGCACGAACTTGTTGGAGTCTCGGAAGTCTCTCCACGCCTCTTTCCAAGCGGCGTCTTTGTGGAGAGTCACGTTGGTACCGGCGCTGCGCACTGTTAGCCCTGAACCTACGGGAGGTTGACCGTCAAACTGGAAACATACTTGGGGTCCTCCTCCATGACTTTGTGGGCGCCGTATCCTCGCTGGGCCTCCATCGCCGCTCTCTTCTTCCTCCGTTCCTCTTTCTCGACCCAACCACCGTATCGTGAGGAGCTGCCGTCATCAATGACATCCTTGACGTTCTTGTACGCCTCAGTATCGCGAATGGGCTTTGTTGCCTTGTCCACGGCTTCTCCGGTCACGTTGGCGGCCTTGCGCACGCCCTTCATGACAGGCGTCTCCCAGGTCCACGCCGCACCCTTGCCAATGGCGCCGGCAGTCGATTTGACGGCCTTGGATGCCGTTGAGGACACAGCGCCGGTCGACTTCTCGTACGCTTCTCGAGCGCGGCGAACCGACTCGCTCTCGGTAAATTGGTGGGCGGCGGCTCCAATCTGCTTGGTCGACTCGTTCCACTCCTTGGACTTTTGGAACTCCGTGTTCATGGTTTCCATGAACACCTGCCAGGGAGTCTTGTCGCCGTGGGGAGGCGGAGGGGGGAGATCCTCCTTCTTGCCCTCCTTCTTGTCCTTGCCCTCCTCGCCCTCGGCCTTGTCGCCGTTTTCACCCTCATCGGACTTTCTGGCTTGTTCATCCTCGGACTTGGCTTCCGACTCAGCCGGCTTTGCCTCTGCGCCCTCGGTCGGCTTTGGCTTTGCCCCCTCGGTCGCATCGGCCTTGGGCTTGTCTTCTTGATATCTCCGGCCGGCCACGTGGAATTGTCGTGTCTGAAAGACTGTGGTTGAGGTGAGGCGCAGCTCGGCGGGTAGAAACTGAGATCGCAGAGGTGATAGGATGGCGGCCGTCACCGCGCTTTGCTGTGTGCTCGAGGCATGGCGACTCGGAGCCTGTGAGAGCTGGGAGGCTAACCTCCGGTAGGCGGGAGATCTGCCATAGGAGTGGTGCTTCAGGTGCGTGGACGCCCTAGACAGGGCATTTTCCGTGTTCGCTGCGCTTCGGACAGATGAGTTCATGCTGAGCGGTGGAAGGAAAAAAAGGAGTCCACAAGGGGTTCTTGCTCGTGGACGAGGCAAGGTGCAGGGGCGCTGGGGGAGAAGCTCGTGGCTGCGGAAGGAAATTTCGGTTCTCGCGACTTCGGCTCATGGCGGAAAGAAAAGGCAGGCGGAGAGACGGCAGAACCGCGGCTAATCGCGAACTCCGACCCCAGCGCCAGCACCCATCGTCTCGAAAATTAAGAGACTTGATGAGCTGGACTGACGCACGCCTCGTGTTCAAGACCATCTTACGGCAATGCGTGCATGATGAGCCGGCCATTGACGAGTCGCCTTGCGGCGCAGCCGCTCCTTCGAACCTCTCGAGCCGTCACCCAAACTTGTTCCCGAGGCGCACGGTTTCTTTCGCAGACGAGCACACGATGGGAAGACCCCAAGACAGACAAGCCCAAGCGTGTGCAGGCGAGGCCCAAGACCGAATCGCTGCTGGAAAACATCTACGGCACCGCGCAGACGGCGCGGAACCGCAGTGCGCAGCAGCCCAACGCCATGACCGACCTCTCCCAGAGCATGGTCTTCCAGGCCCTCAACAAGTCCAACATCGACACCAGCGCGCTCTCCGGCCGGGCACCCGAGGCAGTCCAGCCCAAGGACGACGAGCTGGAGCCCTATCACTTCCACATCTTCTCTCATAAGCACAACACACACATCACCTGCTCCAAGCCGAACCGGGAGCCCATAATCTCCATGTCGTGCGGCAACATTGGCTACAAGAAGTCCCGGCGGGGCACCTTTGACTCGGCCTACTCGCTAACGAAATACGTGCTCGAGCGCCTCGTCCACACCGGGTGGCCCATGAAGATGAAGCGAATGGAGCTGGTGCTGCGAGGTTTTGGCCAGGGCAGAGAAGCTGCCGTCAAGGTCCTGATGAGCCCCGAGGGCAAGGTCTTTCGCGACAAGATTGTGCGAGTGGCCGACTCGACGAGAATCAAGTTTGGCGGAACACGAAGCGAGAAGCCCAGGCGTCTGTAGGCCTGGATGTATTACCAAGCGAAGCATGTGCTGGGGCAAGCCAGAGAAACTGTATCATATTTTGTACGCGCTATACCATACACACAATAAACTCAACCCAAAACCCGCTGGGCAAGGGTCTCGGGCAAAATTCGGGGGGCCAAGAATCGCGAAACAAATGGTATCGTGCTCAAATCTTCGAAAAGCTAATAAATCGCTGAGAACGCCTTCAGCAGCCATGGTCAATATGATGTTCGGTGGTGCAATGACTGCCTGCTACCGTTGTGGAGCCCTCTCTGACGCAGGGAGCTGTCGCCCATCAGTCTCGCACCACCTTCTTTCCCTTCCCGCTGCCTCCTCTGCGCCTCTCTTCTTCGCTGTCCCATTCGGCCTCGTCGTTGCTGTGTGCGCCGTCGGAGAGGAAATGCGGGCGGGACTGACCGAGCATGCGCGATTGTTCGTCGGCGTGCTCTTCGTCGTCGTCGAGGAGTTCGCCGTCGGCGGTGTCGTACTCGGGAGGCTCTATCCAATCTCGCGGCACAACGCAGGGGAGCGCAACGCCAATGCTAGCGGCTCGATTCAGCCACCCTGGCGCCGGTGTCCCCGTGAGCTTTTGGCAGAGATATGATGTGAAGTGGTTGCAGTTCCTGGTGAGAAGGTTGTACGACGTGCCGATGAACTCGTCAGAGGCCGTGCACAGCGTGGAATCGATTTCTTCTTGCGTGGCGAGGGTGAAGCCGTGGAGGATTTCGCAGCGGAATGTGCCACCAGGAGGCTCGGTTCTGGGCTTTGTCCAGTATACGCCCGTCACGCCGCGTTTGTCGTGCCCGCCGTAAGCGTACTCTCGACCGTTGATGACGACGCCCGAGTGCAGCAACGAAGCCCCGACTGTCCACAGGACCGACGACATCCTGCCGGGCTGTCCATGGAAGCGAGAAGTGAGCAGCTTGACATTGGACGAGTGGGCAGAGCAACTTACCGGTAGGAGGTCGTAGACATGTATTGTGATTTCCGTCTTTTGCAGCGACAGCGTCGACCTGTGCCTGCTGGCCGACTGCCTGGTGTCGCGAGCCGGCATGGCGGAGAATGGAGGCGCAATTGAAGCTCCGCAGCGATGCCTCTGGGTATATTCTTACTTGGTTCGACGTCAGAAGTGTCGTTCAACGAGCAATCTTGATGCAGCTGAGGAGGAGGCGAGGATATATTGATAGGTAGTATATGGTACAAAGGATGGGGCGGACGATAGCTCGGAGAGCAACCGCCTGTGCAGTTTTTTGTCTCCTTGTTGAATACAAGCCACCGAGTCGTGAAAGCGGCTGTCAACTTGATGGAAGTAGCTCATTTATTGATTATCCGCGTCTGGAGAAGCCACATGATGAGTAGGCGCATGCTGCTTCGCTCAGCTGGGTGTACGCTTCAGCCTCCAACGGTGCATCACTGCAGCGTCAGCAGCGGATCCATCATTCTGGGATGACGTTTGGGCGTGCGGCGGGGAAATATGCTTCCGCCTCCGGATCGAGCTTTGCCCTGCCAGCCCAACTCCCCCACTTGCAGCTGTGGTGGGGAGCATCAAATTTCGCTTCGTCCCTAATCCGCTGTCAATTTTCTTACTTGTCACACAAAATATTCGAGCCTCTCTTCTCCCTCTCTCCTCTCCCGCCTTCGAAAGGCTTTATCCGCCTCTTCTCCCTCACGGTCGCATCTCGTACTGCTCAATCCCTACAAGGGACGGCTGAGGCTGGCAGCAGCCAACTCCTTCACCACGACGTCCGTGGCTGTCTCTCCCTTCTTCGCTTCTTTCCCCCGCGCAGCCAGGTCTGCCGCTCTTGGACAAGCTCCAGCCTTTTGGCGCATCCTTCCATATACCCCGTGCCGGCACTACGCGAAGTCGCGCAAGATGCCCCCCAAGAAAGTTGTTCAGGAGGAGAAGATTCCGCTGGGCAGGCCCGGGAACAACTTGAAGAGTGGCATTGTAAGTCGACTCCCTTATTGTCAACCTATCTCGAGTTGCTAATTTGTATTCAGGTCGGCCTTGCAAACGTTGGCAAATCCACTCTGTTCCAGGCCATCACAAAGTGCTCCCTCGGCAACCCAGCTGTATGATGCCTGCCCCCTTGTCGCTCGCCGTTCATCCGGGGTGCTGACAGCTTGAAAGAATTTCCCCTATGCCACCATTGATCCCGAAGAGGCCCGTGTCATTGTCCCCGATGACCGTTTCGACTGGCTCGTTGAGAAGTACAAGCCCAAGTCGGTTGTTCCCGCCAACCTGACGGTCTATGACATTGCTGGCTTGACGCGTGGTTCTTCCACCGGCGCCGGCCTCGGCAACGCCTTCTTGTCCCACATCCGCGCTGTAGATGCCATCTTCCAAGTCGTGAGATGCTTTGATGACGCCGAAATTATCCACGTCGAGGGCGACGTGAACCCTACCCGCGATTTGGACATTATCAGCGAGGAGCTGAGACTCAAGGACATTGAGTTTGTCGAGAAGGCCCTGGAGAATCAGAAGAAGAAGACTCGCATGGGCGGCCAAAGTCTGGAGCTCAAGAAGGCCAAGATCGAGCAGGATATGATTGAGAAGGTCTTGGCATGGCTCCAGGACGGCAAGGATGTCCGAAAGGGCAACTGGACTCCCAAGGAGGTAAGATTTTGCCTTTCTTTTTTTCGCTGCTTCCTACCCCTTTGCGTGATGACAAAAGGCCATTGGCCTGATCTAATCCCAGCTCTTCGAATGCCTCATAAATAACGCAGAGTGCATACTGAGATAACATCCTATCTGACTGCAACATTTTTGCCACACTTTGAAACAATGCTCTACTGGCTGAGAAACAGCTGCTGACTCGTGGCTCAGGTCGAGGTCATCAACCCTCTCTTCCTTCTGACGGCCAAGCCGGTCGTCTACTTGGTCAATCTGTCGGAGAAGGACTTTATTCGCAAGAAGAACAAGCACTTGCCCAAGATTGCCGAGTGGATCAAGGAGAACGCCTCTGGCGACCCTATTATCCCCATCTCTGTCTCGTTTGAGGAGCGTCTGACGCGCTTTGAGACGGAGGAAGCTGCCAAGGAGGAGCAGAAGACGGTCGGTGCCGAGTCGGCACTGCCCAAGATCATCACCCAGATGCGCAAGACACTGCAGCTGGGCAGCTTCTTCACGACGGGAGCCGATGAGGTCCGACAATGGACGATTCGCGTGGGTACCAAGGCTCCTCAGGCTGCCGGTGTCATCCACACCGACTTCGAGAAGACGTTCATCCAGGCCATTGTCTTCAACTACAACATGTTGAAAGAGTTGGGCGATGAAGCCGAGGTCAAGGCCAAGGGCAAGATGATGACCAAGGGCAAGGATTACGTGGTAGAGGATGGAGACATTCTGCTCATCAAGGCCGGTGCTGCCAAGGGCTGATGACGGCCCGATGCGCCTTGGAGTAATGACATGACCGATGAATAATAAAGTAAAATTGAAAGTAATGTAATCTTGCCTTGTCCGTGGATGTTTCTGTGTGCTGTTGATGATGGCTTGGACCCGTCGCCACGAGCTATTGTTTACGTTCATACAAAGTGTATTAGGCCTGGAACGGTGCAGAGACGATGATTATTTGATTTGCTTTTGTTTAGTTTCTTCTACTATTCGAGTTACATGTGTACTGTTTCGTTTATTTGACCACGGCGCGGCATAACGCGTCCTTCCTTCGCCACTCCTCGTCCCGGGGGACAATCAGAGCTCCGCCAACGCCCATTGACAAATGAGAGTCTAGACATAATTCATTATTCATATCTCATATAGCAGTCGTCATGACGCGTTGGGCGGAAACGGTCCAACGGACCAGCCGTTCCCTTGCCGTTTCCTAGAGCGCTGCCTGTTCAGACGCCACCGTACTTGACCCCTCGCTTGCCGAGCTCCTTTCTGCCGATGGTGTCCTCGGGCCAGACCCAGCCGCGGCTGCGCTTGGCTTCCCGCTTCTCGGCCAGCTGGGGCTGGGGCATCCAGTTGTCACGCGGCCGGGCCTTGCGGCGGGTGCCCTCGGCGGGCGCGCCAATCTCAGTCTTCCAAGAAGCATGGCCTGCGGTGCTGGAGGCGGCGTCATCTCCGGCGAGCTGGCAGAGGCCCCATAGGGCGAGGCACGCGGTCATGGACGACGAGGAGTCGTCGTTGCTGCTGCTGCTGGAAGACATGGCGTCGCCCTCGGGCCCGGAAACGGCGAGCTGGGTGGAGGTGATGTCGAGGTCGCCGAAAAAGGGAGTCGAGTCAGTGCCGTTGCGGACGACGACGAGCTCAATTTCAGTGAGGATGAATCCATAGCGGCAGCCGTGCTCACGCATGGCGTGGTGGAGGGCGGCGAGGCCGCGCAGGTACTCGACTCTCTTGATGTTGCCCTCGACGCGCATGCCCGTATTGAAGCGGTTGAAGCTTCGGACGAGGCCGACAAGGCGCGCCGTGGGCTTGCCGCCGAACATGGCGGCCGCCGTGGACGACTCGCCGGCGGCGTTGGCGACGAACAAAAGGTCGTTGAAGCTGCCTGCCTTGGCCGATGTCTTGGCCGGGACGGAGAGCTGCAGCGGGCGGCCCGAGGAGATGGCCAGGGCAGCGTTGAGCTTGGGGAGGTAGAAGGCGGCGTAGATGGCATGCAGAGCGGCCTCGGTATCCGGATGACGGGACGGCATGGCCGGCTGGGGGAGCGCGGGGGACGGGACGGGCGTGGTGAGCATGGCCGAGGCGCCGGGGAGGGCGAGGACGGCGGCGGCGTTGAAAGAGGTCCAGGCTCGGATGCTGCGGACGTCCCACCAGAAGTGCTTGATGTTGGGGTCACGCAGGGGGAAGGAGATGGTGCGTACGAGTGAGGCGGCGGGGTTGGGCGACGTGAGAAAGTTGATGAGCGTCGTCGACGGGGTGGATAGACGCAAGGACGACTCATCGGGCGAAGACGCCAGGCTCAGGGGCGAGGGCGCTCGGGGCGCGTAGGATGAGTAGGCAAAGTCGGGCTGAGTGCTGAATGCCGTCGAGGCGGAGACAAAGGGCATCAGGCGATATGTCGGGTAGCCGAACCTGTCGACGGCGGCGGCGTCGAGGCTACCGCATGTCGAGGCACGACGCGAGGGCAGGCCATCAGGAATCAACATGTCGGGCTCGGCAGAGAAGCTGTCGTGGGCGAAGCTCGCCGGGGAGCACAGCAGGGGAGCAACAGCAGCAGCGCAGGAGACGGCATGGCGGTCCTCGATGGAACGGCCAGTGAAGGACGACATGTGAGCGTAGGCCATGTTGCTGAGCGTCTCGGGGTTGGTGTAGCTGCGGGCATGGCTGGCGCGGACGGGCCGCGAGGCAGCGGGCGGCGGCGTAGAGTGCGTCTTCTTGACGCGGCGCAGACGACTGGCGACGGCGGAAGCCTGCGAGAGGTCGATGTGCTGGTCCTGGGAGCGGATCTTGGGCAGCAAAAGGGGGCCGTGATGGCGGACCGGGGGGCTGGCGCGGGGCGGCGTGCTGAGGCGCGTGCATACCGAGTCGGGCGCCGACTCTACCGTCGAAACGGCCGAGTAGATGGACGACGCCTTGGAGGAGGAGCGGACGTGGCGGCGGCTGTGGTAGGGGATGTCAAGGAGGGACGGGTCAAAGGAAAAGGCGCCGTCCATGGTGAAGCCGTAGGCGGGGGCTGGAGGAGGAGTCGTGGGTGAGGGAAAGGTGAAGTCGAAGGCGACGTCGGCTTCCAGACTGAGATGGCGGGTCAGTAGGTGATATGAGGAGCATGGCAATGCTCGGGACAACTCACGCAGACATGGTGTTGGTGAAGCGGTTATTAGCGAGCAGTGATTAGACGACTGCGGAGGCCAGCTCCAGCAACGAAAAGTGAATGAATTACGGCGACGAGTGAGCGTGTGTAGTCTGTGTAAGGCGTCTTTCCGAAAGACTGTTTGTTTCGTCGGAACAAGGTCTATGCGAGCACGGTATAGGACGGTGATATTACCAACAAATATGTGTAAAGTCGAGACCAAAGAGAGGGGGGTAAAGACGAGGCCAAACAGGCCAGGTGAGGCAAGGTGAACAGACACTGAATGATTGGAAACGACGAGCACGAAACGGAAGACGGCGGACAAGGCGTCCTTCTTATCCTCGCCGGACGACGACGACGAGTCGCCTTGGACGGCTGCATGGCCGACGGGGAGGACATGCTGAAACGCGGGTCCCTCTCGGCAGTGGGAAGCGAGCGTAGAAAGAAAGACAAGAAGCCGTGCCCGCCGTTGCAGCGCGTACCCGCGACGGGCTGCAACGCAGGTCGAGATGGCTCGATGCATGGCGTTCGTGGCAGGCTGGGCTGGGGGGAGCACGTACCGCCGTGCCCCTTCCCTAGTCGTGGGCGGCTCTGGCGTCGGGTCGGCTGCAGGCGCGGGCCCTCTCAGTGGCCCAGCGTTTACGGATCGTGACTCATTTTTAGAGCAGAGCAGAGCTAGCGGCTGCAGCTCACTGGCTGGGGAGCTGTCGCCGCGGCGCTGCTGGCGATTGATTGAGCTTGCTCGACACGACGAGCCCAGCCCAGGTCGCGTGTTGCTGCTTCTCCATCGTCGACATGTCGGGTTCAGGACGCGACAGCACTGCTCAACTGCCCAGACCGCATCGTGCCTTGGTCCCGTCGTCGCGCGCGTCGCGCCCGTTGCGACGTCGCACCGTCCGTCGCCGTGGGCAGCAGCTGGGGCTCTTCCATTCTATTTTCGCCCTGTATCGTGTCGCCCCAGCGGCTACCGCCCGCCCGACCGCCCGCACGCATCGACTGACTCTACGCGCACGGGAAATGAAGAGAGCATGGAACCACCTGAGCAAAAAAGAGACCAGCCCGTCCCGCCAGGTCTGAGACCCGGGCCAGCGGCCCAGCCCAGTCATCGTAGCAAGTCGCCCTCGGCGGCTACGGGCAGCCGGGGCGCTTAACGCAGACGAGACATGGGCAGACGGGCTGATATAAGTCGTCGCACCAGCCCGATTTCACCAACCGCCCGTCAGCAGCGGCTACGGAGATGACAGTCTCAGAGCAAGTATTCGGAGCCTCGCGGCCTCGTGCACCGCCACCATCCAAGTTACCTTCTTGGCGGACAGGCGGCGGTGAGAGCAAAGAGCAGGCTGGAAGACGGCTAACGAACAGCATGCCCTAGAATCCTACAAGAGACTTACACGAGCGCGTAAGCCTGTCCCGCCCCTGATTGGCCCGTCGCCACGCGCTCGCTTCTCCAGGCGACGCGCCGGGCTCGACGAATCCAACGCCATTCCCCCCCGCCAATCGGCCCCCAGCGGACCAGGATGCGCCAGGTCCCGGCCCTCGACTGGCTCTCGCTGCCGCTCCGCGACGTTTCGTTTCATCCCGACCGTTTGCGAGCGGCCTTGTTGGACCCTTGTTTCCCGCTGTTTCCTTGCAAGTGACCTTTGCGCCATCCTTGTTTCGAAACCTTTGCTGGCAGTCAACCGGCCTGTCCAGGTAATTCGGCAACTCTGCCCTGGACTGCACATGCAAGCAAGTAAGCAGAATCAACTCCTGACAATCGGCTTCAACTGCTTGTCTATCCATCGTCCCACTTCATCCGGCAACGGTACATACACACATGCCCAGCAAGGTGCTCCGTTGAAATATGTACACGGATCGGGGGCCATATCGGCCAGGTCCTGTCCCTGCTATCCGTCCCATCTATACCCATAGAATTGAGCTTGATATAAACCATCGCTTGCCTCCAGCGCCAAAAGACCGCGACCTCGGTTTTGATAAAAGAAAAGGAATCAGATCGGCAGTCCCGGACGCTCGGGTCCCGCAGCTTGGTATCGCCGACCAACACGCTTCCCATCATCCGTGCGCCAGCCGGCCCCGTCCTCGTGCGTCTAACGTGCAGTAGATCGTCCACAAGTCGCCCTCTGCACTCGTACAACTTACTCCTCACGCAGCGATACTCGCCATCGTGTCCAAACCACCTACCGCGGCGTGTCGACGCTTCTGACCTGACACGCGACGCTTTCACGCCACTGCACCGACTCTATTCGCCTCGTCCGCCGCCGGCGTCCTCTCGGCTACTTCCTCATCCGGCCCTGGCGACGACACGTCCGCTTGTCTCGATCGTCTCCTCGCCTCCTCGCCTGACCCCTTGTTTGAAGCCTCGACTTTCCTGAGCGCTCGCATCATCCCGTCTAGCCTCATGCGTTCGTGCACCACCATGCCACGGGCAAACTCGCGGATCGCGCGCCTGCCCATTTTCTCGTGCATGTCTTGCCAGCCTGCCAGCTCCGCCGCCACCGTCTGCTGTGTGTACCGCAGTTCTCGGGAGAGAAGCTCCGCCTCTTGGCGCGACTGTCGTGCTCGCTGCTCCTTGCCGTCTTGCATGCGTTGCCTCGTCTCGTCGAGCAAGCCCAGCGGCCATCGCGACGATCGTCCCACCGAATTCTCATTTCTGTCCGCTTCCCTCTTCGCTGCCGTTATCTGATTGATCAATGTGGCTGGTCGAGACAGTGACGAGAGCATTGCCTGCACCGTAGACTGCACCGCCTGCAACGTCGTGTGCAGCGTCGTCTGAGGACATGACTGCGTCGGCGCCATAGCCCTCACATAGGCCTCCAGCGCACGAACGTGTGACCCCGGGATGTACTCCACCGCCGCCACTTGCCTATGAAGGAGCACCATGGCGTCGAACAAATCTGCGTAACCCGTGTCAGCGGTGATGGCTTCATGTGGCCAAACGGCCCTGCTTTTTCCCTCGTACGATACTTACCAGATACTTTGAGCCCGATGCCGTTGGCTCTCCTCGTCACGCTCTTTGTCGAGTGGCTGACGCTCCGTACCATCTCTCTGGCGTGGTTGACAAACTGCTCCACCTCCCGTACATTTTCTACGGGTTCATAGTCCTCCTTGATCTTTTCCACCCTCGTCTCCACCTTGAGCTTGGTCCGCTGCTCCATGGCATCTAGCTGTAGCTCCGGCACCAGGAAGAACTCCCAGAGCATTTCATGCGTAGCGAGGCTCGGATGGTTCAGCATGATGCGCAGGAACCAGTCGGTCTTGGCTTGGATGTCGCGTAAAATCGCGCGAGACGGCTTTGTGGGCAATTGGAAGGGCGACCGCGTCTCCGCCATGGACGGTATCCACGAAGCTGGATGCTCCTCGGCCAGCAGACGGGCGAGCTGCTCAAACTCTGTCAACGAGCGCCGACTCGTCGTCACTGTGTAGCTGTCGTGGTCCGTCGGGGCCGCAGACTTGAGCACCAGCCGAACAGTCCCGTCTTCCACGAAAAAGGCCCGCACAACGCCGGTAATGCGCCCGTCTCGCCCAGCAGGCATGCTAAACAAGCCGAGGTCGTCAATCTTGTTTCGCACGTCGTCGTCCTTGGCCAGCTCCACCGCCGTGAGCCCTCGCATTTCTCTCGCTGCCAGGTCCACGCGCGGGTCGGCAAAGAGGCATCTCACCATGTCGTACCGCCCGTACTTGCTTGCCACCATCAGCGCCGTGAATCGCTTTTCGTTCGTCGCGTTGACGTCCACGTCGCAGTAGTGCAGGATCCTCATGGCCAGCCTCGGGTCGTTGATGATGTGCAGCAATGTGTTTCCTTTGCCGTCGACGTGTTCGTCAACGTGCAGCGGCTGCATGTCGCCCTGCGCCTCTCGAGCGACGCGCAGCCCAGTTTCGACCATGTCGTAGTAGTCGGCGTTGTCATAGGATCGGCACAGCGCAAACAATGGCGTCTGGCCATTCTTATCTCGCTGCCGCCATGGTATCAAGCGGCCGATCCTGTTGATCAAGGACGGTGCGTTGAAGAGGTAGTGCCCGACGCTGCGGCCCCAGATGTCTTGCTGGCAGAGGTACTGCGCGAGCTGATCGCGCGTGGCCAGGGAGCTGATGTGGTCCAGGATCAGGTCAATGAGTTCGGCGTGACCCAGTTGGATTGCTGCCCCGAGCAGCGTCGTGTCCTCGTTATTCATATCGTCCAAGATGACTTCGATTGGGTAATATCCCGAGAGGGTCAGCAGGTAGATGAGTGGCCTTGGCTGCTCGCTTTGGACCGCCATCATGAGGACCGAGTCGCCAAACGAATCACTCGTCTGGGCCAATCTCTCCACCGACAAATCGCTCTCGAGTGCGCTTCCCACGGTCCCGAGACTCCCTGTGCGGGAATGAAAGGAGATCTCGGATCCACTGGACAAGCTCCTGGTGTCCATCGCAACCTTTTTAATTCTCTTCATTTGGGAATAACCTCCCACACCATCACCATTCGACTGAAAAGGAAAGACGTGGCTCAGGTCCGAGCCGTGCGAGAATCTATCCGATATGCTTAGTGCGAGGGAAGATCGTCTTGACGAGGAGCCGTTGGCAAAGCTCCAGGTAACGGATGGTCGCCGGCTGCCCCTCGAAGACTCGCGACTGCGCTTTTCTTCCCCGTCGCGGCCATCAATATCGACAGCCGACACGCTTGGTTCCATGATGTTTCTGAGGTCATCCATGTTCCCGGTCTTGGTTGCGTCCCATAATGCCTTGTTCCTCCTGCTGGCTCTGCGCAGGCCTGTCGAGTCCACAACAAGATAGGTAAGAACGGCTTCGAATGTGCTCAGCGCGTACCCCATCTCACCACTGTCCACGTCGTCGACAAAGATGAAGTTGCGCACGTATATGAGTCTCGCCTGAAGGTTCCGGACTTGTGCCCGAATGACAACGCACAGCAGAAGCGAAACAAGGGTGTCGGCGTTGACAGTCATGATTGTTTTCTCAGAAGGCTGCTCCTCTCCGCTGCCCGATGTCTTGGACATTTCGGTTAGTTGCGATACCGCCTTCATGGTCGAGAGCAGATTGTCCATCATCTCTCCCGGACTTCGTGCCGTGGTGATCTTCTTAAATTCCTCGATAACCGGCCCAAGCTGGATAAGCAGATCGTGCTTGGCCCTCGAGCCGCCATGGATGGGAATGCCCAGTTGGGAGATGTCGATGAAGTCCATTTGCCGTATCTTGGCCTCGAGCTCCAGGTCCTCGGGTCGTTTTATCCCGCTCAGCTTCGGGAATAGCAAGTGATGGACATTTTCGGTAACGTAGCGCTCGATGAGCTTCTCAACAAGCGGTCCCGTCAAGTCAGTAGTGGCCCCCAGCAGAGACAATTGCTGCTTGTCGACACCTTGGAAGAGATCGATTGCAGCCGTGACAGCCGTCTCGAGCGAGGCTCTCATTACGTCCTCGTCGTCTTCGGCATAAAAGTTTTCCGTCACAGGGAGGCTGTCGGGGCTCGCCCGTCCGTTGCGCGTAGGGAAGCTGTTTGACCGAGCCCGCTTCATCGCCGCTGCTATCGGGCCTTCGGGAAGCGGGTCAGGTATGCTCGTGGCGGACGGTGGAGGCGGCAGCGGCTTCTCAAAGACGGTCGTGAACTCGAGGAAGAGCTTCTCGAGGCCGGGCTGCATCTGCCGCGCAATCATGGGAAACTGATTCAGCAGGTCGTGGAAGCTCTTGATATCCTTTTTCCGAGGCACGGCCTGGTCCGCCGACTCGCCGTTGTGCGCTTTCTTCTGCTCCGCGGCCTTGGCCTGCTTGACGCCGTGGATGAGACGCGCGGGCTCAATCTTGATCTCCTCCCAGGTGCCTATCAGAGGCTTCGTGATGAAGTACACCAGCCATTGTCGAGGTTCGAAGACGTCGGGGTACCACGTTGCGTCGTTGAGGATCTGGGCTTGTGCGAGGGTCTTGAAGCCTGGAATGGGATCGTCAGCGCAACAAGTCGGGGGGAGGGGCCTGCAGTGTTGCTCGCACCTTTGTTGCTGTAGACAAACGAGTCCTTTATGACGACGCTCCTCCCATTGAGCGTCGAGAACTGCTTTGCCTTGCCCCTCACCTCACGCAGGTTCTGCCCTGCGTCTTTGCCGCCTACGGAAGAGGGGGCGGCGGTTGGGATGCGCAGAACATGACTGCTCAGGAACTCCTCGGAGGTGATGACCTCGCGGACGGAGGAGCCGCTCTCGGTCTCGCGGTAGGTGAGAAGCACATCCGTCAGGGGTACGAGCAGGACGTGGTGGTGGACGGGGTTGCACTGGGCGGCGACGGAGCTCCTGAAGAAGGCAGCCAGGAAGGGATTTAGTGGTTGCATTCATTCGACTCGTCGGACGACGGTTGAGAGCTCATCGGCCCCGGGTCGGGGGAAGGCGAGCTGCGGCGGGCAAGTTGGACGCTGGCGGTGCGGATCGGTGGCCGGATGCGACAGACATGTGACGATGATGGCGACGACAGCAAGAGCTAGCTAGCTTGCTTGCTACAGGTTCGGTTCTTGTGCTTCGTGGTGGAGGCGCTGATGTGGTTCGTCTGGTCGGCTTGCGACTCGAAGAAGGGCTACGCTGCGTCGTCTTGGGTTGGATGCGGATGCACGAGCCAAGGTCGGTAATCGAGGTACGAGATGCGTCTGGAGAGCTACCCTAACTTCATCCCTGGAGGCGATAAGATGCCCTACCTTAGGCTGCGCGCCAGGCGCCACGGGCGGGCGGGAGTGGAGCGCACGGGCCGCCTTGAATCGACAACCTCAACACCAGCTACTCGTAATTACGCCCACATCCATGCAACACATCGCCTCTGCTCGCTCCCATCTCTGCACGTAGCCTTTTCTTATCGAATTCGCTTCAGCAAGCGCATTGAGTCTGATTTCACAATACGAATATGTTTACTCAGGACGACTGCAACTCACGCCCTGTTTTGCCAGTCAAACCTCATATCCTTCCCAGATCCTCACAGAACCGTTTCCGGCGTACTGCCATATCGACGCTCCCATCGCACGCGGGCCGGCTGCTTCGGTCGAGACAGCAAAGAAGAGTAGTCTGTATCGGGCACCGTCTTCTGGCCGTCGAGGGTATAGAAGTGAAAGTTCCTCACCAAGGTCGCGACGATTACCCCCAGGTTCAGGTACGCAAACTTCTCGCCCACGCAGCGATGGCGCCCGGCTCCAAATGGCAAGTACGGACTCCGCGTGCCTTTTGAGACGAAGCCATCTTCGGGCTCTGCCTCATCGCCGTCATCATCTGCTGCTCGACCCGACTCCCAGCGATGCGGATCCCACTCCTCGGCGTTGGGAAAGTGCCTCTCGTCCATGGCCGTGAGTAGGGGCGACGCAAGCAGCACCTTGTCTGGCGTTACGACGTATGGCGTTCCGGGCACCTCTATTGGCCTTTTGACCTTGCGCATGACCGAGTGGATGGCCGCGTGGATGCGCAAAGTTTCCCTGACCACATTTCTCAGAAGCGGCAGCTTGTCTAGTTCCGCGTACTGGAGAGGCGAAAGCTTGCCATCGCGGCTCAGGTTCTGCACCTGTTCTTGGTACAACTGCTCCGTGATATCCGGGCGAGATGCCAGTCGCAGCATGATCCAGGAACCCGCCGACGACGAAGTGTGCTGCCCGGCCATGAGCAGAGTAATCATCATGTGCGCAATCTCCTTGTCCGGCACGGCGTTTCCATCTTTGTAAGCGCAGTTCATGAGGTTCCATATCATGTCTGAGCCGTCTGCTACGCCACTCCTGCGACGCTTTGCAATAATGTCCATGTATATGGCCCTCATCTTGCCATGTGCCTCGTCTCTCTTGCGGTTGTGCGGTAGGGGAGCCCACGGCATCAGGAAGTTGATGGGCTGGAACCCCATGTCGAGGTCGTGGTACAGCGACGCAAATTCGGCTGTGAGCTTGTTCCGCACCTCGTCTCCTTGGAGTGCTCTGCCGGCCGTGAATATGGTAATCCCCGCCATGGTCTTGCACACGTCAAGCGTCCCGCATTCCCCTTTGAAGTCGGTCGCGCCTTTGATGTAGTCGAGTACTTCTTTTTCGATGAGCGGGACGTGGCATTCGAGGGCGCGCTGCGTGAGCCCAAACTTGACAAACTTTTTTTGCTCCATCAGCTTCGAATTGGGGCAGTCGTAGATGACGTCTGAGCCGAAGACGGGCGTCGTCAAGGGGCCGTATATCTCCTCGGCGTTGAGGTCTTGCTGTTTTCCGTTGAGGACGAGCTCGTTGCCTTCGAGGCCGAAGCAGCAGGTAATTCGCTTTCCTAGGAGAACAAATGTGAAGACATCGCCGTACTATTATGAAGGCGATGATGTTAGCTGCGAAACCTAGAGGAGAATGTTGTAGACTGCTTATCATTGCGGACTTGCCTTTTCACGACAGCGAACAAAGAACCTATACGGATCCAGACCATACGTTATGGTATTTCCAACAAACGGAAACCAGTGAAACACAGTCGGCGGCTCGCTCTTGGAATTTGGAAGAAGTTGACGAAGAAGATTGCCGGAAAATACGGCCAGGGCTACGAAGACTGCCCAGGGCAGAGACTGCAAGACGGCATACATGGTCGTCGGGTAAGTTGCTTGGTTTTCCTTTTTGGAGATGGGTGTAACGACAGTATGAGACTCAATGATTGATTTCCTGGGGGGCAGCAAGTCTTGTAGCCCCAGGCAAAGAGCGCTGGTCAACTTTATACTGCAGGAGCGCGTACGCCTTTCAAAGCAGCCTCGGCAACATCCCTGCCGTGATGATACCTCACTCAAGCGAACCAAAGCCAAGCCGTGCAATTTCGATATGCGTTAGTCAGCTTCATCCCGACCAAGGCAGTGCGAGTACGTGTGTGTCTTTGCTGCGCGGTCGAAGCGTCGTATTCGTATTCGTGTCCGCCAATGCACCTCGGTGGCTTTCGCGGAGAAGCCATGCAGGTCTCCTGGATAGATGTGTTATGCAGTGTACCTAGTATGTCATTCCGGTTCCTTTGAGGGTCTTTTTGCGTCCCTGTAATATATTAGAACCTGGTATTTCTCAACTATCGCAAGGCTCTCTGGAAACAGGGGTCAGTGACGCACTGCTCCGGTATCGAGAGAATGCAATCTCTTCGCTTTCTTGACAAACGTCAAGGCTTTTACCTCGATCACCTCTGGCCGATTGACTTCCACAGTTGCGGACGATAGTTTCGCTTTCGGCCAGCGGCGTCGATCTTGCCCAGTTACAACCGACCCCGACAGCAAGGATTCGGCCTCCCGCCTTGCCTTGTGTTGTGCAACTGTACAGATGGGCAAGCAATACTGCTTCAGATTAAAGCAGCTTGTCACACAGGAACGATTCAGTTGATTCGCGGTCAGTTGATACGCGGCACAAAGATGCATTGGTCTGGTCGCCTCGTGGTGGGCACAGGTCCCTTCCGCTGTATCTCCCAGAGGAGTTGAAAATACGCAAAGTAGAATAAAACAGCTCATGCCTCCGACCACTTCACAAAGCATATGGTTCGAGCCTCACCATCCGTTAGGCGCCCCGTAGTAGAGAATCAAGATGATGCAAATGTTAGGCCGTCTCTCGTGTCCCATGATTCCACTCCGCAAGAGCAGACCAAACCTCTCATATCGTTTAGACGGCGACAATCACACACACATCCTCGTATGTGTCATGCCCAATGCAACCAAAACAAGAAATATCAAAGCTTAAAGCGAACGCCATGGCTTCTTCCAAAACGGCAGTTTCTCAGCCTGTACAAACGCCTCATCCCCGGGTACGATACCCTTCTGGTCCAAGTCTATTCTCCTGCCACTGTCGATGTCTATCTCCCAACTGCGTTTGAAGCGGTCTGTGCCTCTCCAGTAAAGCTTGCACACCACGTAGATGATTCCAAATAGTGGAAGGAGGATGTACGCATCGACAAAGTCGCCAGCGACGAATGGCGATAGGGTCGTCCAGCCCTGGACCAGAGCCAGGAAGATATTGGCCGCAAAACCGAAATAGGCAATGTACGGGTAAAACATGCTCTTAAAGGGAATCTCGCTGACGCTGCGTTGCTGGGCCATCCACGCGCTACGAAAGCGGATGTGCATGAAGCTGATGCTGGCCCAGACGAGAAAAGTGCTCACTCCGGATAGGTTGACAATGTAGCCGTAGGCCTTGGAGGCTCCAGTCGAGACGTTCATCATGGCTATGGAGCCAACGGCGTTTGTAATGAGAATGGCCCAGACAGGAACGCCCCTCTTGTTTGTCCAGCCAACGAATCGGGGTGCCTTGTCGGACTGGGCCATGTAAAAGATGGTCCGAGAACCAATGTAAATGGACGAGTTGATGGCGGAGATGCAGGTGATAAGAATGAAGGCGTTGATAAGATGGACACCTGCGTTGATTGTAAGTACGGAGCTTTTGCTAAAGAGCAGGGTGAAACAAACCTCCTTCCCAACCGGCATTCTGAATAGCAATGGTCATAGGGCTCTGGAGAGCCTTTGCTCCTCCGCTGACGAGACCGTCGGCGTTGGCGGGGCACGTAATGCCAAAGAAAAGAGCACTTCCCATGTACACGAAGATAATTCGCCAAAACACCTGGCGAATGGCTTGAGGCACCGCGACACCGGGATTCCTCGTCTCGGTAGCAGCCACGGCGATAGACTCAACGCCCGAATAGAAAGTACTGCAGAAGACGAAGACGGAGGCAACTCCTCTGAAGCCATTGTTGTTGAAGGCGCCTGGGTCGTGCCAGTATCTGAAGCCAAGCGACTCGGTCTGGCCCTTCAGTCCCCCAGCGGCGTATACGATGGACCAGAGGAAGTAGGCAGTAAGACCAAGGATCTTGAAAAGGGCGAGCCAAAACTCGGCCTCACCAAAGGCCTCGACACCGAGCAGCTGAAAGCCGAAGAAGAGGAACCAGAGGATGAGGAAGAAGCCCCAGAGGGGGACTTGGGGGGCCCAGTAGGTGAGGATGCTGCAGACCACGTTGTACTCATTGGCAAGAACTGCGGCCCAAATAATAAAGTAGTTCCAGCCAACGGCGACGGAAAAGGACTTGTCGACCATGCGCTCAGCAAGGGAGACGAACGAGCCGCCTCCCGGGAATAGCGTTGTCAATTCACCAAGCGATTGCATGATGGAAAAGGCGATGATGCCTGCAAAGGTAATTGTTTGTCAGCCACGAGTTTCTATAAAAACAGACTTTGTAGACAATTGCAATTGCCGCATTTGTCTGCAATTGAGAACGTACCAATGAGTCCGAAGCCAATGAGCAGCGATGCAGGGCCACCCTTGTTCAAGGCGCCTCCCGCGCCGACGAGCAGGCCGGGCCCGATGATGCCGGCGAGCGCCATCATGGACAGATGCCTATTCTTGAGCCCTCGCTTCACGCCCGAGTCCGGGTCCATGGTGCTGCCGTCGCTGACCTCGAAGGCGGGCGCGTGGTCCACGGTGCCGTGCCGGGGCGCTTCGCCGTACGGGTTTTCGGTCGACACGGCGTCGGCCGAATGCCCCTCGCCGGCGAGCTTGCCGCCACTGCCGCTGCCGCTCCCCTCGCGTCCAAACAGGGGCATCTTGGGTTTCTGCGTGCCGGACGGGTAGAGGATCTTGAGAGAGGAGAAAGCAGGGCAAGGGGGGAGGCAAGGGGGATATAAAAAGATATGGGACTCAGTCGCATGCAGCGCGACCTGGCCCGCGTGGATGAAATGATGCGGCGAGATGGCTAAACGAAACGGCCACGGGCGCTAGCAAAAGCTGAATCGCGGAAACTGAATCGAAAGCATCCACCACGGCCGTCAGGGGACCCGCCCGGGCTAACGCACACGGGAGTGGTCGCTGCGGTGCGCTGGCTGTGTCGTCGACGCCAGCTGGACTCTGCTTCATCACGTCATGAGGGCCCTGGCTGAGCTTTTCCTGCTGTGGCTGCGAACGGCCACAAACCACCCAACACCAATGCAAGACATATAGCAAGCAGCTAGAATACTCGTGCAGCGAGCGAGGCACCGCAAAGAGGGAAATACCGAGTACCTGTACGATGATCCGTCAATTGTGTGCCACTAGATAGTAGGTCATTTGGACTTGGAGACACGCAGACGGCGTCTCCCATCGCAGCGACTGCCATTGATTGATTGGCATTGAGCTCAAACAAGCTTACCGCTGCTTACCTACGATTCGCGCCGCCGGCTTTAGCGTCATTAACCTACCCCGGAGGTAATTCAAGCAACCGGCAGTGCGGTGTTTGATCGGCAAACTACACGTGTTGGTACGGACGGCATTGAGTTCAAGGGGCACACAGGCACAGCCCTGCCATTCGCCTCGTGGCCTTTGAGACATTTCTCCGGGGCGGGCATCTTGGCCCCGGTGGCGCCAGAGGGCGTCGAGCACGTCAGAGAGACGGCTGCTATCGAAAGGCCCTTTTTTATCTCCCCTTTTTGCGGTGGATGAGGCGACGACGGCTGGCCACTAGTATCGTGTACCTACAACCAGCCATCCCATGTTTCGTCACCGTCGTATATTCTCGTCCCCGGCATCGCGGAGGCGGCTTGTCGGCAAATCGTAAACACAGGCGCACCCGCATCAGTTTACAATGGACAAAAACTATTGATCTCGGGTGACAAGTCGTATACTCTATTACAAACATAGTGTGCTTGCTCTGTAAACTTGCTGCCGGGATATAAAAGACAGACCACGAGCATATCAAGACCAAGAGTCCTTGGCCTTACACCTCGACTCCTCCAAGAACCTCCTCAAACACTTCAAAATTGCCCTCGTTCCTCCTGTCATAGACGGCAAACCATACCTCCTCCCACCAGCCGCCCTGAAACTCCGCCTCGCGCAGCACCTCGAGCCAGCACGCCACCACCTCCTCCTTGGGATTCTTGAACGCGCCGCACCCCAGCGCCCCCAGCACCAGCAGCCCGTGGCCCTTGCGCGCCGCCATCCGCAGGCACAGCCGCATCTTGTCCTTGGTGAGCTCCCGCGCCGCCGGGTCAGCGTACACCAGCCGCTCCACGACGGCTCCGGCGGCCGTGTTGCCCCGCGTGCCGCGCGTCTCGGGCTGCCGTAGTGCGGCCACGCTCAGCACGCTCACGACGGGCAGTTCCGCGGGCGCGACGTCCGGCACAAGTAGCGCGTGGCCTGAGGGCATGTCGGACCGGATCACGACCACGTCGGGCGTGTACAAGCCCATGCGCTGCTTGAAGGGGTAGTACCGCCGGTGGAGCGAGAGTGCGAGCGAGCTGCGATAGCAGAGTGCCTCTTCTTGGGCGCGGGCGCCTTTGAGCCACCCGCCGCCGGGACTCACGTGGCTAGCCATGTTCAGGACCGCGACACGACCCGACGCCGGGGACGAGGCCTTGGAGGTTGCGAGCTCGATGGCCGCGTTGAATGAGTCATCGTTGACGATGCGTATTGTCGCTTTGCCCGAAGGCGTCCGCTTGGGGCACTCGGAGGCTTTGAGCCGAGGCAGCGTGTCGAGGAACAAGGCCTCCGACTTGGCGGCCTGAATGTTGGGTAGCTGCTTGAGGATGTCTGGAAGCACCGTTCTGGTCTCTGCGGCCACTGCAACGAGCTCCTCTCTCTGTCGCCCGTAGTCTCTCTGCGGGTCTGAAGAGCCAGACGGTTTTGAAGACGAAGTGCTGGCAGGTGCACCACGGCGGGCGTTGGTAGACGACAGCCAGCCGTCCAGTGATTTCTGACCCGACGGAAGAGACATTTAGCTTGATAATCTGATGAAGGTGATATTGGAGAGGATTCTTTGAGCAAACATCAAGTACGTCGGGGGCCGGAGGGTGGCTGTGACTAACGTGCGGATGAATAGATGACGGCTGCGTGATTCACGATCTCCGCAGTCAGCACGTTTAGTATCGTCCGCGTCGTATCTCGCAACTTTTCGCGTCCGCATCGTCCTGCCGACTTGGGCGCGCCCCGACGTATTTCTTTCAAACTGACTGTGCCTTCAGCCTTGTCAGTAAGTCGTGAGCAGCATCCACGTCGCCGGTCAATTCTTACTTTGAGGGTGTGCTGTCGCCATTGAATGCCCTGGTTATAGGTGGGTGTGGAGGTGCAGCCCCAGCGCTTGGTGCCGGGAATAGCGCATATTCTGGCCCAACCGCTGCCTGTTCCACTGCTCGGTTTTAGCCCATTGCAATGTCAGCTTATTTGACGAGTTCTGCCCTCCTTTGTCCCCGATGCTCTCTTCCGAGTCAGAATAACATGTCCATCTGGGATAATCATATTTCTCCGCATGCTCCCGAGCGTAGCTTTGTGCGCTGAGGGCGGCATTAGCGTACCGAAATGCATGATTTGTCATTTTTTCCGAGGTGGAAAGCAATATAGGCGGTTGCAATTCCGAAAGCACATTCACTCCGGAACAGTAAGCTCGGATCGGAACATCTACTTATACTGCCAGCATCAAATGTAGGTTTAGTTGTCAGTGTAAGCTTCGATAAAAAGGTGCATGCTGGGTTCTGCGGCCATTTGATGGCAGCAGCACAAGGAATTCCATTGAGCACCCGAGTGATTCCTGGCGGGTAGTGTGCTCGCCGCCGAGTTTCTCGGACCCAGTTCATATGTCACGCACGAACGTGGAGCAGAACAACATTCGCGACATGCAGTCACCTGTCCCATTGCCAGAAATCTGCCAAACTATCCAAGAGGAGGCTCCTTGGCGACAGTCACTGGCGAGTCCAATCACGCGACAGTGGTACGACTGTGATGATTACGGCTAATTGACTGCTGTCAAAAGAATCAAACGGAGCCAAGATGATCCATACTCGTACAGGCATGGAGGCAACGCGCCGGTGGCTCCAGAGCGTTGAGAGTGCATCGCGTCTGCAGCAAATTGGAATTCAAGCACATCATACCATGAGGCTCTCAGCAGAGCGCAGTTGAACTCAATTCTACTTGAAGGTGGCGGTATATGAGGTCGCCGGCCGTGAACTGGGCAACATAACCAATGAATTCCAAAAAACATCAACTTGCAGCACTTGTCCTAAGCTTTACTTGCCAGTATCAACACCACTCAACAATGTGACCTCTTCCGATGGTGGCTGCTTTGGCAGGCCTTGCTGGAAGAGACAACCCTGCTCGAAACGCATTGAGTGGCGTGGCATCACCTCTATCGACTTGCTCTACTTATTTCACTACGTATATGTGCCTGCCTCGTGCGAGGAGCCCGTGCACCGACCACTCCCGCTGAATTGTTTCCCACGTACACTGGCATCTCATCTGAAACGGGCACTGGCACGACCACATCAGACACAGCTACTTCAAGCACATCTGTTTCAATTACGACTGGTTCGAGCACGGCTACATCGGGCAAGGATACCACCACTTTAAGTGGCACAAGCATTTTCAAACACAAGGATAGAAACCGCTACCTCAGACTCGGCAACCGGAACGACAAAGTCAAGCGAGACTGTATCAAGCACGGACGCTACGAGCACGATGACTCCAAGCACATGGACTGGAATGACTACGTCAGACCGAGGCACCGGATCGGCTACCTCAGAAACAGGCACCGGGACGCTTACCTCCGGGACTACTACTTCCGGGACGACTATATCAAGTGCGGACTCAACCAGCACGTCAAGTACAATCACTCACTCCAGGCACGACTACATCAAGCGAGAGCATTACGACTACATCGAGCAAGGATACTACTACAACACATCAAGCGAGGGCTCTACAACTACATCAAGCAAGGATACTGCTACAACTACATCAATCGCGGACACTACTACAAGTACATCAAGCGAGGGCTCTACAACTACGTCGAGCACAGCCCTTTCTAGTTCTGGCACGACCACGATCTCGTCACCTTCCAGTTCGAGTACGGCAGAATGTCCACCTAACGAGCATTCTTGTGACCTTTACGAGAAAGTTAGTTGTTGCTGCGGTGACCTCGACTCCTGTGGGCCGGGGCATTATTGTCATATAAATCCTCGTAAACCGAAGGAGAAGGCTCGGTGAGAACCTAGTAAAACTACAGCTATCAAGCGAGGGCACCGCGACTACATCAAGCACATCGGCTTCAGCACAGAGACAGCAACGACTACCTCAGACTCGGAGATTACAATGTCAACTACTAATACTACTTCGGGCACATTCACGTCTAGTTCTAGCACGACCACGGTCTCATCACCTTTAAGTTCCAGCACGGCAGATTGTTCACCCAACGACCGGACTTGTCGCAGAGGTTGTTGTTGTGGTGTTCGGGACTCATGTATCCATTGGGAAAATCACAGTTGTGAGCCGCTGTTTCCTGCTTGTGGGGGCGCTTTTGTCTGTTTATGGCGTACTGGTCCTTTAGGCTTGACAAGGGAAGAGCCAGAAAGAGGCGGCCCTTAGAGCTCGACTTGGCAACGGCGGCCGATACACGGGATGTAACGATATCGCAGTCCCAGTTATAATACAGTGAATCAGATGAAAGTGGGGAAACCCAAACGGAGACCAGAGTCAAGTAGTTAGGAAGTTTCCTCAGGCCCGTCTAGACCCAGCAAAATGCAATGGTCTTTTGATAGCACCTAGAAGCTGATGAATATATTTTGATGACATAGACTGAGTATCTAAAAGCTTGAATGCAACATCAGATGTGGTAAGATCTGCAATAGCATACTCAACCAATCAGCTGGAGCCAATCTGGAGCCCGTTTAGGGAGGGAGGAATTGAATTCGCCGCCATGAGACGCCCCGTGGTGAGGGAGAAACGCCACAGCGCAGCAACAGCCTGGAAGATCTGGGTGCTTGGCCGGAGAATAAGAGATAGAAGACACTGAGGTTCGACATCTGGGCCGAAGGTTTGGGAGCCGCTTTACTGGGGGTTTCGGGGGCGGCAGTCGAATGCACGGCACCAGGCAGCTGACGTGACCTGACCGAAAGGGGCAGCCTTCACCTCTGGCTGCAGGTGGGAGAGGCGCCAGAGGGACTGGTATATGGAATGACGCTCCTGCATATTGACCTTCTATTGCTTGAAACGCGAGGATTGCTGAGAATAATGGTCGGCCCCCAAAGGGTGAGCCATATCTCAAGAGGTGGCATTGCGGACACCAGGCTCTCAACTGCTGACTCGATCTTTCAAGCGTCAGTGATAAAGGTTCTTTTGCATTTCAATCAAATGTCCACTTCACTTTCCACGAATATTTAGTTTGACCAAGCTACCTGAAATATCCTACAAAGTCTTCACCTTCACTGGGGGTATCTTTAAATGTACAGACAAAGGGTACAGATTGCCATACTGAATCATTGCACCTCGCAAGGGTTGGCCCGATCATGCGGGTGTCTTGATGGCCCCATCCGGAACCGTATCCTCGGCCTCATACTTCCTCGGTATTAGGCCTTCTGCCATGTCAATCGCTCCCTGCATGTCGTTTTTGTTGAACAAAAACAGGCCTTGGATCGCAGCGGTGCTGGTGCGTCTATTTGAAGGCGTGCCATCCTTGTCTTTGCCGAATAGACCCAGTTCGTCCAGCCGTTGCAGAAAGCGCTCTCTTCCGGAGCCATCTTGGTCAACATCGCCGTAGAAACGATCCCACATCTGCCCGGCTTGGTATCTCGTCGCTTCGCCGATCCGGAGCATCAAGTCGACACGGCCCGGACGTATCAATGCCGGATCTAGACGGTCGACATGGTTTGTCGTTAGAAAGGCAATGCGCTCCTCGCCGGCTGCCACACCGTCCAGAGCATTCAACAGGCCCGAAAAGGTCACGCTTGCGCCAGAATAACCGTCCGAGTCGCGCTGGCGCCGATTCACGAAGGCCGCGTCGGCGTCTTCGAGCAGCAGCAGGCTTCTCTTGGGCAGCTTCGTCAAGAGATACGCCAGCTTGTCGTCGGTCATGCCCAGCTCGCTTAGGTTGATCATGGCTACAGCAAAGTCGAGCTCTCCAGCCAAGGCCTGGATGAAAGAGGTCTTTCCACTTCCGGGGGGGCCAAACAGAAGATAGCCGCGTCTATATGGAATGCCCCGGTCCACATACCATGTTTGCCGTGACAGGAAGTCTCTGACGTCGCCAACGATATTTTCTTTGACGCCTTCATCCAGTATCACGGATCCGAGCGGACGCTTCTTCCGCGCGTCACCCAGCGGCGCCCACTCCATCCCTCGAGCCGAGTATACGACCGTTTTGCCCTCATTTGCCTTGGCAGCCAGCCGGTGAGCTTCGCCGAATATAGCCTCGAACGCGTGCCGGTGGGACCACAGCGTGGTCATCTGAACTATCTCATGCGGTTCGCCCGTGTTCATGTTTGCCGTGCTGTGCTTCTCCCTGTTGACGGCGATGTAGGCGCTGCCAAACTTGACGATGTGCCGTCCATATCCGGGCTGGAGGAAGAAGTGGGCGTTGGTAGGTCCATTGACATTAGATCCTCGCGAGCTCGTCGTCGTCGTTACGGAAAGGTTGTGTATTCGGGTCAGCCGCGATGCAATAAACCCTGAAGTCTCGCGCGGTTGCGAAAGCCAAGCTAGAATCCAAGGGTATGCAGGATCCTGCTTGCTGATCTCGACATTGACGAGCAACCGTCGCCGAGCTGCGCCGAGGGCAGCAATAGCACCTTTGCGGGCAAAGGCGGCCGCAGCGCCGAGCGAGGCGAGGCCGATGCCTCCGGCAAACAGAGGATTGTCGAAGAGCGCATCGAGGCTGAACAACGAGCTTGGAGGCGAAGAGGTCGACATGCCGAGACCTGTAGAAGTTGAACTGCAAGTGCTGTTCGTTGGAGAACCAAATATCAAATTCTGCTGACTAAGCTAAGTTGGATGCCTTGCAATTCCGCCTCAACAAGCAGCAAGGCGATGACAAGGGGAAGCTTTCAAGCGTTCGGGGGAACGGGAAGCAATTGGCGCAATTCAAATTTGATAACCATACAAGGCCTTCGAGTGTCACCGGTGATTAATTACAAAATGCAAATAGGGATAGTTTGACGAGAACATTTCGAAAGCTATTCTGCCTTTCACAAGCACAATACAGGCGAGCACAAGCACAGATGCATGTCCAATGGACGCTGCTTGACGCACAACACATTTCGGCCCGAGACATGCAGGTGAGTTGCCCTCGACGTGAAGCAACTCATGTCACGAATGGTGTCTTGGCACCTTGGCTTCTGGATTACTTCAGTGGATGTCTGATCAACAAGCGGGGCTGTTGCCAAGCTGAGGGGTGAGATGGGGGGGAGGGGTTGCTGAACAGTTTTTTGCTTTGTGCTGATTCCAATGGAGGGGTCGTTGACTGCGCTTGTCCGGAAGCTTAAAGGTCACGCTGGTCGATTGCTTCCATTGAATTATTAGTCTCTAGGCCAGGCTTGAATGCAACTTGCCATGGGAGGCTTCCTTTCTGGCAGCTTTTCTATGCACAAGCCTAATTGCGCAGACTTGGAAGCTGCTTGCACGCCGCTGAGCCGTTGCTAGCCAGTGCAGCCGTTGAGAATCGTGCAACCGGAAAGTCAAAGGTGCAAGGCCCACTGGCAGGTGGCGGAGCAACAACGATGGGAACGGGAGAACTTGTCAAAGAAGTAGCATGCCTGTTTATTATCTGGAGATGCATACAGGGTAATTCTAGCCGGCGCGGGCGGGCAAGGGCCGGGACGGGGCGGGAGCAGCATCGTCCCCGGATGAAAACCCTCTATAACACAGCGTTGCCATCATTCCCAACATGACCATTGCGGTGGATGATGAGCTTGACGGTCCTGTTCGTCGTCACATGCAAAGCTGAATGCCCTCGATGCAGTCCGGGGGAGCGAGCCTCTGTGAATCCAAATTGGCCAGTGCAGATGGATGCCATTTGTCGTCTCCAGCTTCCGCATGTTTCCGTCTGCAGCCTCCCGAGGCGTCGGCTACGGCAGGAGGTTGCTCCCGGCAATGACGAAGGCTATAGCCCGCTGCCCCGCTGCCGCCGCTCCTCTTCTTCCCACGACTTCCATCCTGTCGTCTCCAACGTCGTGCCTCCACCTTCAAACCACTTCGCTTTTCCTCGACAGACCTGCGAAACTCTTCGTCCCACCGCGACCCCTCTACGATCGCCTCACCGTGTAAGTGTTGTTGAGCCCCTCTTCTCCTGCACAGCCCCACCACAGTCGCGCCGACAAACGGACGAAGCAGCCACGCAGCGCGCAACGGACCGACCTGAATAATAGCTCAAGCGAGCTAGCTGCCGTCATGCAGAGTATCTCGTCGACGCTCCGGCGTCATCGGTGGCTCCGTCAATGGGCGTGCGCCAATTGGCGACAAGACGTTGGGTCTGCCGTCGAGCAGCCAAACCTCTCACCTCATCGGCGCTGTCATCGTGGGACCGGCTGCCCCTCCATTACCAGATAACGGACCACATCGAGTCGCGGGCTGTCTGAAAAACCCCGCGCCTGCTGGGACCGCCCCAGTATTCGACCTTGCCGTGCGCGTTGCTCAATCTGCCACACCCTTTGACGGTCAATGCCCTTCGGTCCCTTCCGCTAACCGACGGATTCGTGGCCTCCACTGACGTTTTCCCTCTCTCAAACCGTCTGCTTTTAATTTTCCTGCTCAAATTCGACTCCCGTCCGATTTGATCTGCCACTTACAAGAGCTTCTTGTTTAGACACAATCAACCATCCGCAAACATGGGTGCCACCGATGTCCTGAGCCGCAAGTCCGGCGTCATTGTCGGCGATGATGTGCTCCGCCTGTTCGAGTACGCCCGCGAGAAGCAGTTTGCTATCCCCGCTGTCGTGAGTACCCTCGTTGGAACGCGCCTCAATCTGGACCACAGGCTAGGGAACGAAAAGCAAAGTCGCTAACATGTGTCACAGAACGTCACCTCTTCCTCCACTGTCGTTGCCACTCTCGAGGCCGCTCGCGATGCCAAGGCTCCCATCATCCTCCAGATGTCCCAGGGTGGCGCTGCCTACTTCGCCGGAAAGGTACGAGGCTCCAGAATGCGGACATTGTCCGTTCCTTTTAGAGTGTGCTGACAGTGACATTTGGCAGGGCGTGAGCAACACTGACCAGGCTGCTTCGATCGCTGGTGCCGTTGCTGGTGCTCACTACATCCGCTCCATCGCCCCCTCGTACGGCGTCCCCGTCGTCCTGCACACCGACCACTGCGCCAAGAAGCTCCTCCCCTGGCTCGACGGCATGCTCGACGCCGACGAGGCCTACTTCAAGGCCAACGGCGAGCCCCTCTTCAGCTCCCACATGATTGATCTCTCCGAGGAGGAGGTCGACTGGAACATCCAGACCACCGCCAAGTACCTCAAGCGCGCTGCCCCCATGAAGCAGTGGCTCGAGATGGAGATTGGCATCACCGGCGGAGAGGAGGACGGTGTCAACAACGAGGATGTTGACAACAACTCCCTCTACACTCAGCCCGAGGACATCCTCAACATCTACAACACCCTGGCCCCCATCTCCCCCTACTTCTCTATCGCCGCCGGCTTCGGCAACGTCCACGGCGTCTACAAGCCCGGAAATGTCAAGCTGCACCCCGAGCTGCTTGGCAAGCACCAGGCCCACGTCCAGGCTGCCATTGGCTCCAAGAACAACAAGCCCGTCTTCTTCGTCTTCCACGGTGGCTCTGGCTCCTCCAAGCAGGAGTACATCGACGCCATCGGCCACGGTGTCGTCAAGGTCAACATGGACACTGACATGCAGTTTGCCTACATGAAGGGCATCCGCGACTACATGCTCAACAAGAAGGACTACCTCATGACGGCCGTCGGCAACCCCGACGGCGAGGACAAGCCCAACAAGAAGCACTTTGATGTGAGTCTACTGTTCCCAGAGAAATGCGGGGATCTGCCAGAGGAACCGAGCTGACCATGGACAATAGCCCCGTATCTGGGTTCGCGAGGGCGAGAAGACTATGTCTGCCCGCGTTGCCGAGGCTCTCAAGGACTTCAGCTGCGCTGGCCAGGTGTAAAGTACGACACGAGTCGGATTGAGCAACGCCCGAGTCGGCGGCCCCCTTGGGTCACGATCTGCAAACATGCGCACTACGGGGCTCAAGGCGGAGTTGCGAGGCGGGATGTTCTTTGTATCACTGGGCAGTCCTTTGACTGGAGCATGAGTAGCTGAGTTGGCAACTGGTTGGCAGCACGTGTCGGCACAAAAAGATGACCAAAGATTAAGCCAAGAGAAAAGAAAAGAAAAGAAAAATTTTATCAAATACCCCAGCCGCTGCTTCTCTTTTCCCACAACTACGGTGACCTTTGTTGGGGAGCTGGCTCGAATTGCAGGTTCTTATATTACAGCGCATTCATACCTCGACGGCTTTGTGGGTGTGCAGTAACTCCCGCGCCATCGTCACTCCAAACGTATGTATGATTACCTTCTGTTTAGATACGAGGATCCAGTAGCAATGGACCGCGCCCATTTGCGCTCAACGCGCTCCCCTCTTTTCGCTCACTTCAGGGTCTGTCTTCAAGCCTGGCAATCATTGCCCAAGAATCTCCGTCCTCATCTTCTGCAGCTCTTCGTCGCTCAGCTGCTTGGCAGAGGCCTTGGCCGCCTTTGCCGCGTCAAACCTCCACAGCCCGCCTGTCTTGTCCTGCTCACCATCGAGCGGCACGCCGGCGTCCTTGCCCAGTGCCACGAGGGTTGCGTCCTCGCCCTCGACGGCGGTGAAATACTGCCTGACCCAAGAACGTTGCTCAGATCTCTCCACAGCCCGCAGGTTGCGCTGCGCGGACTCGATCTTGCCTTTCTCAACGGAGACGGTGTCCATGTCGTTATTCTGAATGGCCTCGGCGACCTTGGCCCAGGCGCGGCGCGACTCGAGGGGATGCTGCTTCTCGAGCGGCGCAACTTGCAGCTCCGTCTGCTTCGTGGTAACAGCATCGTACGTTCCGAAAAGAGTCGACTTGGAATTCTTCTTGGCGGGACCCTCGTAGAATTCAAACTCCTTTGTCCACTGGCCGGCCACATTGTACAGGACGTCCTTTTCTTTGCCTGTGGGATAGAGCGTGGCGATGACGCTGTTCTTCTTGCCCGACAGCCAGCCCCTGCCGCTGTAGTCGATCTTGGAGGTGAAACCGCTCGAGCTGGTGATGGTGCTTGTGCCATCAAGCTCGACAAATGGCGTGCCAAATATGAGGCCCTCGATGTGCAGCGACGGGAGCGTAATGAGGTAGCGCTCCGTCTGCTTCTTGTCGCCAGATCCGACGGGGATGGTGAGAACGGCGTGACCGATCTGCTTGACGATGATAGTGCTCTTGAAGGTAGCCTTCTGGGCATTGTAGCCCTCGAGCTGGATGCCCGTCTTGTTGTTGCGGATGCAGTAGGCCGTGGCCGGCGGATGGTGGCTGACCTGCTCCGAGATGAGCGTCGTCTCGCCAGCCTCGTCGGTCCAGGTGCCGAGGAACAGCTCGCCGAGGAAGGGATTCAAGGGCTTCTTCTCGTTGCCAAACTGCTCGCTGCGGCTGGCGTACTGGTGCTTGAGCGTCGACAGGAACCACTTGAGGACTAGGACGGCGCGCTTGGCGGGATCCGATTCGGCTGCAGGGGCCGTCAGGACGGGCGGGTGCGTGGCCCAGTAGGCGGAGAATTCGGTGAGGGACTGTGAGGAGAGGATGAAGGGCGGCGCCGTCAGGGAGGATAGGTCGCCGTTGAAAGAGGCGATGGACTAGAGGTGTAGGTGAGCAGGGGCGCATGCGCAGACGGGAATCGCAAGGTAGGGGGTGCGCAGCTCAGTACACCTCTCAACACTCCATACCTTGAGAAAGGCAGACCAGCTCCCGCTGCTGCTCGCCTGGGAAGGCGTTGCGGTTCCAGAAGCCGACATGGTGGTTGGAATTGCTCGAACGCGGGCGGAGGACTGAGGATGGAGGACGAGGTGCGATCCAAAGGTGACGGCGACGCGCGGGGAGGAGGTGTGGAGGGGGCCTAGCGGAATATTATACCACACGATACAGGGCTGTTTGAGGCGCTGGAGAGCAGAAGATAGAGCATCAACACTGGACTGACGCGCAGCGACACTGAATGTAAGGGGTAGCTACGAATGCTGGCGTTCGTGGGACCCCTGAGTTTGCCCAAACAAGTCAATTTCCTGGATGGGAACAGAGCAATCCATACATACAAGCACAAACTCACGTCCCCGGCTGGCGATGCGCCCGGGCTTTGTTTCGGTTGTTGGGGGCTCAGCCAGTGCCTCCACCAGCCAGCCAGCCAGCCCTGGATCAGCCACGCGACAACACCACGGTGCCGTCATCAGCACCTGTGCCGCTGCTCGGAACGAAGTCGGCCGCGCGACCTTTGCCACTGCACGGCGGATCTTTGTTCCCGAACCTCCACCTGGCCGCTGCGCAGCAGCACCAGCACAGCAGCACCAGTACGAGCACAACGCTTGGCTCCGCTATTTTGTGTGCAGCGGCGCTAGAACGATGATGCCGTGCAGCTCATGATTCCATGACAGCTATCGCCTGTCAAGAGCAAAGCACATCGACCACCTCGAACCGAACCCCAATAGACAAGGCGGTCCTCAGACCCAACGTTTTTCTGCTCGACCATACACCACCTGCTCACGCTGGCCCGCTTAATGTGGAAGTCGGAAGCTCTTACAACTACGGATGCTTCCAGTCGCAGCCCGCACCCTCGGCTGCAGACAATGACCCAGCTCCCCGACCTCCCAAGCTTGTCGCCCCAATTCTGCTTCTCGACCGGGACCCTGCGCGGTCTGTTGAGCTCTCCGGCTAGCTGGTGAAAGTGGACGTCGCTAACTTTCTGCCAGACTTCCTGCGACTCTCGAGGTCATCCATCGACGACTCCATCTCACAGAACCTCAATGCCCTCGTGACGCCGTCCGAGGAGGGCTTCGACCCACGATCGACATCCCAGCGCACGCCCACATCGCCGTCCCACCAGATCAGACCCCAAGCATGCCAGTCGTTCAAGGATAAGGTGCTGTTCCCGGCATGGCAGGCTAGGGCTGAGGTGCTCAGCTATTGCGGCCTCGTGGCCACGAGCCCTGACCCGGACGACCCGGAGGCGGCGGTCCGAGAAATGGAAAACCAGCAAGACCGGGAGAGGGTGGTTGACGAGCGGCTGGACCCGTACTCTGGAAGATTCTTCCCCCGGGAAGGTCGTGCGCAGATGCTAGCTATGCTTATGCGCCAGGAGCGCGGCGTGGAGACCATCGTACGGAGTCGCACATGGGACGTTGTCCAGGGGCGTTGCGCAGCGCCGTATGAGCGCTGGGAAGACGCCGTCAAGCGGTGGAGCGACCAACAACATCCGACGAGACCTGGTCCCAGCCCGGACCGGTAGGGGCGTAGCTCCAGCGAGGCGTCTTGCGCCATGTCGTGGGCATGTTCGCTGGCCTACGAGTAAGAGGAGCAGCTATCCACAAGCTACGAATGTATGAACTGTAAGACTAGGAATAGACGTCACTTTGTACTATCAGTCTATGAAAATTGTATCCCCTGTCAATACAAAGTAATTGCATTTTGCTTCACTTGCTGCAAGGCTCTCTGTGAGCGTCGGATCGAGTGGATTATTTCCACAGGAATGCCAACGCCAAGGCTCGGATCTCGTCACAGCTCTTGTGCCCGTTTTGCAAGCAAGGCATGGCCCAGTTGCAATTTACCAAAGTCTCACTCGCCATGAGCCTCGCGACAGCATGCCTGATTAGTGGATGTCCCTGTGCAGCAGCAAGCCGAGCTCCGTTCAACCCCACCATCGGATGGGGACAAGGGGAAGAACACAAGCTCCGAAGATCCGCCGGTCGCGACTCCAACTCTTAAGGTACCGACCGTCGCTTTTCCTGCATGCAGCTTTGAGACGCCAGCTACTCCACTGTACCAGGCACGAGACGTATTGTTGGGCGATAGACCACGGCGCCGAGTCCAGTTCCAGCGCTTCTTCTACCTACGCGCACCCATAGTTCCCTGGGACTCGATTGCCGATCACTCTTTTTCTCGTCTCCGACGACGCCTCTAAACTGCAGGCAGAGAAGGCCCCAGCCCGTTCAATTGGCGACCCTTTGCTTTGCTTCGCCGGCATCGAATCTTCTCTGTCCTCGAGGACTTTTACCGCCGAGATTTTCCAGCAAGCCTTGCCCCTGCTCTCCGCTCGAACTTCGTCAGACCCTCCGCCACGATGCCGCAGCCGTTGGCGCCCAAGGAAGCGGCGCAGTTCCGCACTGTCATCCGCAGCTATGAAGACAAGCAGTACAAGCGCGGTCTCAAGACGGCTGACCTCATCCTCAAGAAGAATCCCAAGCATGGAGACACCATGGCCATGAAGGCCTTGATCCTCAATGGCCAGGGCAAGACAGACGAGGCCTTTGCGCTTGCGAAAGAGGCCTTGACAGTGGACATGAAATCGCACATCTGTTGGCACGTCTACGGGCTGCTGTACCGGGCGAACAAGAATTTCGAGGAGGCGATCAAGGCATACAAGTTTGCTTTGAAGCTGGAACCCGAGTCTCCGCAAATTCAGCGCGACCTCGCCATTCTCCAGATCCAGATGCGCGACTACCAGGGCTACATCCAGAGCCGCACCGCTATGCTTCAGGCACGGCCGCAGCTGCGTCAGAGCTGGACAGCACTTGCCATTGCGCACCACCTCTCTGGCAACCCGTCCGAGGCGGAAAATGTCCTGACGACATACGAGGGAACGCTGAAATCGACGCCTTCCAAACACGATCTCGAGCATTCCGAAGCAGTCATGTACAAGAATTCTCTGATGGCCGAGCAAGGCGAATACCAGCGAGCACTAGATCATCTGAACGACGCTGGCAAGCACAATTTGGATCGGCTGGCTGTCATGGAGGCTCGGGCTGAATATCTCGCCAAGCTCGGTCGGAAAGAGGAGGCAGCTGTGGCGTACAGAGCGCTGCTTGACCGCAACTCGGAACACCCGGCCTACTATGAGAAGCTGGCTGAGGTGTTAGAGCTCTCCGAAGCAGACTCGAAGGCTCGAAAGGCTATATATGACGAATATGTAAAGAAGGCGCCTCGTTCCGACGCAGCCAGGCGCATACCACTCGACTTTCTGAAAGGTAAACTTTGACCGTCAGCTTCCCTCTGACCCAAGGCTAACCTGATTGCAGGCGATGAGTTCAAGCAGGCCGCCGAGGAGTATCTGACTTTGATGCTGAACAAGGGCGTACCCTCTACCTTTGCCAACCTGAAGCACCTATACTCGGACTCCTTCAAGAAGAACACGCTGAAGGAGCTGGCCGAAAAGTATCTGCAGTCGCAATCGGCAGACTCCTCAAGCAAGGACAAGGGCGAGGCGGCGGCACTTTACTACCTCGCGCAACATCACAAGTATCATCTGAGTCGAGATCTGACCAAGGCCATGGATTTTGTGGATAAAGCCATTGAGAAGGACCCGAAGAGTGTCGACTTCCACATGACCAAGGCTAGGATATTGAAGCACGAAGGGAATCTGCAGAAAGCTTCGGAGATGATGGACTACGCACGGAAGCTGGATCTCAAGGACCGCTACATCAACAGCAAGGCCGCCAAGTATCAGCTGCGAAACAACGAGAATGACAAGGCCCTGAAGACGGTGGGCCTGTTCACACGCGCGGACACTGTCGGGGGGCCGCTTGCGGACCTTTTGGACATGCAGTGCATCTGGTACTTGACGGAAGATGGCGAGGCTTACGCCAGGGAAGGAAACATTGGTTTGGCTCTCAAGCGGTTCCATGCTGTCGGTAACATCTTCGACGTTTGGCAGGAGGACCAATTCGACTTCCACAGCTTCTCCCTGAGGAAGGGACAGATTCGGGCCTACATCGACATGATGCGCTGGGAAGACCATGTGCGCGACCACCCCTTTTACTGCAGGGCAGCCCTTGACGCCATTCGCATTTACTTAAAGTTGGCCGACAAGCCGTCAGCGAACGGAGTCAACGGTGCCGACGAAGAGAACAGCGAGGATGCCCTTGCCAAGAAGAAGGCTGCCAAGAAGGCAAAGAAGGAGCAACAACGCTTGGAGCGAGAGGCGGCCGAAAAGCAGGCCAAACAGGACCCTAACAAGGCCAGTCAGAGCACCGACGCCAAAAAGAAGGACGAGGACCCGCTGGGCTTGAAGCTGGCTGCGACGACGGACCCGTTGGGCGAGGCGATGAAGTTCTTGGGCCCCCTGTTGGAGGCATGCCCGAAAAGCATCGACGCCCAAATCGCGGGATTTGAGGTGTACATGCAGCGCAGTAAGTGTTGAACAAGGAAGCACCCGTCGGAGGCTGGAAGCGCAGAGCTAATAAGTGGTGTACAGGAAAATACGTGCTGGCTCTCCGCTGTCTCAACGCGGCCCTTGCCCTCGACTCGGACCATCCCAAGGTGATGGAGCAGGTCGTCGCCTTCCGAAGCATGCTCAACGATGCATCCGACTTGGCGGCCAAGGTGTCCGAGGTTCTAAAGTCTGAATTCAAGGCAGTGGGTGAGTCTGCAAGCTTGGCCAAGTACATTGAGGAGTACCAGAAAAAGCACAGCGCCAGCCCACGACACGTTCTGTCGGCCATCGCCGCAAAGCGGGCTAATGGCGAGGACAAGGCCAAGTGCGAGAAGGATGTCGCAAACCTGCTGAGCATGGAAGGAGCCACTTCTGGAGATGCCGTGGAGATGCTGGAGACGCTCAAGAGCTGGAGGAGCGCGGAAGCCCAGGGGTTCAAGAAAGCGGCACAGGCCAAGTGGCCGGAGGTGAACAGGCTGGTTTGAACAGACTATTTATGATAATGTAGACGATGCGCAGAAGTCCTGCGAGGGTACGGATACATGGGGGGCGAATCGGCGGCTGAAATCGAAGAGGTGGCGGCAGGGCGTCTTGAGTTGAAAAGCATTCGGAGGCGCAGCCGTGTCATATTGAGGCTCGCGGCAACTGTATTCATGCATGTACAAGAGCATACGAGTAGGTGTCAAGGTGCCGCGTCGTCTTGGAGAATTGAATGTGGTGGTCGGCGAGAATGAGCTGCCAACTCGTATGTGATGGCGTTGCGGCGATGAGTCGTTATGCAAGCCACGATAATCTCCTTGAACATGCATGAATGGCAACTGAGCAGCTCGTATGAGCAAGGCAGGGCCAGAGGGAGAAGGCTCGGCCAAGTAAATGGAAGCTCAGCCAAGATGCCCGTCTCTCGTGATAATTTAACAAGGAGGACTGACCAAGATGGGGCAAACTAGCGACGCAGATGCCTCGTCCATCCTTTTCAAGGTAGCGGCAGTAACGCTGCGCGGGCTACGGTGGGGGGCTCAGGGCGCTGGAGCTAGATCAGCAGGGGAGCCGAGGCACCTGAGGCGGGAGGATTGCTCGATTTGCAGGGAGCTCCAGCAGCCTGCAGGGGAGGTGCAGGAGCTGTGCAGGGCAAGGGCGCCCGCGGAAAGGGTCCGTCCGTGTCATCCGGCGGCCAATACGCTAATTCCCCCAGCTGCTGCTACCCAACAGCCCGCGTCTTCACTACGAGTAGGCGTCACCGTCCTCTACGGTCGAATGGATCCAAATGCCGTCCGTTGCTGGCTTCTCTCCTTTCTGCTCTGTACAATTGGTCCTTCTTTTTGAGCGCCCTTGGTCTTCTCCTTTGAACGCTTGTCTGGCACCAGAGAGACGGTCCCGACCGGTAGGAAACGACATTGTTTGCGGGATCGAGCAACTGAGGCACCAAAGCTAGAGACATCCATATCTTGCATTGATTCGGCCGCATCATCCGCGGCAAGCATTCGCGCGTGACTTCACCCACGGAGGCGGGAAGCAGACTACACGTCGACTGAACGGCGCAATGGACAATGGGCACTCGACCAACGGCAGCGTTGGCAAGTGCCTGGTCCTCGACGAGCACAAGTCGCTGACCATTGCCGACAAGCACCTCGTGCTCGACGGTACGTGCAGAACATCGATCGTGACCGCACGCTCGTTTGTTGAGAAACGGCTGCTCACTCTTACCCTCAGTACTTCTGACCAACAAGTCGAAAATAACATCATGCACATCCATCACAACAGGTAATTGGCCCCAGTCAGGCAAGCCTCTTGCGTAATGATCTGCTCACATTTGCATGCTTGCAGATGCGTCTGGCAAGCGGCTCGTTCCACTTTACAACGTCCTCTGGGCAGAGGTCGTCGGCAGACAACTACTCATAGACTACGCTGCCCAGCCCTCCAAGACGTCAATCAAGCTCGAAAAATGGACATTCGACATACCAGCGTCGGACAGCCGCCTGGATGGGCCAGAGCCAGAGGCATTTGCGGCCGCTCTGGTATCTCGTGCGTATGTTGACGCTCAGCCGCGGAAGCGAGCTTACGTGCTCATTAACCCCAATGCCGGCCCCGGTGGTGCTGTGCGCAAGTGGGATCGCGAGGTGAAGCCTCTCTTCGATGCCGCCAGGATGCACATGGACGTTGTTATCTTGGCCAAGGGCGGAGAGGCGGTTGGGCTGGCCGAAAACGTGGACATTGACAAGTACGACACTATCATGGCCTGCTCCGGAGACGGAACACCCCACGAGATTTTCAACGGCCTGGCCAAGCGTGCAGACGCCAGCAGGGCTCTGTCCAAGATTGCCGTGAGCCACATTCCCTGCGGCTCGGGGAACGCAATGTCGTGCAACCTCTACGGCTCGCACCGTCCCGTCTTTGCCGCCTTGGCCATTGTCAAGGGTATTGTGACACCTCTGGATCTCGTTTCCATCACCCAAGGCAATCGGCGCCTCATCTCGTTTCTCTCCCAGGCCCTCGGTATCATTGCCGAGAGTGACCTTGGGACGGAGCACCTGCGGTGGATGGGCAGTAAGAGGTTTGATTTCGGGGTCATCACTCGCGTGTTCCGGAAAAGATGCTATCCGTGCGACTTGGCAGTCAAGGTCGAGGTGGACCAGAAGGATGGCATCAGGGCGCACTACAAACATCATGCGAGCGAAGGGAGCCTTGACACGAAATCGCACGCGGATAGCCGAAAATCACATGCGGAAAGCCGGCAAGGCGATGCCGAGGGTGAGGGCTTGCCTTCGCTAAAGTATGGCACCGTCCAGGACGATCTACCCGAGGGATGGGAATTGGTCTCTTACGACAAGATTGGCAACTTTTACTGTGGCAATGTGAGACGGGCTCTTTCTGACCCCTGGCCGCGTCTTGGGCCTATTTGCTAACGTCAATGTGCAGATGGCTTACATGGCGCCGGATCTCAACTTCTTCTCGGCGGCCGTCGCCGCAGATGGATGCATGGACTTGGTAACAATTAATGGCGACCTCTCGCCCTTGACAGCCACCAAGACGCTCATGTCGGTTGAGAATGGCAAGTTCTTCGACAGCCCCCACGTGACGTACAAGAAGGTCTCGGCGTACCGCATCATTCCGCGCGACCAGGAGGATGGGTACATAAGCATCGACGGCGAGCGTCTCCCGTTTGGGCCCTTTCAGGCCGAGGTGCACCAGGGGCTTGGGAGGGTGATTTCCAAGAGAGGGGTGTTTGAGGCGTTGGGGCCGTCCAACTGGGACTCGGTAACGGTAGCGGAGAGGCTGCATGCCTAGAGGTATTTATTTCTGGCGAGAGACGAAGCGAGCGAGAGCATAAGAGCGAGAGGAAGATGCAGTGATACCCCGGTTGCAAAGCCGTCAGGGCTGCGGCTTGCGGCTTGACGGACAGCGTGCTTGGTCTGGCTTGGAAACCATATGCGCATTATTGTGGTAGGGTTCAAGATAGACTATAGATTCCAAATTGTATCAACATTAGTACTAAAAAGATTCTCGATCAAGGGTCAGAATGGTAGACCATGTCATGCGGTAAAGAGAGCAAGACTGTTCTTGGGTGATGCTTCGGCACCCGGCAGCCGATAAGATAAAGCTGTGGAGGGGCTATCCGACGTGCCTTTTGACCACAAGCATCTTAGTCACCCCCTGCGTCACTCAGACAGCAAGTCGACTGCGTCCAGCATTGAACTCACCAGGCCCCAACGGCATGCTCTCCAATTCCTGAGCAGCGATGCTAAGCAGAGGAGGGAAGGGTTCGTCGGGCCCGTGGGGGAGGCTCAAGCCCGTGGAGCAGGATCCCCTCGAGAGCATGGGCTTGCCCTCCAAGGGAGACAGCAGGTGAGCGTCATGTGCGGTCGTCGCACGGGAGAGGCCGTGGTGATTGTTAATCAGGATGGGCATTGCACAGGCTGCTCGACTTCAAGACGCAGGAGCGGTACTACACCAAGATCATGGAGCGGTACATGTCGTTTTGCTCCGACGCGGGCCAGAGCGACGAGCTGCTGCGGCGCTTCTCGTCGCTCGAGATTGGAGGAGCGCCCACTCCCAGCACCCCCTTGGCCAACCCGTCTCTTGACGCTCCGCAGAGCAACAAGGCGCTCTCCGACGTCATGGCGGCGCTGCGCAAGCTTAGAGAGGGCGTGGTGGCGTCGAAGCGCGCCGACGACTTTGCCGTCCAGGCGTACCTCTTCTGCATTCGCCTGTCCATCCTCGTCAAGCAGCCCGAGGCGTACCACCCTGCCATTCTGCACCTGCTGCGCACCATCCACCTCCAGCAGCCGCTCACATCGGTCGAGCTGCAAGAGGTGGCGGGCTACCTGGTCCTCGACACGGCCTGCCGCCGGCGCCAGCTCGCCGAGGCCTTTGCGCTGCGGCGGCGCTACGGCGTGCGGGACGCCAAGGTCGGCGCCGTGCTGGCGGCGCTGGCGCACGACAACTGCGTGCTCTTCTACCGCGTCAAGAGGGCCGTCGACGGACACCGGGCGCGCATCATGGAGTGGGCCGAGGCGGGCATGCGGCTGCACGCGCTCAAGTGCGTCGGCAAGACGTACATGTCCGTCGACGTCGACTTCTTGGAGCGCATGACAGGCGCGACGTGGGACCAGCTAAAGCGCAACGACGGCGTGGGATGGGAGCTTGACGGGGCCAAGGTGGTTATCCGAAGGCCAAAGGCGCGTTGACGTTGCTACGAGGGGGTGATGTTCGGAAGAATGACGCCCGCCCGCCACGCGTCATACTGGCGCCGTGTGAGGGTGGATACGTATGGCTATGTATCCATGATACAGCTGTGAACGGCAGTTTTGAACCGGCGCCGCGGAGCGACGGGCCTCATGATGATGTTTGCGTTCATCACCGGTTGTTATGGAGCCTGCCGATATCAGAGCATGGAGGTGACTCTCATCTCAGAACCAGGCTGCGCCGGCCAAGAAGTTTATCGAGGCCTTTAGGAAGGCATTGACTACCACGCCCAGGAGCTGTGGACAGAAGACACCACGACATAGAATCACTGACCTGTGCTTGTTGCTCTTTCTGGCTTCAACGACAGTCGCTTAGGCTCTCGAAAACATGAAGAGGCCGGATTAGCCGCCATACTTGCAAATGCCAATTTGTTGTGCTGCAACTGTGAGACTTACCCTACAGTGACGCAGCAAGCAACACCCTTTGATCAGCGACGCCGAGCGGCGCATAAGCTTGAAATAACGTTGCGCCACTTTGGCGTACACGGCGAGTCGAGATGAAGCTAGCCGTGACAGGAATGGCAGACGCCCGTGCAATGTGAAGGAATTGTACAAGACCCATCTGGGTAAAGGCTCACTCACGGGCTGTCGATCACTACTGTAGCTCAGGTGTGCGGAAGCAAAAGCATTAGCCAAGGCCCCTGAGGAGGCGGAGATGAAGTGCCAAAAGGGGGAGGTGATGAGCCCCAGTCGAGGATGGTGGGCGGGACTGCATTGAGTCTGGGGAAGCGGGCATGTGTGGGTCGGTAAAACGGGGGCGGATCGGAGACTTCCCCTCGCAGGCACCACTCGTCTCACTCAGCCCCGTGGACGATCGATGCCATCTCGAAAAGACGAAGGGAAGGAAAGAGAGGTCGTAGGAACAGGCCGACGAGGGCCACAAGAGCTGCGTGGCTGACACGGCCCGCAGGGGGACGGACCGTCTGGGGCTATGGACAACAGCCCCCTTCTCGCCCACGTCCGGAGGCCCTATCTTCTAGAACAGAGGAGCTGCAGGCAAGCACCTCTAGGGCGGTGCTAAGCAGCAGCATCTGCATATCTGGTGTCATCGGGAGCCAACTGCTGGTCTGTCCATGGCCACTTGGTTGGAGAAGAGGCGGAGACCTAATCTTGGACGGAAGCTGACGACGTCTGCAGGTCCAGGGGCCGCGTCTCGACGTGCTCTTGGCGACGTCTTCGGCCAACCAACAGACGGGCCTCGAGTGGCGCATACGAGTAGGGTCGTACACGGCTGGACGACGCCTCTTTCGTGCATCCCCGGCCGGCGTCCTGTCCCAGGTCGTCGAAGCAAAGAAGTCGGGGGCGGCAGATGAAAACTACGGGCTGCCACGGGCGCGCGTGTAAGTCGGCCACCATCTTATTTATTAGTCTCGCCTCCGCCCGCTGATGTGGATGCTGACGCATCCTCTGCCTCTGGTCTTTCTCTCCGCGAGCCGGCTGCTTGAAAACGACATCGTCACAGACTCGCGATCGAGTTGAGCGTCCACGACACTCCCCGTCACACAGCCAACAGCCCAGCAAAGATGCGATCCGCCGCCGCCACCGCTCTCTTGGGCCTCGCCGCTCTCGCCAGCGCCGCCAACAACAACACGGCGGCCATTGTGACGGGCGACGGCGCCAAGGACGTGTCGGCTAAGACGTGGGACCAAGTCATCGGCTCGCCCACCAACAGCAGCAGCGCCAAGTTCACCGGCTTCGACCTCACCAAGGGCTACCCCAGCGCCGAGCAGGCGGGCTGGCAGCTCAAGATTGCCACCAAGGACGACCTGTCGGGCGACCTGACGGCCACCGTCATGTCCCTGGCGCCGCCCGAGGGCGCCAAGCTCGACAAGGTCGACGACAGCTGGCACATGTGCGTCTACGCCTTCAACGTCAAGGCGACGAGTGCCTCTAGCTGGAACAGCGGCAAGAAGGAGAGCTGCGACGGCCTCGTCGCCCCCGAGTGCATGAGGCATCTGCGCAGCGATGCCGTTGGCAAGTATGCCACAAACTCGTGCCCAGACTACTCGACGACGGCGGCCTGCCTGCGGGACCTCGAGGAGCAGACGAGCATGTCGCTATCGCTATCTGGTGAGTTGCTGCTCCTTTATGGCCTCTTTCCGTTTACATGACAGGCACGGCTAACGTGCATGCTCCCCTGGCAGCCAAGGACATCCCCTCCGCAGTCGGCGGCAACTCGACCTTCTTCCGCCGCGCCGACGGCACGGACTCCAAGGCCTTTGCCGCCGCCGCTGGCCAGCCCATGGTCGTCTTGACCGTCTGGGGCCCGTCTGGCAACGCCGACAAGGCGCCTACCGCCGAAGGCGCCTGCGTCATGCCCAACGCCAAGGATGCCGCCAGCGCCGCCTCGACCAGTGCAGCGGCTTTCCTGGGCTGGTCCGTGGTCGTGCTGGGCGTCGGCCTGCAACTCGTCCTGTAACGTAATTGGTTGTGGGGAGCATCGGGCATCCTTGGGGGCGTGCAGTGGCTGTAAATAACATGCGAAGCGATGCTCGCTTAGCCTCGGAGCCGGACAGACGAAGACGATGAAAGGAATGTGCGCTCTGATACTTGTGAGAACGGATGCCACCTTTGTGTATCAAAGTGAGGTTGAATGCATGCTTTGTCCAGTCTCGAAACAAGCTCAGATGGGACCAGTATACAGATCCAGAACACGATGCAGACGACGCCAACAAAGCGACATTAAACACTCTAAGACTTGATTGCACCCTTGGACTGGTCTCGAGAACAAGGTTTATTTTAGCGAGATATTGAATTAGCATGGAGTCGTGACGTAGGGAAGCCAAAATGCAATGCATGTGATGCCAACAAAACGCCATTGCCCAAATCAGAATATGCCGCCAACCCCGTTTGCAACGCCCGAGAATGCCAATGAATGCCCAAACGCCGTTTGCATGAAGCCCATGTTGTGGTATGGCTTTCTCACGTTTTCCTTGCTTGTTGGCTGTCAGCAGCGCATAAATGCCGGCATGCCGCCTCGCCGGTTCGATTGACGTGCGCACGTAAAAGTCATGGTCCGAACCTCGACATCACCTCCGCTTCTCGTAGTACTGGACGGCCCGCTCGAGCTCTTCGAGGCTGGAACGGTCGCCATAGACATCCATGAGGGCGTTGTTGCGCCGGCGCAACTCGTCGTCGTCGCGCTCGGCCTGCAGGGCGCGTTGCGAGCTGGCACGGTCGAGATACATCTTGACGGCGTAGCCCCCGACGGACAGGGCGGCGAGGGACTTGAACCTGTCGTAGACGAAATCATTAGCTTACACCCTTCAAAGAGACTTCAGTTCCTGTCACTTCGGTAGACGATGCAACCCCGTTACCGAGCATTTTGCGAGTCGGCCCAGGTACAGGGTAACCCATAATGGCCTGGCGTATATCCTCGGCTTACATGGCGCGACAACAAGAACAAACGTACCAGCGGAACGGCATGCGGCGAGAGTGGCGCAGATGGGGCAGGAAGCTCGGGTGCACTCTGGCCGACGTTGAGAAGCTCCTGGGCGCGCGGTACATTGTCGCCAAGTTGGGCTTTTGCGTCGTCGTCTGTGGTGCTGGATGTGGGCAATGATGGGTGGCGATGGCGGGCGGAGGAGCTCACGATGGAGCGGCGAAGCTGATGCTGTGACGTTGAACACCAAACCAAGACGAGGAATGGCTAGCACTCAAGCCGACGAAAGAGAAAGGTCTAGCGGAAGAATTGAAGTTCGAAGAGGAGAAGGATGGGCAAAAGCAGCAGACGACATCGCGGCCTGACGCTGACGGCTACCTCTGGCTGCTAATAAGAAATATTACCGCGAGTCCATCCCCGACCACAGCCCCCTGGCAGCCCACAGAAGTTTCCCCAATAGGACGCTGCTGAGGCACGGGGAGTCGACCATGTGATGGTGGTTCGTTTGTGGGGGAGCCGAGCCCCCGCCAATCCGCTCCTCGGCTGGACCCGGCTCTTTTGCGCCGGGACTGTCATGCAACCTCGGACTGACACGGGACGCTGTGCGGAACTAAGTGCATGGCAAATACAACGCAGCTATTGATACGGGCTGTGGCCCGGTGGCATGACAATGAAATGGCAAGATGGTGTGTGGTTCGATCTACTCAGCCGCATGTTAATCCCCATCTTCCCCTCTCCCGCCTCCAATGCGACACGCAACCCATCGTCCCCCGCAAGCTGCTGTGCGACCCTCCTGCAATGAAACCTCTCGTGTTCCCGAGACGTCCAACTTCACTCGCTGCCGCTTCGTCCACCAGACGACCTCTCCAGCTGTCCCTCTCAACGCCCATGAATGTGCAATGCAGTGCCAGCGCAGCTAGTGCTCAGGCAGACCAAGCTCTCTGCGTTCTTGGTCTCCCAGACGCTTCCTCGATGGCCGCCACGGCTGTTCCAGTCTCCCCAGACCCGTGATGTGGTCGACTTTGCCAACTCCATCCTTGCATGTCGGGATGCCGCCGCGTCGTGGCTCCCTGGTCACCTGTTGTCGCGATGCGGCAGACTGAGCCAGCCAAGGGTACTCGTACAGCCACTCATCCCACAATTCGTCCCACCGCTGCCCATCGATCCCCCTTTCCGTTTCGAAGCATCCTTCCCTGTTCATTACCCATAGCTGGAGCAGCAGCGTTGCAAGGAACTCGGCCAGTTCGCCCCTTGAACCAAATGCCCAATGGCGGAACCGCCCATGCTGCGAGCGTCGCCACATCTCAACCCGCAAGAGAAACAGGATGCAAATATCCTGCAGAGAGCACGCTCTGTCTTCCCCTCCCGCGTCGGACTCGAGATAGCGATGGATGGGCGGCCGGCCGTCGGCATTCCCCACCGTCGACAGGTGCCGTCGTAGCTTGGGTAGAAGCGAGCCAAGCCCTTCCCTCATCTTTTCCTTGGAGGGCTCCAGCTGGTGAGCAGCGCAGGATTCTATCAACTGCAGAAATGCAAACCTGACCTGCGGTGATGTGGCAAACGACCTGACGCTCATGTGCTTGGGACCTGGGATATTGCTGGATTCCTCTTCTGGAAAGATGTAGTCGCAGATCTCACGAGAAAAGCTCGCCCAGATATCGCTCACTGGTACCCCCTCACGGTTTCTGCTTCTGTCCCGTAGAGCTGAGCTGGGATCACCGTACCGGCAGTGAGGCGATGTGCAGGACGCATCCTCACATTGCTTCCACTCCCTGTCCGGTCTCCCTCTGGCCACCTGGCTTTTGGAACGGCGAGCGCAGTCTCGCTCGCGACGAAGCAGTGATCTTTGAGCCTGGAGGTCTGCTCCACTCACCACTTCGCCGCAGCCAAACATTTTGCTTGGCGCCTCTCGAATTGAGGTCCTCATAGAGTTGCAGACTAACGGCGTTGCTCGGGCTTTGCTCTGCGGATCGGTGCGAGTTGCGGCTTTTACTCCTTATAACAGAGTAGTCGGAACTTTTGCCGAGTGTCGGGTGTCAAAGGGGCGTTTGCAGAAATTGTCATTTCTAAACACGCCCATAGACAACGGCAGAGGCTCTCTTCATAATTGCACAACCTCGGGCAATTGGTTGATTGCCTCGTGAACCAGCGCTTTCAACCAAGGGAGCGCCAAACGTCGAGTGAATCGACAGAGAACTCGGACTAAACAATGGTCCAGCGTCTCGGCTCCTAGACATAGTGTATCTAGTTTCTCAAAGGGAATCAGGAACAGATCCAGAACATAGTCAAGCCCCGACAAACGAGGAGAACGAACATGCCTGGTTGTGGATGCCAGCTGAACTGCTCGTCAGCACTGGGCTCATGTGTGAGAAAATTGACCATCACCAACCTGTGAAGTCGGCCAAGAACTTGGGGAAATGATCCAACATAAGCACGCTGCATTTAACGTAACTACAGGGAATAGCCACTTCGTCGCCTAGGGTCAGGAAGGGTCACCATAGAAACTTCCTGCATTTGGAGCTACCGCAGAGGCATCTCGTCATGTCTTCGACTTTTCCATCGCGCTCCTCGGGCCCCAAAGAGACGCCGTCCACGTAATCGAACGTCAGTTCCTCATCCTTTTCGATTTTCTTGATCGCAAAGAGAGCCAGGTCATGCAGGTGCTTGTCGGCATGGTCGCCCACGCGGGCAAAGATCCTGAGGTTCGGGTCGCAAGAGTGGTTGATGAAGCGTGTGGGGCCGGACATGAATTCGCCGTCAACCTCGAGTGGCGGGCCTCTGAGCCGTGGGTCGAGAGATGTCGGGTCGGTAAACTTGTCGAGGCCGAAGAGGTAGACATCTTTGCGCTGAGAGATGGCCGAGGCGGCCCGTCGGCGATCGGCCTCGGCAGACGTGATAACCTCGCCGAGATAGCGATCGACAAATTGTCCCTTTTGGATCGCCTCCTGCGTGCGAACACCTGCTTGGGTTAGCTGCGGGATAGTAAGCTAGGATGTCGCGGGAGCATACCCCAGCCTCGGTCCTCAGTCCGGAAGATTTGGAGCGGGACTGTCCGGCCGCGTTCGACGACTCGGTTGGGGCAGTCGTGACTACATGAACAGCCCTGATGGCACTCATAGAGGGGCAACTTGGAGCTGTGCAACTTGGACCGCAGGAGACCGGCCTTGACGCCATGGGTGTGGTAGGCGTAGGATTTCCTCGGCGGCATCTCGTCGTCTTCGTCATCGTCGTCGTCTTCGATTTCGGCGAGACACAGGCATCCCGTGTACTGGCAGTCGGCATCGTCGGCGCAGGTGCAACCGCTTCGAAAGCTTAGCTCCGCGGGCTCGACACCGTGGTCGAGAACATTTTCGTTGATGAAGCGAAAGTCTGGAGGGATGACCTGGCTATCAACCTCGTTCACCACGGTGACAGGGGCGTATTGGTGCGTCGGAAATGAGCGTAGCTGGCACCAGTGACAATCGTCGCGCTCGTCGGCAGCGCTCTGCTGTTAGCTCGTTAGCCCTTGTGTAACAGAAGCGACGGCATTTGAGCCTTGCGTCCTAGGTAGGCTGGAGGGGATTGTGAGGGTACCGTTTTGCCGTGGTGAAAGAAATGCCGTTTTATTGCTTCCTCCATATTGAACGCAGATGTGTGGCTGGTGAGAACCTATCAATTTTGCTCTCATCTTGAGTTCCAAAAAATCGAGTAAAGGCTGAACGCGAAAGAGAGCAAGGGCGTTTGGAAGTATATCTCTGCTATGGCCATACCTCAACACGCTTTTTTCCTCTCTGCCCGCAAAGGACGATGCTCCAAATCAGCTGCTGCGACCCTTTGGTCCTGTGTGGCCCAGCTTGCGGCGAGCTCAAACCAACGTTGCAAGAAGGCGACCCTTGCGAAGTCACAGCGGCCAGTGGGATTCGAGTCTGGGTACGTTAGAGGTTGCTGCGCGATGCAGCGACGCCCTCTGGTTGGTGTGGGGCAAGCCCACTGGCATGGAGTGCTTTGCACGGAGTACGGGATAACTTACTCGATATGTATGGGCAACGACGGGGGCATGGAAACCCGGCAGAGTCGAATGCGAAAGCGGTTCGGTGGGGTCCGAAAAGCGTACTCATGAGTGCCAAGCCGTTTGGAGCTTGAAGCTGTTGAGCTCAACGTCTGCGTCAAAGTTAAGCTGGAAGCTTGACCACGGCAGGGGCAGCTAGCTAACCTACCCTACCTCAAGAAGGCATCCGATTTCTCGTACTGGCATCCTACCCTGGAGCTTGTACCGGGGGGGGCAAACAATGGCCGTCCACTGACTGCGCTTTATCAAGAAGGATGCAGCCAGCGGGGCGAGGCCAGCCTGGTGGAGTCCACCTCAGCACTCTCTACGGGCTAGCTTCTCCGCCGGAGGTTGCCTGCGAATGGCTAAATAGTGGTTCGTCCACGGCAGCTGAACCGCCGAGCCCCGCCAGAGATGCCAGCAGCAGCCTGCCCGAGCTGCGGTGTTGCGCTAGACAACTTGCAGCGACCGCGATACAGCATGGCTTCAACGAGCTAAGTTACTCCTCAAGGCCCTTCTCCTCTCGCCATTCTGCTGGCGTCTCCAAGACTTCCTCTTATCCCTCTCCCCCTCCCTCGCTCCTTCTCCTTTCCTTCAGCGTTCGTCAGCGCCCTCCTCTGCCAGCCGCAGTCGTGGGCATTGTCCATCGTCCGTCGGCGCAACCCACCTCAGCACGGCGTCATCTGTGAGGCGTACATGAGGTAGATAGCAAGGTAGAGCCCGCGCTGCTGCTTTTGCTGCTGAGTCTTTGTTGCATTAATCCACCGCATCCATTCCTCGACCTCTTGTGGCCTGCGAGAGCTGGACCGCGAGCCTCGCTCTCGAGGCCTTTGCTCCTGGCCTGTGAGCACTTTGGAATGGCTTTGGACGACCTCTCCTTCTTGCTTGCGCATTCCGTGGCCTTATCGACTTGAACTCATGGGCTGAGCAAGACTCACCACCACCAACTTGTCATGGTACATAACCCCAGTGTCCTCCATAGCCTTTGGCTCATTCTTCCCTCCCTGCTTCCGTGTCCGCCGCCGCGCTGATCCGCGAATTGCGCTGACCTCTGTGTCTTCGTCGCCATCCAGGGCTGCTGCTTCTCTCGATCCGCGGGTCCAAATTCGCCATACCCAGGCGGCGCCCCCAATGCCTCTGCGCGCCACATCAACCCTCCACCTCTAACTCTACCTGAAGGCGTCCAAACCGGCAGCGGTCCTACAGCGCAGGCCTCCCCTCCCCGGCGCCGACGACGAGACCCCGGCCCGCTAGACCAGCATATCAACAGACCTCTGCGCCCCCACGAGTGGACGTCCAAGGATCGCCGGTGGACTCGTCGCGAGCTGGACAGGGAACGCGCAGAATTCTTCGACACCAGAGTCACGGGCCGTCCCGAGATATGGCAGACCATCCACGCTGCGCTGCAGGTGCTGTGGGACCCGGCCACTGACGAGTCCAACGACGATGGTCTCAACGGCCTCGGCACCGCCCAGTCAATACTCTCCGCTGCCGAGGTATCTCTACCCACGGGCGATCTGTCCAGTGGCGTGTATGATGCCCTCGGAAACTACTACCAGCTACCCCATTGGGTCGTTGCCGACCCAATCAATCTGGCCCAGGACGGCGCCGACGATGACAAGGTGGACTTGTCCACGATTGGCGACGAAACCATCGGAGAGGATGACGGCTTGATCACGAGTGACACTGAGAGAAGAAGGGAGGAAAAGGGCAAAGCTGTCCTCGACCTGAGGGAGCAGATAACTCTACGCGCGCGACTTAGCGAGACTGGCCGCGACATTGACGTCACGGTGGGCAAGTCAGACACGGTTAGGAGCATTGTCAGGAGCATCGCCTCGGGATCAGCTGTAAGCCTCAAGCCCCCTGATAACACTTCTCAACGCCAGCTAATTCTCTTGTCACTAAGCTGCCTCCTAACAAGAAAATACGGCTCGCCTACATGGGCAAGATGCTCAAGGAGAACTCATCACTCGAGGCGCAGGGCTGGCAAACTGGCCACGTCGTCAATGCGCTCGTATTCATTCGATAGCCTCACCGGCGCGCAGCTGTCTCTTGGCCGGACTAGCTTCCTGCCTTCCCCTGCCTTGGCATGGCGTTTAATCCTCCCACGGTTGTCTATCCTCTGTTTGGCTGGCTGGATAGCAGCTCAATATTCTGTGACGCATAGTAGTCATCAATTTTGCGGAGTTTGGAGGCAATGTTCTGTTCAGCGAATTGTTGCTTCTTACAACCCTCGACAATGTACGGTGCTGGTATCTATCCGATCTCTCATGCAGGGACAAAATGTACTGTTGCATTGCCATCACTGCGAAGCACCATGAGAAGCCATCGTCTGGGATACGTGACTGTGTTTCTTTCTCCCTCTATGCTGATCATTGCCATTGCCTACATGGCTTACAACGTGACCTTTCATCCCCGCCAGCTCTACTAGCCTTTTTCCCATGGCAAAAGCGACCATTAAGTATCATATTCCACCGTCCCCCCGACTCCGCTTTAATCGCATCGCAAGTCATGGATGGCATGGCATTCACCGATACGTGCCTCAACGGCATTTCCAGCCTGGCTCCGGTCAATAAAGTCACCGACAAGGCGACATTAGGCTGACGAGCCAATCTTGTTCAAGCCTTTTAGAGACCCGAGGCTCAGAGCCAGACCCTGAGATCTGCTCCTGATTCGGACAAAACCTGTGATTGGTCCGTCTTCTCCCTCCTTTTCGATACTCAGGTTGGCAAGCGCATCCTCGCCTGCAAATAGTCAGCAGCTATATCTTCACGTCATTGGACCGGGCAGCCATTGAGTTCTTACCGAAGACACTGCGAGCATATAGATTAGCGCTCAGGAACTGGCAGTCTCCCTTGAGACTGGCCTCGGGGGTGAGGCAGTTCATGTTTGTGCAAGCCATTAGCTGCTCCAAGAAGTCTCGAAGCGATTTGGCCTTGGAGTTGATGTTGACTTTGTTTTCCCACTCAAACTCCGTCCACATGGTGCGGAACTGAGTCTCCGTGCAGGTGGCCGGCTGGATATAGTCCATGATATCGACATGCAAGTCATTCAAAATGACAACATTGGTGTCGGTCGAGTGGGCTCCGTCGTAGACCAGGTTGCCAAAGATGACACCCGTGTCTGTTGAGGAGACTTTGATAGTGCACTGAACGTTGTGGAAGTCGTGCGGTCCCAGGTTCTGGGTGGTGGGCCGCTCTACGACCTTCAAGTCGCCAAGTGTTGCAAACTCGACAGACAAGTTCTGCAGCGTCTCCGTTGTCTGGTTGACCAGGAGCACGTCGAGGACGATGTCAAACTGATGTACCTTGACGTACGCCTCGGCATAGACGGGGTCCGAGAAGCCCGTCAACTGCACCACGCGGCTGAGCTTGGAGGACAGATCCTCAGTCGCCGATTCGCCGCCAGTTGCGCGCTCCAAGTCCAGTTCAATGTCGTTGAGACCATCCGAGGCATTCTTCTTCGACAGTTGTCTGATCTGGACGACATCGTCGACCTGTACGGCCGTCTTTGCCTTCTCAAACGCTTCCTTGGCAGCCTGCTTCTTCTCCTCTACCTGGACCATATCCCGGAATGCTTTCCTGGTATCTTCCAGCCAGACCGTCTCCAACTCCTTCTTCTCCTTGAACTCGGCCAGGGATCGCACGCAGGACATGATACGATCGACCGAGTCTTCATCAATCGGCGCCTTTACGAATTGTGATTGTCCGACACGAAGAATAGAAATCATGATGAGCATGGCCTCGGCCCTGAGGGCGTTGGTCCGCGCCTTGTCGGCAGATATCTCGGAATGTCGCAAAACCAGCTTGACCAATGTCGCCGAAAGGACCGCGGCCAAGTAGTAGTCCCCGTCGAGAATCAGCTGTCGCAGCGGTGGCTTCTGGGCAGCCTTGACAGCCTCCAGTCGCGCGGCAGCGGACGACTGGCTGGTAAGCGCCGTCTCTGTCGCATACGTGCCATCTGCGAGTACCTTCCGAGAGCCGCTCGGTGCTGAAGGCTTTGAGTGTCCATTGACCTGATCGTCGGTCTTCTCGCCGCCGTCCTGATCCTCAAGTAGCCGCTGCTCTGAAGCGAGTATAGGGATCTCGCCCAGACTGGCGCGTATTCGCTTCCACGCGTCACGAATGTCTTTTTCCTCCAACGAGTACTCGCCGATGATCCACATTATTCCCCGGTAGACTTTACCGGCTCGAACCTCGCCCAGAGTCGAGACTAGACGCTGAACAATGGTCTTTCGGAGGGCAGGGAATTTCTCCACGACTTCCTTGACGAAGTTGATAACGTCCACTGCAGATGCGTTGTTAAAGTCTGCGATGAAGTCCATGAGAAGCTCGACCACGCTTGCAGCAACTTCAGAAAATTTGATGGCGCATTGGTGAATCGAGTGGATGAGGAGGGATCGATATTCAGCACTCTTCTCATACTCCTGGTCCACGGTCTTGGAGAGCTCCTTCTTGAGGAGGAGCACAACCTCTTCGACGTTCTTGCTCGACACCATATCCAGGGCAATGCCGAGCGCTTTCTTACGCACGTCAATGTCCGTGCTGGACAGCACCCGAAGAATCTCCATTGTCAGGTCATCCAAGATGCCCTCATTCTTCTTGCGCAGCTGATCGACTCGATCGAGCACTATGAGCTTGACATTGTTGTCTGCCTCTTTGATGCTTAGCTCGATGAACTTGGCGGCGGCGGCCTTGACGGCAACTGGGTTGTTTGTCAGGGCAGTCAGGGAGGAAGCGGCTTCGTAAACGACAGTCGAAGCTCCAGCTTCCAACAAGTCGAATATCAGTCTCAAGTAGCGGGCCTTGTGCCGTTAGTTACCATAATGCAGCTAGTCCTCGAGGCAGATGAGGCGCCTACCTTGTTCTGCGAATTTTGGACAGCATCCTTGCGAATAAATTCAAGCTCCACGAGCTGCAGCAGCTCTTCGGCGTTGGGTATGCCATCAAATACGGAGCTCAGATATAGAAGTGCGGCGTCATGATTAATGCTGGCCAATGCTGCGAATGCATTTCTCTTACACGTAGCGTCCGTCTCTCCATCGAGAAAGGTAGAAATGAGCTCCGAGGCATCGGGGATGAGGGACGGCGAATGGGTGTAGATTGAGGACACGGCGAAGACGGCATTCTTTCGGACGTAGGCGTGCCGGTGCTCGAGGCAAGATCGTGCCGAGGATAGGAGGGGCTCGATCAGCTCTGGTTCGCGCAGCTTGCACAGGAAGCGCAAGGTGTTGCCGCGAATGTACTCGTTGGGGTGTTGGAGATCGTTCCGAATGCCATTGCTACAGAGAAGAGCAATGGTAAGCTACAATTGCACTCAGGTAGGGACTATAAGTCGCGAGCAAGCTTACCAAACCAGAATCATCTCCTGCTTCAGCTTGCCACTCGAGTCAAGCTTGGGGCAGATCTCGTAGTAGAAGTAGAGGAGCTTCTTGAGGGCCTTGTGCTTGGAGGGCATGACGAATCGAATGATGTGCATCAGCAGGGTAGGCATCGGGTCGCCATTGAGCATGATTGTCAAGATGCGCTTCATAGTCTCCACCTTGGTCTCATCGCTGCCCTTCTCCAGCTGGTTGCGCAGATCCGAGGCACTGGGCACATCGGCCGCGTTGTCCTGGTGGACCAAGCTGTAGGCGTTCTCAAGGAAGCCAGACATGGCGAGCGGGTGGCTATGGCAGCGCTACCTCTGATTATGAGTCTGGGATGGTGTGAACGCGTCGAGCCGCCGTCCGAGGGTTTGGAAGGGCGTTGTTGGTACGGAGGTTCAGGGGTTCGAACACGGTCGGAAGCTGTGGAGGGCCACCTCAACTTGACGAGAGACGAGAGATTGGAAGGCTCGACAGTTCCATCCGTCGCGTCGGAGTTGTCGCAGCGGCGGTTCCGGGCCCAAGTCGTCGGGTGGTTGTTCTGGCCAGCTATCGTTGGACGGCGTTCAGCTTTCTGAGATGATCTGGCCCTGGGCGAACAAGCGCATTGCTGGAACAGGTGGCACCTACGACCACCTCAGCGGCCGTACGTGTCACGTGCAGGCACCACTCCTCTCCCCTTGCCCCACCAAGCCCACCCTGTCACCGCCTTGCTTAGCTAAAACGTGGCTCGCCTCGTGCCCCGCGACGCATCAGATTTGTTAGCAGACGTGCAGTGCTGCAGCTTCTCAGCCTCGCGCAGCAACGGCGCAGGTCACTTCACGAGCTGGACGAAAGCTTCCCGAGCCGCCATGGCCGCCTCAAACGAGCCATTCTACCTCCGATACTAGTGAGTTAGATTCTCCGCAAGCCATGTCTGCTATTCTCCACGGCTTCATGCTCACGCAACTACCCCAGCTCGGGACACATGGGTCGCTTTGGCCACGAGTTCCTCGGTATGACGCCCAGCCCTCGAGCTAGCAACCCTGTCGACGGCCCCCTTATTCTTACATTGACGCGTCGCAGAGTTTGATTTTCGAGTTGTGGGCGACGGCCGCAGCGCCGTGGCGCGATACGCCAACAATTCCAACTACCGCAACGACAGTCTCATCCGGAAAGAGAGTAAGAACGCCTGGACCGCGGGATCCGGGGCGAGACTGGCTGGCTGACAATGGCGAAATAGTGTGCGTCAGTTCGGTCATTGTTGACGAAATCAAGCGCATCATCAAAACGAGCGAGATCATCAAGTAGGCAGAGCGAAAGACGGGGCGTAGCAAGGGTCAATTCTAACAGCACGATAGGGAAGACGACTCCAAATGGCCGCAAAAGAATAAGGACGGCCGCCAAGAGCTGGAAATCCGAGTGGGCAACGACCACATATCTTTCGAGGTTCGTGCAGACGTGCGCTCCTCAATCAGTAACTCATGCTGACTGCCGAATAGACGGCCAAGATTGGATCACTCGTCGACGTCACGGAGTCTGCCGACCCGGAAGGCTTGCGAGTCTTCTACTACCTTGTCCAAGACCTCAAGGCTCTGGTCTTCAGCCTCATTGCGCTTCACTTCAAGATTAAGCCCATTTGAAGTGAACGTTCAAGCAGCCTCTGTTGGCTGGCGGAGTCGCGAGAACAAGAGGGAATGGCGGGCAATTCAGAAATGGCTCGCTGTCTTTGCTATTATATTGAGGACTAGGGAGTATCAGGTTCATGGATGCTGCGAGGACAGGGGGCATGACGAGGGTTCCTTGACGGCGTTGGAAACGGCTATGCTCCTTGGTTCATGTGCATGGAGCTAGTGTGAGGGCCAGAACAGAAATGACACGCCCTGCGTACGTGATAGAGGCACAATGATAGATACCAGCTGGAAAGCCGCATTTATTCACGTACTGAACTTCGAACATGGACAATGACAGAACCTGTACGACGATGGTGCGTGTCGCCGGTTTGCGGTGGAAAGTCGCGCTAGCTATCTATCACGCCTCACAGGCAAGGAGAAGTGAATGCTTAGCATGCCGCTGGACGGAATGCCGTTGAATAAGGTCGCCTTGAGAGAAAAATGGCGGTCTTCAACACCTTCAGCGAATTTTCGCGAGCCGGGCGATCTCATACGAGTATAATAAGCCCGGGTTTGCGAGGCCTTGCCAAGCTTCCGTTGCCCCATTACCCGTAATTACCATCTCATCACTGAAGCGGGGAGCCGGGGTGTTTCACACAGGGCACTCCCCCAGCGGGGACCAGACAGGGCTAGGCCATGCTGGGCTGGGGTACCTTAAGGTAGGTAGAGGTCGCGACTGACAGCGGCCTCGGGCCCTCCGACCTCAGCTCCGGGCGGGACCCGCCACCGACACCAGCACAAAAGCGCGACGCACGTTGCTTCGACCATCCAACAAGTATCCCAGGTACCTCGAAGAGAGGGTAAGGTACTTTACCTGCCTTGCGGCGCGGCAGAGTTTGGGCCCAAACTAGTGAGAGATGCGAGCCCAAGTGACGAGCGAGTGCATGTTGCCGCTCATGATTCATCTAAGCCTAATTGTAGTGACTCGGTGCGCGGCTGCTCTTCATTGTCGCCGACTTTGCTCACTTGTCTTTCATCCAAGTTGCCTCGAGAGAGTACATGGCCGTACCGTGCAGGCATCGGCTTTCGTTGCATTCGAAGGCGTCAGACCGCCACATCTTGTACAGTGCTAGTTAATTTCGCACTATAGACTCCTGATGTACCTCCCTCCCACCAACGGCCCCGAAAGGCTGCACTGTCTCGCTCGCAAATCCTCTGCAGCGAGCCCTCGGACGGTCGATATCTCACCATTACCCCATCCTCAATTCCATCAGCCGCTTCACCTGCTTGCGTTTTCCCCTCCCTCTTTCACTTGCTTGCCGGCTCGTCCCGTCGTGCACATTGGGCATTGCCGCTTGAAGAAACCCAGCGCCCGCTGCTTGGCCATGCGCTGCTCCGCTTGACCGACGAGCGTCGATGATACTGCCGCCTATCGACCAGCTGGTGGCCGACCTCCTCCACCCTCGAGCCTCGCCCAGCCGCAGCGCGTGCATGCCTGGCGGTGCCTCTGCGACTGGCAGCCATTGAAGCCAGCCATCACCATTCCCGCGTTTGGCTACTGCCGTCATCGCGTAAACCGTTCGCCATCGGTGTTACGATTTAGCAGTCGCCATCGAGCCAGTGACACTCGGCCGTCGGCGTGCGACTTGGACGTTGCCTCGCTCCACTACCTCCACCGCGGCCACCGGCCACCTCGACGATGCCGACTCCTTCTTCCAACCAGCCGCCCGATCCCTCCTCCCCGCCTCCCTATACCTTTTCAACATGCCCCGACGACGTGCAGTATTCTCCCCGCCCGACACGTCAGGCCCATGTCGCCACTCGGCCCGAGCCCGATGGCATCCGAGCGCCACCTGAGCCGTCGCTCGATGGCCCGTCGTCGCCGCCGTCTTACGACTCTCGAGTCAGTCGCGACGAGCAACATACTGGCCCCGAATCTCTCGCGCTCGATGGCCAAACTTCTGTCGAGCCGTCGTCGCGAGCCACAACCGTCTCTCCTGGCCCGCAGTCCAGTGCAACGGGAGTAACGTCTCCAGCCCCGAGTGGACCTGACACCGATGTTGCAAAGGGTCAGGGGACGGTGCTGGATGGACCGGTAAGCCAGATGGGTCCTGCTGCCTCGCGGCAGTCGCCTGGTGGGCACTCGACTTCATCGCCCAGTCGGGACTTGGATTCCCAAGATCTCTTCATGGACGGTGACGAGGCCGACCCAGCCTGCTTCCCGTCCATGGGCTCAGACTACTCCACCATGAGGGTGAGCATAGTCCAGCCATGACACAGTTATGTAATACCGAGTTTTTGTGTTTGGGAGCTGACACGTGCCAGACCATCCCGATTTCGCCGTCTTCGTATTTGCGCCCTGGCAGCAGATTTCACGGAACGCAGCAATCCGAGAGGCAGGTTTATGACGTCCAGGTGGAGATCAAGCATGTTGACATGCGCGAATCGTTCTTGTGCGGCTATTTGCGCATTCAAGGTTTGTGGACCCGTCCTCTTGAACCTCTGGACCATGGAGACGCCTTCCATGCGCAAGCGCTGACTTCTTGCGTCAATACAGGGCTCACCGAGGATCATCCGACGCTCACGACGTACTTTGAGGGCGAAATCATCGGGTCCAAATATGGTTTCATCACCCAGCATGAAGATTGGGGGGCCAGTGTCAAGACAGATATGAACCACTGGGGCAAGTTCAGCGCGTTCCGGCCCTTCCAAAAGCACGTTCGAAAAGGTCCAGTCACGATACAAGACGTTGCTCAGAGAGAGAATATTTTTATGCGATGGAAGGAGCACTTTCTGGTGCCCGACCACCGCGTGCGAACCATAACAGGGGCCAGTTTCGAGGGCTTTTACTACATATGCTTCAACCAGCTCAAGGGAGAGGTGAACGGAATCTACTTCCATTCCAAGAGTGAGAAGTAAGTTGCACTTGTTTCGCTCGTCCACAGGCGAAGCTGACAATGGCATCCAGGTTCCAGCAGTTGGAGCTGAAGCACGTCCCAAATCGGGGATGCTTCAGCGCGACGGAGTTTCGGTAACGGGTTTTCTTCAGCCGAGGGGGATGATACCTTGATTTAGCGACTGGGGGAATGTGATTATGGATGGCATATGAATGGTGACTTTTGGGAACGCCAGGCTAGGGCAAGATCTGGCTGACGGGAAAAGCGGTCTACGCTTTACCCATGACGACATCTTATGCAACGGGACACAAGATAGATGACTTCAGATGGGCTTGGTGTGTCTGAGTCGACAGTGGGTCGACTTGGGATTCGAAGGGACCTTTTATCTTTTGCACGGGTAGCCGCTGGGGTCACGACGCCCAGCATCATCCGCAACGGAAGAGGACAACAGAGCGATCGGACCAAACTTCAATGCTTTCGTCTTCATTGCTCCTCCTCTGCCTCGAACTTCCTGAAGTAGCCGCGGCGAAACGGGTTCAGATCGTTCGCTGTTATGCCCAGGCTTGTGTCGCCCGTTCGTGTCGCGTAGGCCAAGAGCGCTGACTGTGAGACAATGTCGTCTGGAAGACGTCGGTATGTGATGAGCCGTCTCGACCCTGATTGAACGAGTCAGCAAACAATTTGATACAGTCGGGCGTTGGCTGCGAGGAAGGCTTGAGAATAGATGTCGTTGGGGCTTGAGATTGTCCTTGACCTGACTGCATCTATGGCCTCGAGGAGGGTCTGGCATCTTACATTTGTTAAACGCCTGCACACAGACCACCACCAGCTCGAGGCATGGATGAGAGGGTACGGGGATTGTCTGGTCCTCGTCGTTGGCTGTGGGCATCCAAAAGGACAGCCTACCGTTATCAACCAACGTCTCGGCGGCAAAGACGAGGATGTCGTCGAGCATCGCCATGAAGCTGTACGGCTTCTTCGGCGGCACAAAATCGGGAGATCTTCACACGAGTCAGAGCGGATGACTTGGCCGTAGAATGAAGGGGCAATGGGGACGTGGCGGCAATACGTACAGTGCGTCCTTTATACCCTTTTCGACAAGCCAAGGGGTCTTCTCGAGGTCCCTGACACCAAGCACGCGCAGACCCTCTCGAACGCCATACGGCGGATCGCAGACGATGCCATCCCATATCCTTCTGTCCCTCCGGATAGGCGTGTTTGTCAAGTCTGCCGCAAATACATCTCCCAGGCACGGACCCAGGCCGTACTGCTCAAAGTTGCCCGGCAGACTCTTCCGGCCGCCGTCACCGCGCATGCTCCGACCGTCAATGTCGCTCCCCCAGCCCATGGCACCAAAGTGTGCGCAGGCTACAGGGAAAGATCCTGTACCGACGAACGGATCGTAGAAGAGCTTGCCTGGGGCGGCCAGGGCGATATTGGCCGTGACCAGGGACAGCTCCGAGTCCATGCTGGTGGTGGAGATGTATCCTCGCTTCTTGAGGTCAAACTTGAGAATGACATCGCGTGACGACCCTGCGATGAATCGGCCAAAGTGCACACTATCGGGGTTTTCTATGCCGAGAGGCACGCTGTCGTATGGCCAGAGTTCAAAGATGGTGAATATATGGTCCGGATTAGACAACCGAATGGGCCCCTCAAATGGCAGGTAGTGAAACGTGTTGATAATGGACAGCTTCTGTCCATTTGAGCGCGCGCCCTGGTACGTTTCGATGCTGAATTTGAATGATGGCTCCTTGTACGCTGGCCACAGGTGCTCTGTACGCTCCTTAACGGACTGATGGAGCTCATCGAGCGTTGCGCCGGTGCCCCAGAGCTCGTGGATGGACTGAGCCAGTATCGACCGTCTGATCAACTTACGGGCTGCATCGACGGACGGGAGTCGGACAAAGCACAGGGGTGACTGTGGCCACGTTAGAGGTCAGCTGAAATGGCATCCGGCGTAAGAACGAACGCACTTGATCGTTGTAGTCAATGATAGTCAGGTCGACGCCCTCAACAATTGCCAGGGCCTCAATCTCGGCTCGGCGGAAAGACTCGTGAGTCTGCGCAAACTTTATGACGAAGTCCATTCTGGAAAGCTACTTTGTTGTGTGAGAGTGAGTGTGAGCCTAAGAGGAGGCATGTGTGTGTCGTTGCAATCACACAGAACGCCGCAGGGTTCTTGTAGTCGTTAATACTCGCGACTTATGAGACGGCTCCATTCGGTCAAAGGGGGTCTAGAAAATGCAGGTGAGGGAACGTTATCGACTCATGCCATCCCAGAGGAGCGCTGAGCTGCGTTCTGCTTGTTTTGTCGAGAAATTACTCGGTCGTGGAAGAGCAGAGTCCACAGCGCACTTGCGCGGGCTGCTTTCGCGGTTGAGTTGAAAAATTCGCTGACAAACTCCAGGCTTGTCAACATCACTCACGCCAATCGCTCACCATCACGACTTAGGCCACAACGTCTTCGCCCTGCGCATTGCAACGATACTTTGATTTTCGACTAGCTCTCGTTTTATTGCAAGAGCACTCGTCAAGATTGCTTGTTTCTTTCTACTTGGTGGACCCGACGTCGCCTGTCGTTGAAAGCCAAGCACGCGTTCCATTGCTTCGCCGGCCCTCTCTGAATCTCAGATACACTTATTCGACCCACGCACCAGGCCATTGCTTATCTAAAATACGCAACCATGTTCCCGCAGCTGTCTTCGTCCGTCTATAAGTCTTCGGCATGCTTCGTTACATATGGCACTATGGGCTATATTGACCCTAAGCAACCACCTCAAAGATGCAAGCCGTGGACAATCATTGCCGCCCGGGATTTCATCCACAAGGTACTCGCGCTCCCGCATCTCGGATATGAAAAGTTTTGCTTAGCTTACCATGTTAAAGATTGACCTGATCGTCCCTCGGGAGGGCTATGCTGCTCTCTACCAAAAGCTTGTGGAACAACGCCAGCAGCCATGCTACGCCCGAGTAACCATGACATTGGGCCAGGTGTTGGAACCTGTCTTCCTTACGGAGTACATTAAGAAAGGTGCAGAGTCACATATCTTTGCATCATCCGAACCAACGGCACATGCTGACGTGGACTGGCAGGAGATATATCGATGCTCTCAGAGGGTAGAATAACGACCGACAACGCATTTACGCTGCGCAAAGGTAGGCTGGGATCACCATATTACCTTGGCCAGGAGCTGATCTAATCAGGCATATTAAACATGTATCTCGACAAGGAGACCTTTGAGCGTGCAGGACTTGAGGGGAAGCCATATGGTGCCAAGGGCAACCGTGGAACCAAGCCCAGATGGGGTGAGATTCATGCATTTCTTATCTGTCCCCGATAACTTGCTGACGCCCCAGCCCAGTGATATCATTCGATCTTACGAGCTCATCCATGGTGCACGGCAAGAAAGGGTTCGACAGGCTTCTACATGCCTGTCAAACCGTCCTCGACAAGCCATTGGAGTGGATATTCTGCAATGCTCGTACCTCAAGTAAGTGACGTTGCCCCTAGCCACCTCGGCCCTATTACATCGGATGCTAATGGTGGATTCCGACAGCCCCTACTCCTGATCCTCTGGAAAAGTACAAGCCCGTCAAGTACACAGCGCAGCCGACTCAATTCCAAAACCAAGAGGTCCCGCATGTCATGATGGCTGTGCCAGCTGCAATTCTGTCCAATGGAGATCGCCCTGCTCTGGAGGAGACAGCCACAGAACTGTACGAGTGGCTGTCTCTCATCCGGCTGCAGAGCCCGCGGATAGCAGCCAACGACAAGATTGACCCATACCTGTCGCGGTATGCAGCGCCTTCCAGCGACGCCGGCGGCCACGCTCAGGTCTGCATGTTAAGTTGGCAAGGCTGCATCGCCGCAGGCTGGCTACGTGATCTCGTCACGGATGTCCTCATCGCAAGTTCGCCGCAGCAGTGGTTTTCAATAAGCGCCACAGGATTCTCGAAGACAATTCCTGGAAGCAGCAACGAAGTGACCCTGCTCCGCCCGTCCGGATCGGCAGGCGAATATCTTATGTGGGAGATAACAGGTCTGGACTAAGAAGGACTTAGGCGTGCTTGGAACGAACGTTTCGCTCGTCAGCGAGACCCTGGTCCATGATGGCGTCTTCGACCAGCTTACGCAAGTCTGCCTGTCCGGTAGGTGTATCGAAGTCGGCTCGTTGGGCCAGCTCTTCGATACGCCGGCGGAACTCGGGATCGATTTGGTCAGGCACGTCCTCTGTCTGGTCCATGGTGCCGACCGTAAGCTTCATGCCCTCCGGTGGCGGATTTATAACGTCGGGAATAGCGTCGACGGCTACAGCTTCGATAGTTTCATCATCGTGGTGGCGATCGACTGTGGCGAGATATGCGGCGACGGCGGGAAAATCTCCTTCGGCCTCAATCTTTTCCCTCGCCGTCAAGCCTTCGGAGCTGCGATGTCGGACGTCGGCAGCCAGTTCTTCAACGAGGGCCTTGGCTGCTTCCAGAGTCTCTACAACGAAGAGGGCTGTCTCCTCGTCTTCGTCCTTGAGATTGACATCGACTTGAAACTCGCGTACAAGGGCGCGCAGTAGGTCGAGGTGGTTGTAGCTGGCGGCAGCGTGGATGAGGGAGTAGCCGTGTTCGTCCTGAGCTGATGCCAGCGCCGGGGTTTCGCGAAGGAGAGGCAGCAGCGCAGGGTGATTGTCGGCGGCGAGGAGGAACGGATTCTTTGTTTGAGCCATTGGAGGACAGACGACAGCACGAGTTTGGAGCCACTCCGAGTGCAGAACGAATCTAGATGCGTGTCTAGGAATACGCCAGGTACTGATGAGGGGGGAAAGAGGCACGACAAACGCGAGATATAGGCGAGGTTCTGCACATCAATAAGGAAGAGAGAGTGTGTGAGGGGCAAAATAAAATCCCTGGGGCGAAATGCACAAGCTACCTAGGACCTTGCCCGGATGGCCCAAGGTAGTAATTATTTACCCCTCCATTGCCCCTCCATGCGCTGTGACAATGATGCCCATGCCCCGCGCCATCGCCTTCTTCCCTCGCCGTCAGAGTCATCGTGAACGCCGCGGCGATTCCGTGGCGAGTTCAAAATTGGCCATTGTCGATAGCCGGGCTTCGCAAGGGCCTTGGTGGAAGAGGATCGAAAGGCTTGCAGGCACGAGGACGAGAGCTGCCTGGAAGCAAGTGGGGTGAGTCTTTACGCAGCAGGAGAGCCAGAGACTGCCCCACTGCGGCGTAGCAACGTCTTGTGTGCCTCGCCTTCTTCAGTCAGCCGGGGTGTTACTCACAACTCGACACAGATAACGACATACCACAACACAAAAGAGCAACTCGACTCCCGTATCGGCGCTTTCTGGACGTCCACTCATACCCTTCGTAGGCGCGCTTGAGCCCTGGTCCTCGGCTCCCCGCAGCAAATCGCCATTCAAACCCTGACCATGGCGGCTCCCTACGTTCCCCAAGACGCCCAGGAGGTCGGCCATGTCTTGGCTGCCCTCGAGCAAGCCCGCAAGGAGAAGCGGCGCGGTGGCTTCTCCGTCAAGAAGACGACTTTTGGTGTCAAAGGCTCCCAGGACGGCATCAAGGTTGACTCCTGGAGACTTCAGGACTGGGACTACAAGCGGCGCGACCTGCCTACCTATGCCCGCGGCCTCTTCACCACCCAAACGCGCCGCAGGGAACCCGAAATATGCGTCAGGGGCTACGACAAGTTCTTCAACGTCGGAGAGGTCCATGAGACCAAGTGGGAGAACGTCATCGCCAGGACTCAGCCGCCCTACGAACTGACGCTGAAAGAGAACGGTTGCATCATCTTCGTCGCCGGCCTCGAGGACGATACTCTGCTCGTCTGCAGCAAGCACTCCACCGGCGACCGTGACGACATCCAGCTCAGCCATGCCAGCGCCGGAGAAGCCCGCTTGGAGCAGCAGCTCGCCGCCATCGGTAAGACCAAGGCTGACCTCGCCCGCGAACTTCGCCTGCGAAATGCCACCGCCGTCGCCGAGCTCTGCGACGACTCCTTTGAGGAGCACATCCTGGCCTACGGCCCAGAAAAGGCCGGCTTGTACCTCCACGGCATCAACCTCAACCTGCCCGAGTTTGCCACGTACCCGAGCTCGGCCGTGCAGGAGTTTGCCGACCAGTGGGGTTTCCACAAGACTGGGCTGATTGTCATGAATGATATCCAAGCGGTCAAGGCTTTTCTGGAGGAGGCGGCCCAGACTGGGGCCCATGATGGTCGCGACGTCGAGGGCTTCGTCATTCGCTGCAAGATGAGCAGCGACCCAGCAACGAGACCTTACCAAGACTGGTTCTTCAAATTCAAGTTCGAAGAGCCGTATCTCATGTATCGGCAATGGCGAGAGTGTACGAAGGCTCTCATCTCCGGCAAGCAGCCCAAATTCCGGAAGCACATCAAAATCACCGAGGAGTACCTCTTGTACGCCCGCAAGCGTCTAGCTGTCGACCCCAAACTTGGCAAATTGTACAACCAAAATCACGGAATCATTGCCTTGCGCAACGACTTCCTCGAGTTCAAGAATCTCAACGGCTCCGACGCCGCCAATATGGAAGAATCGGATCCCGTAGTCATGACTGAGGTCTCCAAAGACGTCATCCTCTGCCCCATTGCGACCATCGGCTGTGGGAAAACGACCGTGGCCCTCGCACTGACGCACATTTTCGGTTGGGGGCATATCCAGAACGATAACATCTCTGGCAAGGGGCGTCCGCCTAGGTTCACGAAAGCCGTTCTGGACGAGCTGAAGCATCATGCAGCGGTATTTGCGGACCGAAACAACGCGCAGAGACATGAGAGAAAACAGATCATCACCGACGTGAGACTCCAACATGCCACGGCCAAGCTTGTGTGTCTCAACTTTCGCCACGACGAGGCCTCTCTAGACGAGATTCGGCGAGTCACCCAAGAGAGAGTCATAGCTCGCGGCGACAATCACCAGACGATTCACGCTGCCACGGACCGGAACAAATTTATCGGCGTAATGGAGGGGTTTATTAGCAGGTTCGAGCCCTGCAGCCCCCATGCTCGCCCAGATGATGGCTTCGACGTCGTGATAGACCTGGATCCATCCGCGGGCAGCCGCACCAACCTGGAAACGGTAGTCACGCAGCTACATCGGTACTTCCCCAATCTGGTGAAGCAGGTGCCATCTTCAGAGCAGCTCGATGCCGCCATCGAAGCGGCCATTGGTTACAAGCCAGACTTCAAGCACAGCATCCCTGATCGGACCAACAGAAACGGCAACAATCCTCAGCAGCAACAAGAGGCCCCAAAGAAAAAGAAGAAACTCGAGTACATGTCCGTGGAGGTCCCCAGCAATGCAATCAATACCGCACTTGAGCAGGTCTTCCGAGGATTCGATGCCCAAATATCTCGTTTTTACATGCAGCTTAAACAGTCTCGGAGAGTACAGCCTAAATTCCACGTTACGCTTATGCATCGCGCAACGTCGAGAGAGCATCCCGGGCTATGGCAGAAATACACAAACCTACATGAGGCAGCGGGAGGGAACGACCAAAAGCTCGGGGACTGCGACTTGATGCTTGAACGGGTATGCACCGCGATTTTGGACTCTGCCACGGAGTGAAGTCCGTACACTAATAAAATGTCTTTCTTAGGTTGTTTTCGATGATCGCATCATGGCCATTGTGGTCCGCCTAATTGACGCAGAGGGACAATGGGAGTGCGTGAATCGCGTGGCTCATATAACAGTCGGGACACGAGACGACTCGGTGAAGCCCAAGGAAAGCAACGATTTGCTGGCGAGATGGCTAGATCATGGTGTAGTAGCGGAAGGCAAGGCGGCGACGGTGGTGTTCGAGCCGAAGCCAACGATTAAGGGCGATGTCAAGGGCGTCCTGTCGAGATAGAACATGGTGCCCTTCAACGGGACATTACGAGTGACGGGGTCGAGAGGGACAAGACGGCGCTGAGCCGGCCGAGCCGCGAGCAAGTGACTTACTGGTTGGGGCGTTCGAAGGCGCGGCGTCCTACATGAGCGCTGAGGAGTGGACATCATTATGAGGACCGAGACAGGACGAACACAGCGTTATCGGCATCAGCACATAAGGTGATCCAAGGCTACTGCTGTTTGGGGTCAGGTTGTACCTGTTATAGAAGTCCACTTTCCATGATCCAGCAGCATCACGAGAGGCAAGGCGAGGAATGCGTCCAAGCAGCCGCGATGCAACTGTTTGTGCTCATCATGAAACCATCTGCTAGTGCAGTATTGATTACGCACATGCTTGTCCTGCGCTGGAAAGCGAGTTGTTTGGGGCGGAGGGGTATATTGATACACTTTAAGTGTCGCCAGGTAGTGGCGAGAAGCAGGAAAGAGGCATGCCAACAGAGAAACAAACGCTTCTAGTCACACTCGTGCCGTGCCCGGTCCCTACTCATCGTCCAGTATACGACTGGCTATCCTGCCGAAGAAAGGCACCTCGAACCTGTGTAGCAAATTGATGTCAGTGGTACTGGAGACTCGGCAAATGGGGGAGGGCCATTCTACCTGTCGAGGATTTCGGCATCCCTGTATGCTCTCAGTGTGAGATACGCAATGAGTGCAACGTCCCCGATGAAGAATACCCAGCTGAGGAAGGACGACCAGGAGAAGATGAGGTGAAAGACCAAGATGGCCGTGAACAGCAAGGCAGACTGCCAGGCGTGGAATCTAGGAGCACGGGGCTTGTCAGCGCCAGCGCGTCACAAAAGCTGTTGTGCCTGGTGAGAATGAAGCCTTACCGAACGTAGTCGCTGTTGCGCTCGAGAATCAGAAGCAGGATGGCGCCGAGGGGCGGGAGGGCCAAGTACGCCAAGCAGGCCTCGTAGTCGAGCCTCAAGCCGAGGCTGGTGTCGAACTCGCTGACCTCTGCTACGGGAAACACGCCAGGCATGCTCGGCGAGGGCCCAGCACCGGCACCGGCTCCGGCTGCGGCTCCGGCTCCGGCTCCGGCTCCGGCTCCGTTTGTCCACCCGCCGCCCTGGCCATCAAAGCCAGACCAGGCGCGCTGGGGCTGCGGGTGCTGGAGCGGCGGTGGGCTCTTGGCGGCAGCGGTGACGGCTGACGGGGAAAAGGCCCGTCGGCCTGCATCGTTGGAGGGCCGCGGAGACGACTGCTTGGGCGATGCGACGCGAGAGTGCTCGGGGGGCGACGACTGGTAGGGGGCAAAGTCCATGGCGGGCAACGGCGATCACGCCGATGGCATAGTAGGTATCGAGGGAGAGGCGTAGGAGGAGACGCGCGCGGTGGTCCAAGGACGGGCGGCCCGACCCTGGCGCCAGGCAGATTGAGATGCGCGCCTCTGATGTCGCGCTGGCGAGCAAGAATGGAGACGACACGCTCCTTGTGATAGAGTGGTCGCGTAGTGTGTGCGTATACTCAGCTTGTTCCGGGTCCGTCGTCGCGGAGCTGCGTGTCGTGTGGCTTGGTGCTTGGGTCGACGTGACCCTTGCTCCTGCACCCAGACGTCAGCCAGCTGCCGTTGCAGTGGGCAGCTACGAACTAATTACCCGCGCGCCCGCTAAGAGCAGGCAGGAGCTAGCCGTGCCTGGCTAAAGTGGGCTATGTTACACCATACTCAGACAGATTGAGCCATGCACTTATTTGAAGACAATGGATATTCAGTGTTACCAAAATGCTTGCCAGTGCTGTTCATATGACAAGTCCCACCATGTAACCCCGTGAGTCTATTTGTACACATTGGCAAAACATGCCTGGGCCGGAAACGCCAAATCAACCGGCCGCCAACGTCGCCGTAATGTACATAAGCTTCGATACCGACGCACGAGGGTTACGAAATGCCCTCACTTCGTCTCCTCCTTCAGCTGGCCCTTCCTCCCTTCCAGGGCCAACCAGAGGCTCCGACTGCCACCCTCTAGTGTATTCGTGATGCCTAGGCCGGCACCCTGAAGGATGCCCACGAGCTGAGCACGTAGTCCGTCCATGCCTCCTTCGATGCCGCCAACCCAATTGACACCGGCCTGGTCAAAGATTTTGCCCTCAATCCGTCCGCCGACCAGCAGAAGCTTCGCAAGTCCATTCTGGCACGTAGGGTCGTGGTACCCTGGGCTCTTCTTCCGCGTTGGCGCTGAGAATCTGCCAGGCACCGGAGACAGGACGCTCAATGCCGCGGCAAGATGCGCCGGCGAGACGGCAGGGAGGACAAGAGCTGCGAGAGGCCCGACCATGAGCGGCTGGATCTGTGCGTAGGCAGAGTCGGGCGGGATATCGGCGCTGCGCATTGCGTTGTACGCAGCGTCTGAGAGGTCGTGCACAATCGGTCCCCGTGCTGTCCGTGGAGTAGATGCTAGCGCTCCCGCCACCTCGGGATTGTAAAATTCGACAAGCTTCAGGGCAACGTCCAGCATGTTTGTCCTCAAAACCTGGAGCTGTACCAGGGGCGCGAGGTCCAATGGGTTCGCACCTGCGACCGGACTCGGCGCAGGGACGGCCGCAACCACCTTCTTCAACTCTCTCCTGACCGCAGCCCATTCCACAGCTGTCAGGTTGCTGTGCTGGAAGAACAATATCAGAGGGGTCGTTCGAAGCAGCGACGTGTAGGTTCGAATCAGCTGGCTCTTCCTCGTCTCAACCGGGCGAGCGCTCGGTGGTTTCGTCGGCGATGCGTACTCGACTGGTTGTTGGGCGACGGCAGCACTGTGCACTGATGAAGTCGTCGAGAAGCTCTGACTGCCGGCAACGAGCCATGAGGTTCGGGGAATTCCATGCTCCCGTCCCAGCCGTCGCAAACAAGGCCGCGCAGCACGAGCCAACCTTTGTACCATTCTGCATTACACTGGTCAGTATCTCGGCAAAGGCTTTGGAGCACGGCGCTCCTAGGCTTGGCTGGCTCACTTGACACGATACCACGGGGCAGTCAGACAAAGGGGAGCAAAGAGCCTGGCTGTTGGCAAGAGGGACGCTGACATCTCCAAGTATTTCTGTCCATGCGTCTCAGGCCAGCGCAAACAGACACAGACACGGTGGGTCCGGATCAATCTGGCGCCGTTCATCAGGCACGTCGGCTTCGGCGGGTTGGCGGGTGACTAAGCCACGCACCTGCCACAGTGCCACGTCCAGGTCTACGCGCCACTCTCACTGCCTAAGGAAGGCACTGGACCTGCCAGCAGCCTCGCAGCTTCGACCTCGTCCGTTGTCTCGCGAACCTCTCCCAAGTGCAACACCCCACGAGTCGGCATTCGCGGCCACCATCGCTACCCCTCCCACATCGTCCGCCCGTCTGCAAGCACCTCTACCATTTTGTATCTATTTGTTCCCGCGTTCCGTCCTCTAACGTTCGTGACTTCTGTATCCTCCTACTTCCTTTTCACCCTCCCTGTCACCGACCTCCAGCCTCTACGTTCGAGCCACAATGTCAACACTCGAGGAGCTTGACGATCTCGACCGCAGAGAGAAGGAGGACAAGAAGAAGGATGGCGGTGACGATCGCGACAAGCAAAATGCCCCCGATGGCGACGAGGACATGAAGGACGAGGATGAGGACGATATCCTCGACGAGGAGATCCTGGGCCTCAGCACGCAGGATATCCTGACACGTAAGAGGTTGCTGGAGAATGACTCCCGCATCATGAAGAGCGAGCTGTCGCGGTTATCACATGAGAAGGCCGCCATGGGTGAAAAGATCAAGGATAACGTGGATAAGATCGCAAACAATAGGTGGGTGGCACTCTGCTGGCTCGTCTGAGCCTGGGTTCATGGCACAGAGACTGGCTTGGTGACTGACTGAGAGACACAGACAACTGCCTTACCTCGTTGGGAACGTCGTCGAGCTGCTGGACCTCGATCCCACGGCAGAGTCCTCTGAGGAGGGTGCAAACATCGACCTAGATGCAACCAGGGTTGGCAAATCGGCTGTCATCAAAACCTCTACGCGGCAAACAATCTTCCTGCCGCTCATTGGCCTCGTCGACTCAGACAAGCTGAAGCCTGCCGATCTCATCGGCGTCAACAAGGACTCATATCTGATCCTCGACACCTTGCCGGCCGAATACGACAGCCGAGTGAAAGCCATGGAAGTGGACGAGAAGCCCACGGAACAATACACCGATGTGGGTGGACTGGATAAGCAGATCGAGGAGCTGGTCGAGGCGATTGTTTGGCCCATGAAGGAAGCCGATCGGTTCAAGAAAATTGGCATCAAAGCCCCGAAAGGTAGGCAACCGACCTCTCCATCCGGCCCGTGTGGCCGAGTATGTGCAGGCCACCAAGGGCCACGAGCCGCTGTCGTGCTTTTTTTGCTGACTTGGACATGTTAGGCGCTCTGATGTATGGCCCCCCGGGCACAGGCAAGACCCTCCTGGCGAGAGCCTGCGCTGCGCAGACGGATGCCACGTTCTTGAAGCTCGCCGGACCACAGCTTGTGCAGATGTTCATTGGAGACGGCGCAAAACTGGTTCGCGACTGCTTTGCTCTGGCTAAGGAGAAGGCCCCAGCCATTATATTCATCGACGAACTCGACGCCGTGGGTACCAAGCGATTCGACAGCGAAAAGAGCGGCGATCGAGAAGTGCAGCGAACCATGCTGGAGCTGCTGAACCAGCTGGACGGATTTGCGTCGGATGACCGCATCAAGGTGCTGGCAGCGACCAACCGAGTCGACGTGCTGGATCCAGCGTTGCTTCGGTCGGGCCGCCTGGACCGCAAGATTGAGTTTCCCCTGCCAAATGAGGAGGCGCGAGCGCAGATTCTAAAGATCCACTCGCGAAAGATGAAAGTGGACCCCGGCGTCAACTGGGGGGAGCTGGCACGTAGTACCGACGAGTTCGGCGGTGCTATGCTCAAGGCCGTGTGCGTCGAGGCAGGCATGATTGCGCTGCGGGGCGGCAAAAACAAGATCGGGCACGAACACTACGTGGATGCCATTGCCGAGGTGCAGGCAAAGAAGAAGGATGTGAGTGGCCCTCCTGCAACGATGACGGCGATCGTGGACAGTAGTAGAGAGTGCAACGTACTGACGATGGTGTGCTACAGACTGTCAACTTTTACGCGTAATGCGTGTCCGCAGGTGCGGCAAGGTGCCGTGAGGTGGCCGTCATCCAAGCACGATGGAGCGATGGGATCTTTGAAGTGGATAGAAGGACGGTGCCGGCATTGACAAATAGAGAAAATGTAACAATACTGCAGCAGTCATTGTCGGGCAGGCAGCGTGGCTCAGCGAATATCCAGCAGCCATTGAGCATTGCCTTGTTGCTTATTCCCCCGACTTGCCAACACACATCAAGTGCTTTGAACGCATGACTGACTCGTTGGCGGACTTCCTGCACGCCTGCTCTGGTCCTAGGCTGACTGCTCTTAGGAATCGTTGGCTTGTACAATGGATTGCCCTTGCACTGGAAGACTCCTCCCCATTGCATGCAGCAATGCCCGCGGCATCTTGCCCGCGCTGCGGCTGGAGTTGACATTTGACGAAGACAAGTCACAATGTGCATGTGTTGTGAAGACTGCCTTTCCAGGCGGTTATGGCAAATGGGACTGCATGATAGTGATGGGGTAATTGACGCACTATAGGAAGTAAAGTGACTTGTACAGGTCAACAGCGGCAGTATTTGGCACTCTCATTACCGCAGCCGGAACGCAGAGAGAGCAAGCATAAGTTTGTCTCTTCCCAATCGCACGTCGCAGTGCCTGTTCTAAGGACCTAGGTTCTGGGGATAGTTGGTAGAGTCAGACACAGTATAGAAGGCGCAAACACCGCACATTGTATTCCGATGAGGTTGGTGCTGGCCGAAAAGGTGATGGAGTTCAGCCACGCAGCTGTGCCTTCGCGTGGGATGCCCTTTGCGAATATCGACATCTTCAGATGTAGGTAGTTGCCCGTCCCAAGGCAATATGCTTTGTCTGGTCAAGTTTGTAGTGATTGGTTCAGGGACTGTGCTCAGACTTGGCCAGTTTCCAAGTCCCCCACTTCACCACACTTCACCTACTCGTAATCATTGTTTACGTCGACATGCAGTCCGAGGTCGAGCTACTCGCGGCGATATATAGAATGCTTGGCCATCGCACGCGCGTGGGCCACGGGTCATTGAGGACTCGCAGAACGACTGCAAGCAAGCAATAACCGGGCTCATTTCACGCAGCTTCCTATTCTGATTCACCGAGGTCACTATAAGTGAGAAAACGGTTTGATAGTCGGCGAGTTAACCTAACAACAGCCTATCCGTGCAGCAGCAAGTGGCTCGGTGACGCTACCGATATCCAATTGCTGCTCCTCTCGAAGCCTCTCGAACTTCTCTGCACCGCCGTTCATGGGCATGTTGCAAGGTGCTCTGCTGGATCCTTGCACTAGACAGGAAGGGGCGGCACTTTCTGCGGCTGCTCAATGTCAACGGCGCACAGGCCGATTAGGCGCTTGAAGGGACTGGAGCATCACAGAAATGATAGATATGCTGCAATGTCTGCCTGAGCCTGCCTGCGTGCATACACGCAAGTCCAGTTCTCGCAGGCACCAGCATTAAGCAAGGGGCCGGAAGGTTTGCTCCAGAAAGGCTCTGGGGGCCCGTCTTCCCCACACCGGCAAGCAGGTCCCCAGTCCGGTTCGGTTTGCCAGTGACGTTTTGGCCCAGCCAACCTCATCGCTACGTCATTGTGGCGGGAGCTCCAGCTCCGCGTCAGCCCTGGCTGGCCATTGCCATCAAATCAAACCGCGGCACACAACGCAAGTTGGATCGACCGATTCTGGTGCACATGCCTGTTGGGAGCGACCCGATCCGCGTACCTGGGTACTTTGCGGGCAAGTCGCTCCGCAGCTTCCAGCAGGGTGCCTCCCTCAAAATGCCTTGGGCAGATGCCTACCAAAACAGCTGTGCGACATTGGATGATGATGATTGTGGTGTCGACGCTGATGCGACCTCGCCATCGAGCATTGATTGCCCTGCGAATATTTGCCCTGTAAAGAGCCGTGGGTTCCCTTTGGCATGCTACACACTGCAGCACGGTCGTCGCTGTCCATCGCTCGCCAAATTCCAGCCACGGGTTCCCAGTGACGTGATGGACAGAGTACATAGGTACTCCGTACAGGGCCGCCAGTGAAACAAACATGTGCCTTCCCCAGCAACGGCATCGTTCAGGGCTTTGCCTGGCCTTGTTCGCCTCTCGCCGCTATGGACACGTCTCGTTGAGGCGACCCGTGTTAAGCATTTTATTTCATCGGGTCCCGTCCCACCCCCCCCAGCTTCCCTGCTTGCCGCCCCTCTCCTCTTCCCTGCTCCGTCGTCATCGTCATCAGCCCTCAGACCTTGCCTCCCTCACAGAACTTTTCTGACCTTTTATCTTCTCTTCCCAACGCACAAGAGGGACTCACTCCCAGTTGCATCCTCCTTCTGTACACCTCAGACAGCTAAACAAAGCTGCATCTTCTCATCCTCGTCGTGCATTCGTCGCCCTGTTTGAGAGACGCCTCCCAGTTCAGGCACATACATAGGCACTGACAGCACCTGGCTCGGCCCAGCAGCTCCTCTGAACCAAAGGCCCTCACTGAAACGTCACCATGAGGCACTTTGCCACCATCCTCACGGCTGGCCTGGCTGTCTCTGGCGCTGTCGCCAGCAGCTGGTTTCCCGGCACAAAGTCTGGTATGTGAAGCATTACATGTACTTTTGAGACCTGGTGCATCTCGCCGCTCGAGCAACCAGCTAACGCAGAACGCGCACAGTCTATAACAAATGGCATGAGACTGAGCTCGAGCGCTGGCTCTCCGACCATGATATCCCCTACCCCAAGGCGTCTGACCGCAAGGACCTGGAGTCCTTGGTTGAGAAGAATTGGAACAATCTGGTCGTCGAGCCATACAACAGCTGGGACACCGCTCGCTTGAGCGCCTATTTGCAGGCCAAGGGCAAGGAAGCCCAGGCAGAGGCCGGTGAGACCAAGGACAGCCTGATTTCCCAGGTCAAGGCCAACTGGTATGAGACCGAGGACAATTCCCACCAGGCTTGGTCCAGTGTTAAGGACTGGATCCTCGATTCCTGGACCGAGAGCCAGCTCAAGGCCTTTTGTGACAAGCATGGTATTCCAGGTACGTCAGCCGTCCGCCCGCCCTTCTCCATGTCTTTTCAAGGGCCATCATCCCCGCCTCGACCCATCCACTCTCATACATGCTAACCATCGTCCCTCGACAGTGCCCCAGCCGCGCCATCGCGATACACTTCTCCAGAAGGCCCGATCGGGTTACGAAACTGCCGCCAAGAAGGCTGGAGAGACGACTGCTTACCCCGGAAATTGGCTCTACGCGTCTTGGTCCGAGTCTGACTTGAAGGCCTGGCTCGACTCTCATGGCTTCCCTGCGCCCCAACCGACGACTCGCGACAAGCTTATCGCCTCGGTCCGCCGCAACTCCCGGCTTGCCTATCTCAGAGGTCAAGAGGAGACTGCTCGCGCCAGCGCCAGCGCCCGTTCCACCTATGCCGCCCTGACTGACATGGTTATCGATGCCTGGGGTGAGTCTCAGCTCAAGGATTTCTGCGACAAGAATGGCATCCCCGTTCCTCAGGGCACTCGGGCCAACGAGCTCCGCGCCCTCGTTCGCAAGAATCGGGCTCAGATTCTCGGAGACACTGTCGGTGCTAGTGCGTCGTCGGCCTTTGGTGCTGCTACGTCCAACGCCCGCAACCAGTACGCCAAGGCCACCGACAGTGCTTCTTTGGCGGCTCAGGACGCCTTCTACCAGGCCTTGGATCTGTGGTCTGAGAGCCGACTGAAGGCCTATCTTGAAGCCCGTGGCATCCCCATTCCCCAACGCTCCAGCGCAGGTGAACTTCGAGCCCTTGTTCGCAAGCACTCCCATAAAGCATCCTCCGGATGGACTGCCTGGACCTTTGACGACTTCTCGCGCGAGAATCTGCAGCAGTACCTGTCGAAACATGGTAATGCCGCGGCTAAGGCGGCGGCGAAGAAGAAGGACGCTACTCGTGACGAGCTCGTCAGTGCTGCTCAGTCGGCTTACGCGTCGGCGTCAACTGCCGGCGGCGCCAACTACGCTTCCGCGACTAGGTACCTGGCGTCCGCCACCGAGGCGGCCAAGAAGGATGCTTTCGACGCTTGGTCTCAAACCGACCTCAAGGCATACCTCGACAGCTACGGTGTTCCAGCACCCCAAGGCACCAAACTCGAGGAGCTCAAGGCACTGGCCCGCAGGCAATCGACCTACTTCAAGTACGGAACGTCGTCTCCCAGCGGGACACTCTTCGCTAAGCTCGGAGAGACGGCTAAGGATGGCTGGAACTGGGTGGCCCATCAGCTGAACCTGGGTAGTGAGGCTGCCCAGGAAAAGCTGGGCGAAGCTGGAGCTGCAGCCAAGGCAAAGGCTAAGGAAGCACGGGAGGAGCTATAATTGCGTGGCGAGCGTGCTACGTAAATGCCTCTTCTTGTCTTGAAAACATCGACTGGTATATGGAGCTCACAGGAGTTGCCTGTTGATTCCAATAGCTGGCCGGAACTTTCACGTCGTTGCGAATGCAGGTTGTCTTACGATGGCTATGACCATAGGATGGATGGGATGGAGAAGGGCGGGAAAAGGTTGCGAGTTTTCTTGCTTTGGGGCTGTTGCCTGCCTTAGGTAGTGGTCTTCTGCGTCTATGCGGTCGTATTGGCCGCGTTAATTTTATGAATTCACGCCTCTGTTGCTCTTTTGACGCCCAGATACTTGCATGTTGCTGTGAAAGTCCCGCGTAGACGAGAGTGCTATCTCAGTCGCGCTGATGGCGTAAGAAAGGCTGTGAACTACACTTGTCATGTAAGGGAACTCCCATTGCCCAAGTACAAGGTACAGAGTAGCTTCAGAATTCTGAGCTGGGTGCAATGCAGGCAGTTCTCAATTAGCTTTCACAGTGGTGCACTCGATCAAGGCCATCCGCGTCGTAGAGGTCGATGAGCAAAGGACCAGCTTATCCATGTCAGCATATTTGAGCTACAGTATATACATGTTACGAGGCTGCCTTGCGCATTATGCCTACTCTTCCGTCAAGATGGGAGTACATGGTTGCAGGCCAGCCAAGCCATAAACGTTCAGCATCCTGGATCAGTCGCGCGTAGATGGGTCGCCGCCGTGATGAACAGGCAAGCTAATATCCCCGAGGACACAGTCAGGTCTGCCGGCCCAGCCCTTTCTTAACCTGGTGCATCGCAGGCTGCCGCAAAGCTACCGCATCATGTCTAAGCCATAGATAGGTCCCAAGCAAATAGACTTGAGCTCCGTCTTGCAGGCTTGGTGTTCTCGGCAGCCCAACGTCTCGACAGGGTGAGGATGCCGTCAGAAATCGCCAATGATGAACGGCGATGAGCTCTATTCTCCGTGCCGGTCCGCCAGCCATGATAGTCAGGGTGAAAGAGAGGCTCAGATAAATTTAAGCCCACAGCCTACAGGTGCCGTCCGCTCCAGCGCTCAAGCACCAAGGGTGCCGAGGGTGCCAGTCGACGTCCATAACTCCCAGCTTGTTCACTACTGCATGGCCACGGAGCATCTTGACGGGCACGATTGTGGCGCTCTCCATTAGGTCGTTGACCACCTTGCCGTGGAAGATCTGTAGCGTCCCGTCGTCGCTGGCATCCGCGAACAGCGGCAGGCCCTTGTGGTACTTGACTGATCGGATGGCTTCGGCGTGGAACCTCATTGTCTTGTAGGGGCGGCTCGAGAGGTCCAGGTCGTGCCACAGCAGCCGGCGGTCGTATGATCCCACGATCAAATTGTCGCCTCCGGGATGGATGTCGAATGTCGAAATCCAGCGCGCACCGGGCTGGATCACTTTCACGAGCTCTTGCCGCTGCAGATCGTAACAGCGGATCATGCGCTGTGTGGCGACAAAGAAGAGCGGCCGCGAGGGGTGAAACTGGGCTGTCTGCGCGAGTCCCGGCAGTCGCCGGAACGGGATTTGGCTTAGATGTTTAGACAGCGTGTGGATACCAACAGAACTTCGCTGGCCCGTCGGTGACACGGAGCAGATGAAGTCACCGCGCCTGTGCCAGTTGAGTGTCTTGATCGCCGTCCTGACTGTGGCCTTGAGCAACACTCCGGCTTCCTCGAGCTTTGAGCCGGGCCTCGACCACTTGGCCGGCGGCTCTTTGTTGGTGCCGCCATTGGCGGACGCAACTTGGGAGCCGTTGGTTGCGTACCCAAAACCGGCATCCAAGACATCTCGGCTCGCCTTCTCGACCACGTCGCTACCCAGAGGGGGGACCATGAAGAACAAGTCTTCTCCGGCCGCAGCAGCAAGTATGAAGGTGTCCTTGGTGGGTCGCCATCTGACGACTTCGATAGAATCCTCGGAGCTCAACTTGACGGACCAGTCCTGGTGGCCATTCAGCGCCCACACCCGAACGGTGCCGTCGTCACCACCGGATGCGACAAATTCACCGTCAGGGCTGAATGCTACGGAACGCACACGTCCTTCGTGTCCCCGGAAAATGGTTTGGCACACTGTAGGGAAAGGCTTGAGATCCTCTGGGCGGGGGAGCTTGGGCAGCAGAGAGGTTGGATCGATGTTCAAACGATTCTTTCGGATTCTTGGTGCCAGATAGAGGTCCAGACACCTTTCGAATCTCTCTTTGACGAAGCCAGCATAGCCAGGCACCTTGCGCAGAGAGTCGAAGTTGGCTGGGAGATACTCCTTCTCTCTTTCCTCAGCATCGGCGTTCTCCCACGCCTGCCGTTCCTCGGCGGTTGGCAAATACTCCGCCGGGGGATTGTAACTGAGGTCGTATCCAGGTGGGGCCAGCTTGGGCGCGGGGATATTCATGACGTGGGGCTCCTGAGGCTCTTCGTTGGCCCAAATGTCATAGTAAGTCTCATTCTCGTCTTCGCCTTCCTTTTCGCGGGCCTCTGGTGGTTTGTACGGCAATATCCGGCCGTCCTTGATGGCTCGCACGAGCTGCGCTATGCGCTTAGCCTCGTGCTTGGACGGGACGAACCGCCGCTTTGGCTCTGGCGCCGCACTCAGGGGCATCTTCTCCTCGATGCTGGTGAAGTAGGGAACCATGTCCTGAGAGCTTCTGTTAGCCAGAGTGTCTACGTTATGAGTCGCAGGGGACTGTCGGGGCACATACCGGGTAGGGGTCGTATCCTTCTTGGGGCACTTCGCTCATTTGCAGCCGCCGAAGCAGCTCCAGCTCATCTTGGCTGAGGTTGAGCGGCTTGCCAGTCTGGGGGTCGGTCAAACCAGTCCAACCCTTAGGCAGCTCGATGCTGTCCAGGAGGGCGTCTAGGGCTTCGCCAGTGGCCGGGCGCATGATCTTCTTGCCGTTGATGTCGTATCCGATGTGCGGGTACGAATCGTAGAAGGTTAGAGGAATGTTGCCGATGGTGTTGGCGGGCTCCTGGGCATCCGAGTCGTCACTATCGTAGACGGCGTCGATCTCTTTGTACTCGTAACGCTCGCCGCCATTGGCATCGACAACGACGCGGTAGTTTGCTTCATCCGCGGCATCGTCGCCGTCTGGGTTGGAGTCGTCATCACTGAGCTCGTCGCCGTCTTCCAGGTCGGGGGCTCGATCGCTGGAGGCATCGCTCGCGGCATCGGATTCATCCTCGCTCTGCGACAAGATGCCGTCGAGCAAATCGCCGTTGAAGTCGTTCTCGTTGTCGGAGAACTCTGCAGCTCCGGCAGAGTCTTTCCGCTTGCGGGAAGTTTGCGGAGGAGCCATTGCAGGCGATGCTTGGCTTGCACAGGCACTTCACCCCTGCAGCTTCAATTGAATTGAAGATCGGTGGCCCGAAGATGTGGTAGGGAAGAAACTTGTGGTTCTGCCTGGTCGGGATGGTCCAAGGTTGGATGGACATGGCTCGTACTTTTTTTTTTTGCGTCCCGCAGTTCTGAGTTCTGTTATCTTATCGCGAGCAGTTGGGACTTCCCGAAATGGAAGGGCTGGCGGGTACACACCGGGACCCTGAGCACGCTCTGGGCTGCGGTGCTGATCAAGTACCCTGGGGTACCTCCTAACTTCACGCCCATCAGGAGGCTCGAAGCACGGCATGGCTGCGGGCTGCTCTGGAGTTTGAAACAATCAGGAAAGAGATGGTCTTTCGCCTCTCGTGATGTAATTTCAAATCCTTGACCCTGCTTGGGATGACAGGACCAGCAACCAACGCCGAGCTCGGACGCGCCGAGACGCCAGGTACCTCGAGGTAGCTCTGCAGCAGATTGGTCGGAGACACGTTGCTCGTGCCAAAAAAAATGTCGGACCCTATGAAACGATCGTCGACTTGTACTGGGTGAAGGCGCTCTGGTGCTCTGCTGAGGCAAACTTTGTTACCGAGTCTCCGAGCCTACGAACACGCACGAAAGAGTCAAAGGCAACCACCTTGAGATATTTGGCGATTGTTCTTTTTTCATTCATATGTCCTGTTCTGATCGCCCAGACTCATTGGGTGCAAGGTTTAGCCTCAGTCTCGGCGCAAAAATCCATCCATCTAAACAAACATTTCCACTGATATATTTACTTCGAGATTCGACGATACAAATCGAATACATTAGGCATGCGTGTAATGCAAGGGCCCGGATATGGCCAGCTGTCTGTGGAATTTTTTCATCGCGAAAGCGCGGCAACTGCATCTGAAGTCAGCCTGATTTGACTAAGACAAGAGCCTTGGCCGAGCAGTATATCACTCACAAACCCTGGCTTCCCACGAATTTGTTGGATCTGCCTTGGACCTCTTGACTTTTCCTCCGGTTGGAGGAGTGCCCAAACTCTTTTCTGGTCGCCAACTTAGTCAGTGATGACGAAGCAGGGTTTGCATAACATACCACTCAGCTTTTCGGACACGATCTTTGAATGGTCCACAAGGGTCTCTTCTGATGGTGCGTTTCGGAGAATGGGTGCCTTGGCGCCTTGGGCCTGTGATGATTGATTGTGAGAAGACATTATGTGTTTGGTAAGAACTTCGTCTTGAACGCCGGTGTGACGATTCGTGGCTGGACGCGAGATAGGTTCGATTCCTCTCTGGGGCAGGCTAGCAGTGCTGGTGGCTCATCAGCACCTTTGATTGTTTGTTGAAGAGAAATTGGTATGGCAGCTCCAACGTTGCTCGGTTGCGACTAGTCTGCTAGACGGCTTAACCCGGCGGAACAAGCACAGCTTATATACTTGCTCATGCCCATCCTAACTAGTCATTTGTTAGCATCGCCTGTCAGCACGTCAACGATGACTTCGGTGTCCGAGCCATTGTGCAATCATTGACTCACTGATGGCCTTTACCGGGTTGGTCAGCCGAGCGTGTAAGTCGATTGATTGCGCGGTCAATACGGGATTCATTGGCCGTGGTCGGTAACGACCCCGCTTGGTCGCGCCCTTCGCCAACCTTGACGCACCGAAATGCTCCAATCAGGTTGGCTATCTGAGGCCGAAGCCGAAGCCGAAGCCGAGACACTGGCAGCCTGCTTCAAGAACGGAAACTCGAGGGATTGACTTTCATTGTTTCATGCATTCGCTAGCATCTGCGCATGTGCGACGTGACAACAACAGCAGCAGCAGCGTACCGAAGCCGAAGCGGGGCGCGGCGGTGCTGTCTGGAGCATTCTGGCGTGTGATTCAACGCCATCCATTCACGCACGATTCACGCACGCGGCGTTGCACAATCCTTCCAGCCCGAGCCACATGTCACGCCGGAGCCGACAAAGCTGCGGGGTGCGGGGCGCAAACACAAACACGAGTGTTTCCGGCTCGCCGGTGCTGCTGCGACGCCCCAACGGTCGGCCCCAGGCTTGCGATACATGCCGCCGCCGCAAAGTCGCCTGCGACCACACCCAGCCCGTCTGCAGGCGGTGTAGCGACAGGAACGAAGGCGACGACTGCACGTACACGGCCTCGGCTCCGAGGGCTCCGCTACACAAGCGGGCGAGGAGAGATGGTTCCGGTGGCCCACCGTTGGACCAATCCGAGTCGCTCCGGATTCCGGCCCCTCGCTCGGCCCCGGCCCCGGCCCGGGTCGTCTCCGACCACCACTCTTGCAGCCCGTTCATGGGCGACGCAGTAAAGACGACGACGACGACGACGACAACCAGTACCTTCGACAGGCCGGGTTATCTCGGCTACACAAGCCATTCCACCGTTTACGAGGAAACGAGGAACTTCTTGTCAATCCTTCAGGGGTTCCAGCCCTGGCTCGGCGACGCGCCCACAGGTGGCCACGATGCGCAGCCGTGGGACCCTTCGGAGCTGCTCACCTCACCGACCCGCGAGATGTGGCTCGTCGTGCTGCGCAGCCTGCCCACGCCAGCGGTGAGCAACATTTCGCTTACCGGCATGCCGCACTTCAACGAGTACTGGACTCGAGTCGCTGCGCGGCGCATCCTTGACTCGCTACGGGATCACTTTGGCGCGATACTAGGGCCTTCATGCTCCCGCTCCGACACGCAGCTGCAGCAGTTGGCCCGGTTCCTAACCGAGAACACGATCAAGCCGTTTCTGAACAATGTGGCTGACCCCAACGAGTGGATAGGCCAGTTCTCAGGCCATAACCTTCGTTGGGAGTCCCTAGGTCTCCTTTTCACTTTCAGCGACATGGGCCAGTATGAGCATGAGCCTGGCGGAGGCGATGAATGGATCCTGGTCTCGCGGGTTTGCCTAGGACTGTGCATCGACCTCGCCAGACGCTTCTCGTACGGGTCCAGCCTGATCTTAATGCTCTGCCTGCAGCGGACAGGGGTGGAGTCGATGATCGCGGGCGACGCCAGTAAGTAGGCACAGGGTTGCATCAACCTTTTTTTTAATGACGTGATGGACAGGCCCGACGTGCTGGAAAGTCCATGCCGAGTCGGTGGCCATGATGACGTTTCTTGGCCTCCACGCCGAGACCGATAATGCATCCTATCGACCGTCACTGTCTTCTGAGCACAGGCGAAGGCTCGTCGCACAGACCTTTAACCGGGACAAGTTGCTCATCACTTTCACCGGTAGACCACCACTCATTAGTCGCAGATACACCTCGACACCACTGCCCCTCGATCTCGACGACAGCGTTCTTCTCGCTGGCGAGGCCGTCTTGACCCGCGCCGTTCACTCACTAGATGCGAGGGGGTGGAACACTAGCGGAGCCGTATACTCGGCGACCCTTTTGCGCGCCCGCACCATGTCTGCCTTCATTCGAGACGAGCTCGTCGAAATTGCCCTCGGCAACCCCGCGCATCATTCGATAGAGTCCCTCCTGTGCGTTGACGCCCGCTGCCAAACTCAGGAGCCGATATGAGGCTGGGCTGACCGATGCTGATAGAGCCATCAAGGAGCGACAGATGCGTGCCAAAGCAGAGTTTCCCTCGTCGCTCACATACGACGCTCGCGATCTCGCGGACCCTTCTGTTTGCGTTGCTACCCTTCTCGCCAGGCTTGTGAACCAGCTAGATCATCTGCAAAACCTCTTCATAGCTGAGAGGCTGCTGCTTCGACGCGGCCGACCCGAAGAGGGTGATCTGCTCGTTGTCGGCTTCGAGATGGTGTCTCTCACGCTCACGTTTTGGACGCACAAGGACCGGCTTGCCAAGGTGCGAGGTGACTTTGAGTGGCTTGTACGTCTGCTTCCCGGCCCCTGCGTTTCCCAGCCCAGACACTCACTGACTGGCCTCATTGTGCCAGCTCATGGCCTATGGTGCACCCGGCGGCGGCATTCTCTGCATGGAGCTTCTTCACCCATCCTTTTCTGGCCTCCATCCAAAGTGCTCGAGGATCAGCCGCGCAAGCATTGTACAGCAGCTCAGTCTTCTCATGGGCTTTCTGGACTGGGTGCCTGCATCGGCCCCAAATGCTGACCTGTGTGCAAACTGCAAATTAGTCATCCAGCGAGTTCTAGACCATAGTCTCAACGCCGCCACCGGCAGTAGCTGGCCGCCTCAGGCGCTCGATGCCATGCAGTTTGACTTCAACTTTGAGCTTCTGGATACCTTTGGGTGGATGCGCCCCGACGTGCAAGCGAGCGAATGACGTCCGAGGTTGGCGACAGCCGCCTTGCCAGGCGCCAAGTATGGGCATCGGGTGTAAGATGAAGCGACGAAGTCTTGGGTTTAGCACAAAGTAAGTGAACAATGTCCCCACGGTCTCGCTTCGAAGTATGTACAAACTTGTCGCGATGCTGTCATCTTCTTGAGATGTCCACTACCCCACTGAGATCGCGGGTTCCGTGGCATTCAGATGTTCTTAATTCGTTTCTCTAAACACTTAAATGCCAGTCCATGGCAAGAGCAAGCCATATCTTAGTTCTTGCACGTTGAGTCAATACTGAGACCCTCTCTTTTCAACGACCTTTCCGAGCTTCTGGTTCTTTATGCTCGCCCTCGGCACATTTCCATATACTCTGGTATGTTATGAGCTTTGGTTGGATTGAAGTGGTTGGCAGGAATTTCTTGCAGCCACTAGCCCACTATAGTCTGTAAAAGCTGGGGTTGGCTCACCATGGAGATATACCCTCATGAGCCCCGGGGCACATACACCTTTCCCTGATTCAACTCACTTGCGTTGCACATGACCGTCAATTTTGTTCCTATAGCATCAGCCCAAAGGAGTACACTTTGGTCCGATCCACAGGATGCTATCTGGGCGTGCGAAACCGAGTATTTACGGAGCGTTGCTGAGATGATCTACCACTTGTCAGGCGGGGCTTAACACTGAATCGTCCAGCAAGGAAGGGTGGATTCTCTCCACACAAATCCCGAAACTGAAAACTCCAGTATTGCTGCCTTTCTATGGGGACGAAGCGGTGAGTTGCAGATCCATCTGTGCCGGAAGGTTCAGCATGAACGAGGAACTCATTCTTCCCATGGCAACTGTGAGCTCAGCAACAGTGGTAAAGGGACAGCGAGCATGAAGATACGGAGAGAATATCTGAATACGTAGGGACATGAGATGTTTCTGAGAAGTTTCGCATTGCGCTGTGTTTGAGATGTTATTGGTCGGGCAGAGTTGAGATGTGTGAATCACGAGTGGGACCAGTGGTTGTTTTCATTGAATACTCGAAAGTAATTGACAAACAGGCGGCACCAGATACCGAAACAGAAGACCTCGGTCACCAGCAGCCCGTCACAGCATAGACCATCAAGAGTATGACCTGTGCCTGCCTTTCCAGCCCTAAGCTGTGTTTGAAATCAGTCAGACTCTAATTCATGATACGCGATATGTGCTAAGATGGATCCTAATGTTAACTTAAAGAGACAAAGAGCTTATCTTGAACAGGGACTGCGTCATAACTATCGACTCCCTGGCATGAAAGTTGTCTTGCGCCTATATGTCCGATCCTTGATTTCCGCGTCAGTCCTGCCGGCGGTGCCAGTAGAGGGTAAAGATATTCGTGCGAGCATACTCTTCCCGTAATGTTAACCTAGATGGCGAAATTAGTATAGAAGCCCTGATGGAGAAAGTGAGCTTTCGACTTCTTATTACCCGCAGCACGAGAAAGCAGGCAAACGAATGGGACTTTACAAACGCCAGTACCATCAGAATGTCCTCCAACTTGTGATAGCGGAGAGAACGCCCCCGCCCCCCCGACTGTTGGCTCAGTACAAGGGGCTGAGATCTACTCACCAGCGGCAAACAATCGTTAGGCAGACAAATGAGAACCACGTCCACGACTTCACCAAGGCGGCTATCAGTCATCGGCGCCTTAACAGCAAGATGGTGTCTCTACAGGGAATAGAAAGGAGCAGCGGCCTGTTAGACGGCACTGTTCACCAGGCCATCAAGTACATAAAAGGGATATTCAGAGACATGTTTTCGCTCCAGAGAGTATGATCATGGTAGCAGATCACGGTAGCCCTCATACAGCGACGCTATGGAGTACATAGCATGGCGCTTCACAAAGAGGTGAGCATGTTTTAGCCTCCAGTCGTTGGAATTTTGTAAGCAGGCTCAGGCTTCGGCCGTTTCACCAGCAATTCTCGATTTTGATCGCGGATGCTCACTTCAGCGACATGGGCTAAATAAAGTATCTAGCTAGAGATATCAACGAATTTTGCATCGATTGATACTATTTTCATTAGTGCAGCGGTCGTGGCTGGTCGTAGGCACGATGAAGACTGCTATTTAGGGTGCACGTCGAACTTCACCAAGTAAAATGCGGCCACAGGCCAATGCTCACACTAAACTCAGCTCTGATATGCGGATCGCGGACATCATAATGTCAAGGTATATATGGGGGGTTATTGCTGCACTGAGTGTGGCGTTACATTTTTGCGTGCAACAGTTATGAGCCCGGGTGGGTTTAAACCCTAGAAACTTCTACTGCGCCACGCCTATCATCGATAAATTCGTCCTTGTCTATAAGATAGTCCTAGCCTATACGCCGAGCGTACGATAGATATAACTAAAGAGTCCTCCGAGAGCCTTCCTAAAACCTAGAAGCTTAAGACCCCTAAGTAATAGACTAACTAGATAGACACGCTCGAAAGCTATATATATATTAAGAAGCTATAGGATATAATTAATTTATATTAACTTAAGCAGCTGACTAATATAGCTACTCTAAAGGCGCTATCGATTAAGGGAATTAAGGAGAAGTTTATACTTATATTTCCACGCGAGGAACCTAACTTTATAAGAGTCTAATAGCTCGCCTAAATATATACTTAGAGAGAAGCTATCGAGTACTTAACTTACTATATAAGAGAGGCTAGAGAGTAGGCTATCTATATATAGATTACTATAACCCTCGAACTAAATATATACTATATCATTACTATAAAGCTTTAATAATAAGAACCCTAACTACTTAATATTATAAATAATAGGGATAAAGGTAGCAGAAGGTAGGAATAAGGTCTCTATTAGAGAGAGAGGCATAAAGGGCAGCTAGAAGATAGCTATAGAAGAAGGTAGTTGTATAAATATAATATATAAAATAATAAGCTAATAATAAAAGACCTATATACTAAATTTCGGAATAGATAAAAGTATAACTTATAAACTAGCTATCTATTAGAAAAATAGTTAGTCTAGTAACCCGATAAATATCGGGCGGGGAAGTGCGGGGTTACTACAGCCAGAAGACTAACGGACCTATAGGCTCTATAGCCTTTTATAGGTCCGTTAGTCCGCCGGCTACATGTTATGACCCAGGCAGACGGCCGCGGGACGGGCCGGCTATATATACTAGAACGCAGGACGGAATAATGGAGAAATATTATTCCGTGCCGAATAGATTAGTTACGCTTAACTAATCCATTCTAATCGCTATACTAGGGATTAGTTAGGATTAACTAATCCCATCCGATACGATTAGTCCGACGGGACTAATCTAGCGGAATTATATAAGTATATAGGTACCCTTAATTTCCTTACTATAATATAGATACCTAGCTAGCTTTTAACTATAAGTATTAACTTAGACTTACTTCTCTTAAACTACTTCCCTAATACTAGGTTATAATCTCTATAATCTATTACCTATATAATATTCGCCCTAACCTTTCTACTAATATAAACCTCTGGTTTATCCCTTAGGAACTAAACCGTTATATATTAAAAGCTCTTATTTAGTAGGTTACTACGAAGCCCTAAGTAATATCGTTTACCTATATAGTAAGAATAGTACCTAGAAGTAGTACCTGTATACTAAATAGCGTAGAGGAACTTTAATAAATATTCTATAAGATAAAGGCCGTATAGAGAGGTAGAGGTTATAGTATAACGGTTAGGTAGTAAGGATAGTACCGAATAGAAAATAGTATTTAATATAGTTCTATACCTCTACCTCGTAGACTAATAAGACTAAATCTTATTAGAA